>KZ505907.1:186657-247001 GCA_002844005.1 Limosa lapponica baueri | reverse complement strand
GTGCACTGTGTAAAAAAAAAAAAACCCTTTAAATAAAACATGCCAAACCAATTAATTAAGATTCACGGTGTCTGGCTGAAGTTAAAAAGACATTTATAAAACTTCATGTGGGCACTAATTTTGAACTTGTTACACTATTATGTGCAGCACAATATTCAAAAATTTCATGAAGTATCAAGGTGGTTTCCAAATTACTCGCTTTTCCTTCCCAGAGATAAAGATTTATTTCAGGGGATGTGAAACCAAAAACATCTTCTCCTGAGAAGTGTCAGATCCCACTTAAATTATCAACATACTTTTTCCTGTCATGTCATGACCCTGTACCTCAAATGCCTCCAAAGTGCTAGTCCTGCCTCATGTGCTCCTTCGGCATAGCTTTTATATATCTGCTTACCTTTATAGGGAGAGCCCTGAGGACAGGCCTTGGTGGCCTTTTGCTGTCCCAAGGAGGAAGGAAGAAGCAATAGCACAAGGCAAGGAAACTGGTGGGGGGAAAGGGGATGAGCAGAAAATATGAGGGTGTTTAATTCAAAGTACAGGCAACCTTGTAATGGAGATGCTGGACAACTTCAACAAGGGCTTGAATAGCCTTTCCTTCATGCTTCTTGAAAAGACTGACCTGGCTGAAATGAATGGTGTGTCTGTACAAAACCAGACTGCCAAGGACAATTTAAAAAAGAAAAGGGCCGTCAGTAAATTGGGTCATGTTTCATCTTAAAATGCTTTTTTAGGTACAACTGTAGCATCATTTTGAGAAAACTGCGTGGAAAAATGCACTGGACAAGTGGTGGTCTTGTGTTTCAGGTAAGAAAGACTTTACGCACAGTTTAGCATCTGTCTTAGGCCGTAATGGCAAACTTTGATTGGCAATCCCTTTTTCCTGCCTTCTGTTTAAACAGAAGAGGAAAGAGAATATCACAGTGCTCCTTAAAATGTACAAATCATTTCTTCTTCTCCCGCGTTTGCTTTGCATCTCCATTGATGCTGCTGATGAGAATTCTGCTGCTGCTGCAGAATCACACAAGGGTACCTTCCCCCGCCCAAGGGTAGTGGCACAGCTTCCTCCGAGCGAGACCTTTCCCGCTTCACCTTTCGGGTCATGCTGCCTCACTGATATTTAAATTTTTTTAAATGGCTTAGCATGCACTTCTGAGTCCTAATCTTTAGACAAACTCTTGGTTCACCTTCTAGCCCTAGACTCCTCCAAGATCAGCCTTACATAAATATTGTTAGTTACAGCTACTCAGATCAGCAGAGGCCTATTCCATTCAGCCTTTTTTTTTTCCCCTTCCCTTTTTAAAAAAAAGGGCAAACTGTTTTATATCGACAACCATCTGTGAGCCTGTCTTTTAGGCCATCAAACTCTTCCATCCATTACAGAGAGCCTTCCTCACCTCCGCTGCATGACAGCGCAATAAAGATGACATACTAATTCAATGACTTGTAATTTCAGCTAAACAAAGACAAGTGCTGCAGCTTCTCCTTTTGTGTTTCGGTGCCATATCGGTGAAGCCAGCTATGCAAACATAGCACTGGGAGGGTTTTATGACAGCAGTTGAATGGGGAGAGTAGCTTGGTGTTGCTTTTTTATGGGTTTTGGCTCCATGATATTTGGCTCGGTGCTGCTGGCCATTGCCATTGTGTCTGGATTCTATGTCAGCAGCAGCTAATTGTTCCAATAATGTTTATCATAGAGATCCACCAGGGAGCTGTATATGTGGAGATAAGCTACAGGGCAATGATACTCACTATCTTACTGATCTCTATACACAGTGCTTTTGCTTCATGCCAAAAAGCTCTTTAGGTTTCCAGTCTAAAAAAGAAAGAAAAAAAAGGAAAAAAATAACAGCTTAATCATTGTGCCAACAATAGTGTCTAAGGGGATGTAATCAGGTTCCTCTGATAATCTTAGCAACACATGAAAGTCATGCGCAAAAGCAGTAATTGAAGCAGTTGGTTCTTTCTACCACCTGCTGTTGAAGTCACAGGTTAATCTAAATGAGGTCCCCTTCCTATGAAGAAGGATGCAGGGCACTTTTTAAACCATAAAACCGTCTTATGCAGGCTTTGCAAAATAATAAAGAAACAGTTCATTAAACGAAAAGTATTAAGTATCTGGTGCTTGCTCAACATTTCATGCTGCTATCGGGTGCCATATCCAAGTGGCAAAGCCATTCTAATGTCTAAACCCCAATGCACACTCCAGTTTGCGTGTGGAAGTAGACAAAAGGAGTTCGTCGGGCAGATGCCCCCAAATAACTAGACATTAGGGAGTCAGTGTAACAGGTTGTATAAAAGTGACTGGTTTTTAAGGCTTATTTTTGATCCCTAGGAATAACGAAAAAAAAAAAAGTCTAAGAGCTCAATGACACTCTTTTATGTGGATACTGGTAGCTAATTTGTGGTCTTAATTCTCTGACAAGTTCTTCACATAATTTCAAGGACTTAAAAAAAAATAGTTGAAGATTTGAACTCTGAACTGGACAGTTTACAATGTTTTCTTACTGGTTTCTGTTCTGAAGCCCAAATATGGGACAAAAGGAATAAAATGAAAATGTCATTGTGGGTAAGAACCACTATCATTACAAGCAGTCTTTGTACATTTTACCATAATAAATGATTTATAATTAAAGGCTCAATGCTGTGGCTGTATTACTAGCTAACTATTATTCTTACTGGCCCTGTGAAGTTGCCCCAAGATCTCTGCCACACACATTATTAATCTGCTTAAGTATTAGGTGCATAAACTCAGCAGAGTTAATAAAATGCTATAGCTTCATCTCCAAAGTACTGAAATCCCTCCCTTATGGAAAAGTCCTGAAGGATTTAATAAGGATACCACCAGTTATTTCCTATAGAAATTACTCTGAAATAATTTACATAATTTGAGAAAATGATATACTTCCTACAGGCTTTTGAACCATCCTAAGGGATTCTATAGCAAAGATAGCTTGCTTTCTGAAATTCTATTGGATATTATATTTTACTATATTCTAGAGAAATTTTCCATAAAGAGCTGTTGGACTCCTTCTCTGAAATTAAACCGATCCTGATCCTGGAAACAGGAGGTTTTTTAGTATTTTCTCCCTTTTCTTTCTTGTCATACACAGTGACTATCTACACCAGCAAGTAGAGCTGCACAGTGGGAGCGGATCTGCAGAGCCAAATGATCGGGGCTGAGGACAATTTTGAGCGGTGCTTAAAATGTGCTCCTTTCAGCCTGGTCCCATGGATCAGCTGCAGTGGATTAGGTGTGCTCCTAGAGAATGTCTTCAGCTTTAGGTTTACATAAAATTGCAATATGTGGGTATAAATCATTTCACCTATTACACAAACCAATAGATGAATGCAGACATACCAGTGTACCATATAAACTATACACTATTATTACACCATTGGAAGAAATTATTTCTGTAAGAAATTGGCAAAGCACAAGCCGGAATATGACACGCTAGGAATATCTCAAATATAAAGTAAGAGACAAGTCTTAAAATGCAACTACCACCTACCACAATGACAGAATACATAACAAAGAAAGAAAGCAACAAAGTTCTGAGAAATGTGCTTAAAAAGGGAAATCCTCATCCATAAAACCCAAGCAAAATTTCTGTAGTAAGTCCTAAGTAGTGAAAGAAGTGAACTGACCATTCATTTGCATTTGTTGGCTCTTCTAAGACTGTTCTCACAGAGACAATACAGCTAGCAAAAGTATGACTGTGTAACAGTGTCAGAAGATTTTTTAAAAAATCCAAAACCTAAAGTTTTAAATGTATTTCAAGAATCTAACTTTTACCAAGTTTCTTAGAAATTTTGGGACACCCCAGCTTTCCCTGTGTTACAAAAAAACCTAAACTAACTCAGTGATTTTGTAACTGTCAAAAATAATAGTTATTGGAAGCAGGATATACCACAGTCTGGCAGTTAATAGGGAATATGCTTGTCAATTGACTTGTGCAGCCTACACGGACTTCTGAGTTCCCTTGCTGCATAGCCCAGTTGATATATTTTCATCTTTTGCATTAATCTTTTTTTCTGTTTTAGGAAGCAAGGTCTGATTCTGCCATCGTTAGTCACACTGAGTCACACTGACTCTGCAAGTAATCTCTATTGATTTCAGTATTAATTCTTGTTAAATGCTGTTCATACAGGAGAAAAAGTGCCACTAAAGGGAAGTCGGAAGGATTCATGTACTGTTTTATCTTATTCGTAACCTTCTTTTTTCCCCTCCATTTTACTGTGTGTGCATTCTCCTATCCCTCCCACTATTTTAGCCCTCTTGTTTTTGTCTACAGTCTTTTCAAGATCTTGTTATTCTCTCCCTTCCTGTCCCTTCCTCTCTTTCAGTCCCCCATGAATCTCAAACTTCATCACTTACATTTCCAATTACCAGCAAAGAGAGAAGACTGAATGGATCCAAGTCTACCATGCTTTTTGCTGCCCATTGCCAAACTGTCCAAAAACATTGCTGGAGCTTTGTCTATACTAGCCAAGTTCCCAGTATCCATTATCCCTAATTGGCTTTAAACTAAAAGAGGGTAGATTTAGACTAGAGAGAAGGAAAAAATTTTTTACAATGAGGGTGATGATGCACAGGAACAGGTTGCCCAGAGAGGTGGTAGATGCTCCATCCCTGGAAACATTCAAGGTCAAGTTGGACGGGGATCTGAGCAACCTGATCTAGGTGAAGATGTCCCTACTCATTGCAGGGGGATTTGGACTAAATGATCTTTTAAGGTCCCTTCCAATCCAAATTATTCTATGATTCTATGAAATGGGCTTTGAATGGCAAAAATAAGTGTACGAGTTTCAGAGATTTCCAAAAGTAACATTCCCAAATCTACCTCTGGATGTAGGAGTAAGATGTGCCTCATTACTCTGCCTGCCTGTTTCCACACTCGATGCAGGGTTAATTCCCGTGACCTTGCTTTCTTAACACATATAGGAATATGTAAATTGAAAATAAACGCAAAAAAACTTCCAAAACAAAATGCTCATTCATGTTCCCTCAGGGAATGGTGAGAGAGCACACTGTATATGATGGCTAAGTCAAGTTACAGCAATACAGGAATGGATATACGATAGCCTTACCCTCCTGCTTTTACTGTTCCGTTACAAATGAAAACAGATTACATCCACCCACCGTATTATGTTTAGAGGAAAAGGAAAATACTGTAAAAGGGCAGTAAATTATCAGAAAGACCCATCCTATTTAGACTGCACCAAAGAGGATCTATACGATGTATTTCAGAAATCTGTTCTCTAGGACCCTACTGCCTTATGCTGTGCATTTAATGTGCTATCCAGTGGTTTCTGAGAGAAGCAGCAACCAGGTTTGGATGTGCAACTCAGATCCCAGCTCTTCCATATTCTTGACTGCTGAGTTAACTTTTTTTTTTTTTAAGATCTACTACTATTAAGAATAATTCAAAATATATTGGCATCTCCTATTTTTTGTACTCAGCCTGAGTTCACTCTTCTCCTTTGGGAGATGAATCTTTCAAGCTTCACTTTTCCATTTCACTGCTCTGGTAGCTCTCTACAACATTCACAGATCCAGGATGGTGGATTTACAACTTCTGAATGAACTATAATTGTTTATACCATCTTCAGAATATCAGTCTTCAGGACCTCTCCTATTTACTAGTTTATTCCTAAAATAAACTTTGCTTTTAAGCACCAGATGGCTATTCCACAGCATAATGGCTCAGGGTACTACCTATATTTAATCCATGTTCTCAGAGAAATTTCTGTTTGGATCCTGCATAAAATAGGCGATGGATTCTATTGAATACATGGTTTTAACTTCCTCCTGTTTAACAGTTTATTGTAATATGGCATTTAAATACTACCAAACTTCTAAATGCCAGATACAGATAATATTTATTAAATAAACTGTAAGCCTACCCTTACCTATGGGCAAAATGAATGGAATACATGCTCGATTTAGAATAAATGAGAAAAAGTCATGTGTAACCACTGTGCAAATTATTTTTATAAGAGGAAAAGAAAACATAACAAATGCTAGGGAGCATTTATATTGGATTCTAGAAGTGCATCTTCCTGAAGAAACAAATGGTAGATGTTTAAAACAAGTCATTTGTGAGTAGACAAACAAATGCATTTTTAAGGAGTTTTTAAAGTGAACAACGAATGTTATAGGAAAGAGCAGCTGTTGGCCCCTTCTACTTTGGAAACCAAAGAACCCTACAAAACACTTAAGCACGATTATGACAGTAATTGTAGGGGGAAGGAAAAAAGAGAGGGAGCCTTAAAAGCAGTCCCAATAGTGCCTGAGAAATTTGAGTAAAATATTTTTAAAGCCCTTAAAGAGTCCTTATGCATACCTGTTTAAGAACTGCTGTTTCCCATTCTATTTTCTGCACCATTAACACATTTGCCAGCTAAGTTCTGACGCCAACGTTTTTATTGTTAAATGACAATGTGTAAATCTAGGAGTACACAACCTGGATTTCAGAGCTCAGAGCTAGTAGCAGTTCTGGGAGCTGGAGAAAGGAAGAATTGTTAATTGTTTAAATTTTAAATCTGTGACCACACCATTTATGTTACAACAGGTACAGCTGTTAGCCAGAGTGGATTATCACTCCCTAAACAATTAACTTTTTCTTTTCTGAAATCTACGATACATCCACTTATTATCACAGCAACAAAGTTTGGCCTCACCATAGCCTTTTCATTAAATCCTTTCCATTGTTCATGTCTGATTAAATTCCTCAAGACATTAGTACCTCTGAATAATGATTGCTGCAAATTTTTTTTAAACTAGATTTAAGATTCCTATCTGCAAAGTCTTGCTTTTAATGGGCTATGTAACTAAAATATTTATGCCAGAAGTTTCACACATTTGCCAAGTATGTTAAAAATGTAATTTAAACATCTTGTAGGTACAACCTGCATCAAAACAAATATTCCTTGTGAACTTCAGAGTAAGCATGTAGCAAAATAGTTCTATTTTGATGATACAATTAGTTCTTAGTTCCTGCCAAGTTAATTAAAACGCATTTTGAATAGTTAACTTGTTACCTCAGACAAATATGGTCCACTATTACAATAAAACTTGGTCAAGAACCTGGCAAGCTTTGCAGCCTCTAGCTCTACACTCAAAGTAACTAACTTGCTAGTCAAAAAGTACACCTCTTTCCTTACTTCCCATTACTATGGGATGTGTTATATTATCTTTGTTCATCAGAAATCCCAGGGGTGAAATCACAGCTCCTTAATCATTTCTAAGAAATGGCAAATGCTTAAAGCAATTAGCATTTAAGCTTACCAAAGTGGTGTACAAATTTTGTCACTGGGCCAGATTTTGTCACTAACCACATCTGAATCTAGTTATTAAAACATTTCCACAGTCAGGTAGTCATTTTTTTTTCATGAGTTCACCACTGGTAAATAAGTTTCCGCTAAGTTTTTTACTTACCAAGGAAGAGATGGCTTTGGATTTTCCAACACTATTTCCGTTACATGGCTTTTGCTTTACATGTGTTGTTCAAATGTGCACTCTTTTCATAGCAGACTTCTGGCTTTTTTTTTTTTTTAAGAGCATTAACAGCAGCTTTTTACCTACCCATGAATACTGTTATGAAAAAATCTGAAGTTGAAACCACACACAACAAACAATCCTGAAAATTCCACTTGCAAAAATAATTAATGAATTCATATATTTTGAGATTGGGAAACTCAATAATCTTTCAGAGAAATCTTTGTCAACAAATCCCTGAGAATTCAATTTTACTATAGTCTTCAATTTTACTTCAATTACTATTGTTTTTATCCTCATATCACTATTCATACCAAGGAAAATTGTAGGTACTATTGCAAAAAAATACTTATTTCTCAAGCAATATTCTGGGGTGAGGCATATTTCATTTAAGAAATGCATATAAGAAAATTCTTACCACCCTAACAGCACTGAAATGCTACCCGATTATTCTCTGATTTCTCACAGTATCGGTCTACCTCCAGAATTACACGTAGAAATTACACCTAGTCACAGCAAATATTAGACTTCCATCTTTTGTAGAACTTTCTAGGAGCACTTTTTTTCAGTTCTGATAACATTTTACCAAAACAAACAGCAGATTCAGAAAATAATAAACACTGGGAAAGGCTCAGTATAGAAAGGTAACAACTTGATGTCTAATGCAGATCAGCATCATGTGTGTAAAGCAGCTTTAAAGTTGTCACGGAGCTTCTTAGTCAGGTGTGGGTCTCAGCAGGACTGTGTCCCCTACCTGCTCTAATTTATTCCACCTGCAAATGGTTCCCCAGGTTATCAGCTCTAAATAGATGCCGCCTTAGTGCTAGGACAGACTGAGGTGTAAGTCAGCTCCATCAGCTTTATGTTAGAGTGATGATCTCTTAACAAGAGAAGCCAGACTACAGTCAAGACATCATGACCAGATTGTAGTGAAAGAGGGATTTAAATATAACCTCATGTTATGCATTCACCCTGTTCAGTGTAAATTAGGTGACATATCCATAGGGGGGGTGGGAAGTGAGAAAAGAGAGCTGCTACTTGGACCTTTAAAAACTTGCAGAAAATGGAAACATCTGTATTAACTCCTGTTTGTATTCATCTGGAAGAAATGGGAGCCATAAAATAGTTCTATAGAAATTATAAATAAAATCTTCAATGCAATGTCTAAATCAAATTAGAAAAAATGGAAGAGTTGCAGCAGTTCACTAATTTCAGCTGCTCCATTTTGGTAAAATCCTGCTAGCACAGAAGAAAAGAGATATGAATTAATTTCTTCAGTATAAGCAATTCCTATTAATTTCTCTGAAAGCTGCATGAATCAAGGGTAATAGACCACCATTAAGATGTATGAAACTGAAAAGCTGTTGACTTTCAGAAATCAGTAAAACTAGGCTGGCTGAAAGACAAGTTAATATATTTTTAATTAGATCTCCATTTGCTCAAGATAAAGATTGCAATCTCAGTGTGAAATGTATCTCAAAATACCGAGCCAAATGTGTGGTCTGAGAAAAGCTATTTCTTAATGTGCTAAACATCTACACCTGGACTAAGGGATCTGACTAAACAAGAAATCTTTGCAAGACTGATTACCTAGATGGTACGATATCTAGGCAATGTGTGCCTATTTAGATCTATGTGATGTCTAGCACGGAAATAACATAAACAGTAATAACTATAAATAGTCTAAAATTACCTCGCAAAGCAGAACTCCTTGCTATTGGTTAAGAGAGAAATCCTTTGACTGGTAAATAATTTTAAACATTAGATACATTAACTACACCATTAAATTTTAGTTGTTGCTAATAAGCGTTCCAAAGCATGTTATTCACACAAATGCAACTTGATATGTTGTGATTTTAAGCAAGTAGAAAATAAGGAACTATTGGCCCTAGTTCAGCAAAACTGTCAAAAGCCAGTGATGAGTCAAAGGCAACTCTTTCTCACTCTGAAGACTGAAACACCTCCTCTTTGAGACGTGTTAGGAACAGCAGGCTATCTGCAAAAGTCACATTGTCACGGTGAGAACAGAAACCTGGTGATATGTGATATCCATATATTTTCATCCCCCAAAGAGGCTAGAAAATCCATCTGATATACCTACAATGCATCTGGAAATGGGAAGACAGATCTCCGGTTCCTGTGGGACCACACCCCCACCTCATGGAGCAAGCCAATAGAAGGTTGACCAGTTTCAGCGTGTGCGGAGAGTGAGTGCACTTTTCCACGACGACTCAGGAGCGGTCAAAAAAAAAAAAAATCTTTTTATACCTTACCTCTTGGAAGAATGCTCTGTGTACAGTCAGGGTGGACCAGAACTGGACTCCTCAGCAGCTAGTTGGATTCCCAAAAGCTCAAGGGCTGTGTGAGATTACACAACTGGCAAAATAAAACTGATGCAGATTCTTGGATTAGCTGGCTGTGAGGCAAGGAAGTAATGATTTATAGTGTTCATGCTTCTCATTTTAGCTTGGATTTTTCATGAATTTTAAAACTGTCATTGGCTTCATTTGGCATTTGCTCTTTTCTCACTACATACACTCTACCACATACATAATTTAGAATTCCGCAACCACAATTTAAGTTAAAAAAAAAAAAAAAGAGATTCATTTTTCTGAGCCTTAAAAAAAAGCTATTTTCTGAGTTTTTAAAAATCTAAATAAAGAAAAAATTAAGAGTTTTAAAGAAAAAGAACAGTATGAATCAAGCCATACAAAAGAAAATACATTGTCTCCCCTTCTTCAATATGCACTCTGTTTTAAATAGGTGCAACCAAAATATCTATAACTAAAATTGGCTGCAAACCCAGCCAGTCTGCATTTATTGTGTATTGATTGATCACTAAACCTCTCGTCTTATTCTTGAACCTTGATACATTGAAGACAGATAAGTCCACTGAAAATCCTCCTGGCCTTCACTGTAGTAATTCTTCTGCCCTCAAAAATGACGTAGAAAACCAGAAACATGCTGGTACCAATACTACAGTGAAGATCCCTGGAGCTAGGTGTTTTAGATAAGCTCCTCAGCCTTGAATTTATCCAACTTTTGTAGCAATACTTTGCAGCACATTTTCAGCTTCTGCTGTCCAGGGATGGCAGGGATACTGAGTCACAGGGAACGCTGTAGGTGGGGTTCAGGGGCAGAAAGTGAGAGATGGTCTACAGGCTACTGAAACAGCTACCAGATTTATCACTTGCCTACATAGCAGAAGGTTTAAGAAATCCCCTTTGCACATGCTAGAAAAGATGCTCACATGCCAAGTTTATTGGATTTAAAGGAGAAAAAGTTTTACTCCCTGAAGACTGAGGGCAAAAGACCAAAGTAGTTGAATTGTGTCTGTAGGTTACAGAGGAAGTATATTTTATCAGAAGAATATATTTGAAAGTCTGACCTTTATGAGGAGAAATACAGGCCTGGCACTGACAAATTATTATGAGTAGTAGCAGTCCTGATATCATTATTAGACGGCACTTTGAAGCCCACCTTGAAAGACTCTGTTCTTCACAGTGTCAGTCTGTTCTCCAGTAGTATAGTTCAGCCTGGGATACACGTAAATATAATTGATCACATTTCTGAGTCACAAAACCCTCATTATTATCACTGACTTATAGCACCAGCTATGCAGAATTTGCATCTCCAATGAATATTTGGGATACCATGTGGTGAGCCTTGGGCAGAATGATCAAAAGCTGGAGGTATTTTTCACACGATTTCTATATCCTTGTGATGGATTTTTCTGGCATTTTCATGTGAGATTTGGAGACATTTTTCTGACTAGACGACAGGACCATGTATTTAAGGATTCTGCCCAAAAGTGACAGTTGGCAATCTACTTGTAACAAACATCCCACTGGTTTGGGCAAGAAATTAAAGATACTTTTCCAGTAGTAGTGCTAGTTTGAGAGAAATTAAGATAACCCAGTGAGAAGGAATCAAGATGGAAATAGTAAAGATTGCTCTTTAGATGACCTTTTCTAAATAGTATATAAGATTTCTCCCATTAAATTAACATATTTACATAAATATCAAGCATTCATACTGAGCAATAATCAGTTACCTTCCTCTGAAGCAGACAAAAGGAGTTATTAAAAAATTCATCAATGGATTGGGGGAAACAGGAAGGATCAGTTTCCTCTTTCTACAGCACTGGAGCCTCTTACTTGCTGTGTACTACCCAAAAGGGAAGCGTAGCACTGAGTCCGAGCATGGAATCCAGCGAACCCAGAAGGCGAGGTCCTTATTAAGGAATTTGCAGTGCAGTTCCCCACCCACACTGAATCTACTTATTTATTCTGTTTAAATAGGAAACAATTAAAAAAAAAAAAAAAAGGTACATTTTGCACTAAAATGCACTTCCAAACGTCACAACATTTTATGCTCAGTTCTGACTAATATGATTAAACATCTAGTACAATAATTAATTAGACTCACTTAACAGCACCACTTAAATTCAAAGTCCTTCCTCTGTCCAGAGAGTATAAAATACGATGTACCAAGTTGTCTGCAAAATTTCCTGATTATTAATCCTCACAGTATCTGATATGAGAGAATATTTACTACAGGATCAAGATAAAAGTCCAAAAAGCTGTTCCCTTTCGCTTGCCACTGTAAAAGTATCTTTTTGTCTACAAAGGCTCAGACAGCCACTGGGGCCAAGCCAGGATTCCTGTAGTGAAACAATCGACTTGGCATCATGTTGACACATATAAACAACAGTCTGTCAACAGGCCTCACATTAGTGACAGAACATTTTTGGCAAAACAGTAGCATCCTTCTGGGCACTATGGCAATAACAGCCAGTAGCATCCATTCATGCCTTCACTCCACAACACAATATTAATTAAAAGATTATAACAGTGACACTTATCCGAGAAGCTAAAAACCCACAGAAATATCCATGCAGAAGAGGAGAATGTTTGTTGAATGAGAACATGCCTCTAGCTGCTTTTTCATACAGTAATTTTAGACTTACACACTGTATGTAACCTCTGTTAGTTCACAATTAGCGGATAAATGTAACTGCTTGCTTGCAAATGGCTATATGAAGTGTATATACACACACATGTGCCATCAACTTATGCAAATCAACTTCTCTCTAGCCTGAACAATAAAAGGCAAAAAACAAATAGCATTGTTTATGAAAATAAGCAGTACTGTAGGCTTTTTTCTTTCTTATTTTTTTTAAAGGCCCAAATTAAAAGAAAATTACTTCTTTAGATTTTTTGTATATTTTACCTTTTCTATATCCTCTTTAACACCTAAAAATATAGGTAAGAGACTTTATATAAATGCAAAATATCCATCAATCAGTTAAAAGGAGATGTAAAAAATATTTAAGCTAGTTAATGTTTTTACCATAACCGCTCTGCTTTTTCACATTTTTCTAAGTCCTTAAAATATGACTTATGCTTATTAATAATCCTTCAGAGTCAATGGACCAAAATTAGAGGTAATGTATAGAAGGGTACTTGGAAGGGTAGAGAAACATCAATTACCTGCTGGCAACTGGATGGAGGTTTAAATACTAAGAAAATATAAAGTATAGAGGAAAGTGGATGGCATCCAAAAATCCCGGCAGAAGCATAACATCAGTTCTGGAAGCTGTATAGCCAAATTAGTACGGTAGTTTGTCTTGGCTAATTATCCTTACTGAGATACCCCACACTGTGTTGCAAAGAAATGCTCTAATCTCACGTGACAAGAGGCATAAAGTGTATGGCATTCACAGGCCCAGTAAAGAAACCTAAAGAAACATAGGGGGAAAAAAGGTCAGGAGAGATCTTTAGAGGTCATATAATCCCTCTGACATAATATTTTATACCTAAGCCATCCTAGATGGATATTTGTCCTTGCCTACGCATTCAGTGGTGCAGATTCTGTAACTTTTTCATCCATTTTAGTTCAGTCCCTAAAAACTTTCTGAGTAATGTCTCATTTTCTCTCTAGTCCCATGGAACAATGGACTTGACTTTCTCATTGCACTAATTTATTAAGTATCTGAAGGATACTCTGGCCTTCCTCAGCGTAAATCAAAACACTTATTCTAAGCTCATGGGGTTCACAGCAACGAATATGTGAATGTAAAGATACCTATTGCTTACAGCAACCAGGGAGTTGAGCTCTCTCTGAGGTATGATCCCTCTCCTTTTGCAAGGCTGGATGGCAATTTGAGCTTTCCCATTGAGTTAAACACATAAATCCTCCCCTTTGGAAGGAAGAAAGAGTTAATTTTCTCTTTTAAAACAGCTGGTGATAAACTTACAGTTAGAACATATACTTCAAAGTGTGTCCCAACTGTCAGGCTACAGGTTAGACAGGGTCTCTGAGGCAAAATAAAGAGAAAACAAGCAAGAGGATGTGATGTTTCACACAGGAGCATTCATTTAAAAAGGCTATCATCTGATTTTCAGTTTCTGCTTGGAGGCTTCTTTATGAATTGAATCCTCTGATTTTTTTGAAGTAAAATGCAAAATCTACAAAAGAGCCATCTCTCTCAGGTCGCATCCCTAACTATCAATCTTCGTGTGCTCTCCTTTTCCCTCCTGTGTAGCCTTTGCATTTGGAGCTGCCTAGCAGCCTGATTTCTAGAGAGGTGGCAGAGGGTGCGATAGCCAGACCTGGTCTCAGCCTGGTACTGGAGTGCTCTTCTGAGAGGAACTGGTTGTGAGAGGGTTTCAGTATCTCTGGTCAGAGGGTGGCTGGAACACATCTCTCCCATTTTCAGGTGCAAGTCTTCTAACGGCTAGAAATACCATGTTGGTTGTTTTTCTGAATATCTCTCTTCCAGACTGAGGACTTAATTTTTAGCAACAATGGGAGGAACGTAATCAAACGCTTCTCTGAAGCTCTCAATTAAGAGTCATAAAATTAACTATTTTTGGCCAGATTCTTCATCTCCGCCATGTGCATCTTCTTACTGAGTTCATTATACATGCCAGGAATGCCTGATGATATCTAAAATAACACCTAATTTGTGTGTAGGAGATGATCTACCTACAGATCAGCACAACCAACCTCACCACAGCACTTGAGATGGTTCAAATGACAGATTAGGTTCCTATTTAAACCAGCATGCTGTATCATAACACACTTCCATGTGCTCAAATTAAAGCAAAGAAAATATTTATTAACTTAATGAGGGATTGTAAGACTTTCCTCTGCAGCCCCTTTTAGCTATCTTTATACAGTTTAAAACAAAGAATGAATATTTAGGAAATAATAACATAATCATTAATGTACAAGAAATAATTACATCCTTACCAAATTTAAGCAGTAAAGATGATACTAATTGAAGTCTAGAATTTTTGGCCTGCAGGAAACTTCAGCATTTCTGGAACTCCAATTTCAAGCTGAGATTTTGAAATTCCAATATTTTGACTTTAAAATGTCAAAATCAAATATGTATCTTTTTTTTGGATCAGCAGAAAAACTTTTTGCACTACTACATTAGAGTATTTAATTTTGGTGTATTTAAAGAGTCTAAAAAGCTTTGCTTCAAGTAAATTCTCAGTTGAATAGAATTTTCTTATTAATACCTGTTTGCCTATATCTTATAGTTATTACTGACTCAATGATTTTCCATACTGGGTTCCCAGACTACACATTGCTTTGATGGCTTAAGTTACATGGTGTTTTGTGTTTGTTTGGCAAGGTTTAGGTAGCAGGGGGGTTACAAGGATGGCTGCTGTGAGGAGCTGCTAGAAGCTTCCCCCATGTCCAATAAACCCAATGCCAGCCGGCTCCAAGATGGACTCATTGCTGGCCAACACTGAACCCATCAGTGACAGTGGTATCAACTCTGGTATAACATATTTAAGGAGGGGGAAAAACCAACTGCACAATTGCAGCTAGAGAGAAAAGTGAGAATGTGTGAGAAAAACAACTCTGAAGACACCATGGTTAGTGAGGAAGGGCGGAGAGGAGGTGCTCCAGGCACCAGAGCAGCGATTCCCCTGCAGCCCATGGTGAAGACCACGGTGAGGCAGGCTGTCCCTCTGCAGCCCATGGAGGTTAACGGTGGTTAATGGGGGTTAACAGAGGTTAGCAGATATCCACTTTTTGCCCATGGAGGACGCCACGCTGGAGCAGGTGGATGCACTTGAAGGAAGTTGTGACCCTGTGAAGACCCCGCACTGGAGCAGGCTCCTGGCAGGACCTGTGGCCCCATGGAGAGAGGAACCCAAGCTAGAGCAGGTTTGTGGCAGGACTTGTGACCCTGTGGGGGACACACACTGGAGCAGTCTGTTCCTGAAGAACTGCAGCGCATGGGAAGGACTCATGTTGGAGAAGTTTGTAGAGAACTGTCTCCTGTGGCAGGGACCAGAAGCTGGAGCAGGTGAAGAATGTGAGGAGTCCTCCCCCTGAGGAGGAGGGGGTGGCAGAGACAACGTGTGATGAACTGACCACAACCCCCATTCCCTGTCCCTCTGTGCCACTTGGGGGAGGAGGTAGAGAATTCAGGAGTGAAGCTGAGCCCTCAAAGAAGGGTGGGGTGTGGGGAAGCTGTTTTAAGATTTAGCTTTTATTTCTCATTATCCTCCTCTGATTTGGTTGATAATAAATTGAATCAACTTTCCCCACATCAAGTCTGTTTTGCCCGTGACGGTAATTGCTGAATGATCTCTCCTTATCCTTATCTCTACCCACAAGCCTTTCATTGTACTTTCTCTCCCCTGTCCAGCTGAGGAGGGGAGTGATAGAGTGGCTTTGGTGGGCACCTGGTGTTCAACCAGGGTCAACCCACGACACATGGTGTCCTTAAATTTGATTAGCTCAAAAATTATATACTTTTCTGTCAGTAATATAATCAGCTGGAGATCTTCACCCATCAAGGTATAACAGCAGTCTGGCCTACAGCTGCCATATTGCAATAAATTACTATGGGAAAGCAACAATTAAGCTCTATTAAACAGATTGGAACTTCACATTTTAGCACCTGACCTTTGACCTACAGTGAGATATCTTGGTTTTTCAAGTCGCAAATTCAGTCAGGAAAATGTGCTAGAGAAAAAAAACCAAAACAAAACCATATGACTTGTAGAAACTTCATTTCCATGAAAAATAAATGATGAGTCAACTGGCTTTCAGAGATAGATGAAGTCTGAAGTCTTGCAATAGTTCATTCTTCCACTATTCAGTGGGGAAGGGAATCGGAAGGGAAGTGCTAATTAGCACAATACACTATCTAGGATTTTTCAAAGATACATATCTAAAGGTACCTAGACGTCTCTAAAATTCAGCTGGTGGTCTTTCACATGTAGTGCTTCCAAGGTCAGCAAAGTTATTCTTACAATAAAAGGAAGAAAAATATTGAGTAGCTCAAGTTTAGGCAGGTATTTCCTGGGCTTGCAACTCTTACAAATAGAATGTTGTTTATATTTTATTTTTTTTTAGGTTTTTTATCCACTTCCCTCTAAAAAACAAAAGAATATAAACATGCTTTTTTGTTATAGGGTTTCAAGTTTACTCTTCTGCTTCTGGGTCTCAAAGGAAAACGTCACAAGAAAGGAATTAAAATGACTCTTCAGGGGCTCAGAAAACATGAAATAAAAAGGCTTCAAATGATGAAATGTGTAGAATGATTTGTGGTGGTTTGTGAAAGTTTTATTGAACGTTAACTAGCAGAGCGATATTGTAGCATTCAGTCTCAATTCCCCCCCTCCCAACCTTTTCTCTCCCCGGTTGTTCAAATGTCATAAGCCTTTTACATTTCAACTGAGTTTCTTCTGACATTGAACAGAAGTGAGAAGGCTGAGAGAAAAACTTCTAAAATTATCATTTTTGTCTGGTCTCACTGTCCCTTTATTATATGTGGATGGTTCTTATCCACAGTAAATTAGATTAGAAATATAGCTCCAAATTCTGGATCTTGAAATTTCTCAATGCAGAGCACTGTTGGGAATGCCCAGCAGTTTTTTTCTCTGTATTTCTCTTTAGGTATTTAGATACTCGATACTCATTGATTTTACTAGGGCTCGTACATGCCTATGTCCAAAACAAAACTAGCTAGTGAGAATAACCTTAATTTCACTGAATTTCACTGAATTTTTAGAGTTGGAAGGGACCATATAGATCATCTAGTCCAATTCCCCTGCTGAAGCAGGATTGCTTAGAGAATGCTACTCAGGACTGCATCCAGGCGGGTCTTGAAAATCTCCAAAGAAGGGGACTCCACAACCTCCCTGGGCAGCCTGTTCCAGGGCTCTGGCACCCTCACCGTGAAGAAGTTTTTTCTCATATTCGAGTGGAACCTCTTATGTTCCAACTTGTGCCCGTTGCCCCTCGTCCTGTCACTGGGAACCACTGAGAAGAGTCTGGCTCCACCCACCCTTGAGATACTTATAGGCATTGATAAGGTCTCCCCTCAGCCTTCTCTTCTCCAGACTAAAGAGTCCCAGCTCTCTTAGCCTTTCTTCATAAGGGAGATGCTCCAATCCCTTAATCATCTTTGTTGCCCTGTGTCCTAATGTGGTTACTATTTTTTTTTAATATAATAAAGGAAAAAATGCAAACAATTCCAATTCTGTGAAAAATCAATCCCAGGTTCCCTTGCTTAGCATCCCTAAAAAGAACTGTAGATATGGTCTAGTTGACTAACATTTGTTTACAACTAGCCTGAGAAAAGCTACAGCTACTATTCCAATAATCTGGATGAATTAGAATAATTTATTTATCAAGTTTCAGACTTTCAAACACAAATGTTCAGGGTTTCAGAGACAAATTTTCATAGCAGCAGGCATAACAGTGTTGTACATATGTAACTTTGGGACATATTATGCACACGATTCAGCATATTTCTTGTTTGTTCTGTGGCATCCAAAAGCACACCACCTACAGTTCTCAAAAATTATTTTCAAATGTCTTAAAAAGCTGTTAGATAGTGCCTTTAATCCAAAACAAATGACCTTCCCACTTTTGTGTACAACTTAGAAAGTTCTGGCAAGCTCTTCCCATGTAACCTTTGGTTCTAAACTGTAGTGGGTGTTTGTAAAATCTAAAATACTAAGAGGAAACCTTGTCATATTCCGTGTCCTGACAAACAAACAATACCATATTAGCATACTTTACATTGCCATGTATGCTTAGAAAAACATTTGTAAAGATTTTGGTGGAAGCTACTGACTAAAAAACAATTAGTGTGGTTCACTAGTAAAGTACAATTAAAGACAATTGCGCTGGAAATAAATTACATCACTGTCCTGGTGTTTGTCACATTCTGACTGTCTCTAACATGGTCAGTAAGTAAGCCCAGTGTGCACTAATTCATTAAAATCCGCTTTGCTTGTTGATATCTTGGTCAGTTCTGACCTCTGTACAATTTCTCCTGTCTTTCAAGAGTGCACCACTTGAAGTTTCTAAAAATCAGTTTCAAATATGCCCTAAGGAACACTTACTATGACATTTATTATCTAAAATGAGTCACTTTCAGACTCCTCCATGCCTTTGACAGGAACTTGTGTCAGGGAAGATACCTAGCAAAGACACATAGCCCTAGAATTCCAAAATCTTCTCTCATTAAACTCATTTTAGCTACCTATAAATGGAATATATTTTGGCCTGTGATTGTGACTCTGAAAACATATGGTTGTGCTCAGTCTGCATTCAGTATGTTTCATCATTTATATTTAATCATTGGGAAAATCTTTCTATGTAAAAATAAACAATAACTGAAAAAAAATTTTGGTCTACAAAAGTTTCCTCATAAACTTCATTTAGAAAGGTATATTTGAAAAGTTAGAGAGCATCCTAAAATCTGTTTATTTTGAAGGAGCTCCAGGGAAAAAGTGGAACTCGCTTTCTTTTAATGTTCATGTGACACACACAGCATGCTAAATGCATATTCACAATATGTGCCATTAAATAATAACTGTTATTTCATCAACAGTGTCTTCTAAATGAGGATGAGAAAGGACTACAAAAACAGTGATTTAGGCTGGGTTTTTTAGAAACACCCAAGGCATGTAGGCAGCAAATTCCCATTTAAATTCAGCGGAAGTGAGGACTCTGACTCCCCTGAGCTCTATTAAAAATCTCCCCTCCCCCTTGATTCACAAATGCAGTTGCTCCATTAGTTTGATTTTGATTAATTACCAGTGCTTTTAGGCTTTCCTTGCATGAATTTATCAAATGTTACCAAACTGAAATACATCAGTTATTTCCTCTTTTAAGCATAAAGGAACTCGGCGGTATTTCAAAGTGTTTGTAAATGATGGCTTAATAGCTCCTAATGCATCATGGCCCAGTTTTTACAAGTTGATTATGAATACTCATGCAGTTTAGAAAATCAAATGGCAGCCCTTACAACCATGGCTCATGTTAACTGAACAGGTAAATTACGCTCTTTATAGCAGGGTAATACATATGACAATAAAATGCTAACAATTTACCTCTCCACGGTTGGGGCCAATGTGGCAACCTGTGGCTGGGGAGAAGTAGGGGCAGAAACACAGGGTGTCAATGAATGCCCTCTGGTACAACTCGACAGCAGTGCACCAGCACTGGCTGCCTCCGATGGACAGCTGTTGGTCATCAAGGCACATCATAGGATTACTGACCAGGAAGAAAAAAGGGTACGTGACTATTATCCTTTAGGAACAGGTGCAAATCTGATAGTGCATAAGCATAATGAAACCAAAGCATGAGGAAATGGAAGGCTGCAACTTTGCTAACAAATACCGAAGTAGGTTTTAACCAAAATCCACCCTGTTCCTCAACTGGCCCCAAGACAGATGAAATATGAAAGGCCGATTAAGATGGATTCCCATTATGTCTTGCAATTTAAAACACTTCTCAGGGTTATAGTATATTCTCATAATACAAAAACTAAATGTTCCCTAATATAGCCCAGCAGTTCTGTATGCAGTCAAATCTAAGAGCGAGAACGCCAGCAAATGCAGACCCCACGATCAATGTTCCAAATTCTACATTTTCTTTTCTATAAACAGTGTGAGTGGGACAAATTCTGATTCTAATTCACTAATAAAAAATTCTGCCAAGAAAGGTTTATGTGTTTAGTCAGTCTGGCGTTAAGGCTGTGTTGCAAGAGAATATCTGTGTGGCAAAGACGGATCGGTCATAGGTCTGAGACCCTTAGATATTTTCAGCAGTTCAGTGATTACCTGTTCTGCAAGGTCCTACCATCACCAAGTCAGAGGACATCAGCTGGAGCTTCTGAAAGACTTAGACCACTCTGGAATTACAGTCTTTTTGCTTTTGAAGGGCATGCATTCCATTGGAGTACTTAATATTTTCTATCTGAACTTGCATTGAGTCATGTTAACGGGTTTTTGCCTCATCGGTGAGGAAGCAATACTATTATGTTGTGTGACACCAACATCAAGTAAATAGAAAAGCACTTTTCTTTTATCTTAGTTCATTTTCTGGGCTGCAGATAAATTAATACGTGTAACCGTTCAAAACAAATAACTTTCAGGCAGACTGGTACATTTTTCAATATCTCTGTTTCAATATTTCATTATGTTGTATGAACGGCTGACACACCCATTAAACAAAATGTTATTAGCAAAAGCAAAAAGTGGGAACACATCTCTTCTTTTTATTAATTATTTCTAAAGCACTATTGGGGTGAGCAGTGTTCAGAAGCAGAGAAAAATAAATCAATTGGTGCCAATATGTATCTATCCAACAAAAAGCTTAAAGCATTCCACAGGATTTCTGCCTTGTGTTGTTTTCACTGAAGAAAAGCAAAAATTACTTTTTCCCATTCTGTCATTGGAACAGAGTCACAAGAGGAGTATAAAGATTTAACAAATATATACCAAAAATACAATTGAGATTAAAGTAAGAAAATGAGTAAGCAGAGAGGAATTACTCAGCTGGACTATGACAGTTCAGTATCGCCAGTGTTTTTTACTCTCTGCAAAAAATCCCATGGGTTATTTGGCATTTAGATGTGTTTGCAGACTATGTGGTGCCTCTAACATCCCAAATTTTTAAATGTGATGCTCAGAAACTGGCTTAGATGTGACTCAAAAGACAGAGTGACTCTGAGGCATCACCTCGAATAAACAACTGAAAGGACTGCTTGCCTAGGTTTCAAGGGCAGGCTGTGAGGTGTGTTTGTGCACGTCTGTGTGTGCACATGTGTGTAAACGTCTACGGAGGCATGCAACAAATACGAACATACATGGAAATATGCCCCTTGAGCACGATACCTGTCTGTATCCCAAACGCTGTACGGAATGAAAGAGGATGGAGACTACTCAATATATGAAAAACCAAAGGGGTCTGGGTTTTTTCCCTGAATGCCCTAAAGCTCCGTAGCCTGTACTTAACCCACCCAGGGTGAAAGGGTTGCGTGGGAGGCAGCCTCTCTTCTCCCCTTCCCTCACACCCTCCCAGCCAAGCACCTCCAGTCCTTGCTCTGCATATCTGGGAGCAAAGTTCTTCTCTACCATTCCAAATCATTAACATCATTTATGATACCGCTTTGATATTGTTCAGTATGTTCTGCAGCCTGCACTGGTGGAGTTGTCTGAGAAACAACATTTTTAATTTCTCAAGACTGTAAGATTTTTTAAATGGCATTGAAAGTAAATTCTGGTTTGGGAATCCAAAAAGATTTGTATTTTATTAGAAGGTACAGTCACTTTCTTTATTGCTTTTCAGCAGGTTGAGCAGTCTTAAGAAAGTTTTTAATGTTTTATTAATGGAAAATTCAAATGATGTTTTAAAAGATGTTTTACAGGTATGTGTTTTTCAGGAATGTGATGTCACTACAGTCTGTAAGTGGAAGTGCTAAAACAGTCAAATCTCTGAAATGGTCTTCTAGCACACAATCTTCTATATTTTCAATGCATTGGATAAATGTAAACTCTCAGAACCCGATATGTTTTATATTTTAAACACTACAAAAATAATTTTTTTTCGTAGTCAGATCAGATGGCTTCATGGAACTCCAATCTAGAGAAAAATACAATGAATCTAAAACAAATATTACTATCTGACCAAGGTCTTATTTATTCTATCCATCCAATTACTGAAAGTGGAAACACTAGAGTTATTTTTGTGGGGTACGATTGGGACTTGCTTAAAGATAAAAAGCTCAAGGGAGATGGGATAAGACGCTTTGATTTTGAAGGAGGAAAGATGAATTTACCATAACTAATTTGAAAAAAAAATTCTAACAACTTGTAGAATCAATTGGTATGCTTCAGCTAAAATGCAATAATATCAAATTTACAGAGGAAAGCATCTTATCTTAATACTTTTTTAAATGACCTCAAATAGCTGTTTGTGTCTAAAAAATGGGTACTTTAACTACATTTTTAAAAGTATTCCATTTTGTACTACTGATCAATTTCTAGTCCTTTTTTCAATTATTCTGTTTAATTCGATTTCTCTTTATAGTTTAGCTGATATGTTTTACACCTATCTTTTGAAAAGTTTTAGAAGACTAATTTAAAAATACAGACCTGAAACTGCAAAGGGAAGTAAGAAGTAAGGAACAAGGTTCAAGACAATTTATGATAATGACAAATATACATTGTCATGACAAAGGGTCATTTTATTTCTCCTTTTTTTTGAATACATATATGTTTACAACAGCAGAATTACATACATTTTTCAAGTAAGGAATTTAGTCTGTTATCTTTTTTTTCCTGAAGAACAAAATTGACATCTCTTTGTACATCCTGTAGGAAAAGACCTCAATTATTGAGGCTTGTAGTTGATTTAAATAAGAGAAGTAATTCATATTAGAAACCCAGATATTACAATTAACAATGAGTTAGAGATATCAGTGTACCACAGAATTTTCTAGTTGAATCTCCTATACTTGCAATCATACATTAAGCAGCAGGGAAGACCTAGTTAAAGGAAAATAATATCTTGTCAGTATTCATCTTTCATATAAACGTACAAACACCAAATATCTTTGGTGAAGACTGTGGTTGACTATTTTGCTCTTCTGCCTCAATGAGCCCAACTGCTTTACTGCAAGAAGGGTAAGGCTTGTTTTGTGAAGGTAGGCACAAGACCATAAAATAAACCCCTTGGGAAGCAAGGGCTGTTATCATTATTTTTTTTCAGTGCAAAGCAGGTATACTATGCAGTGATAAAGGATCCAAGAGATCTCTAGCTTAGTTATTCCAATGTAAATTGACTTTTCTCTTGTAATATTTGTCTGAAAGTGTATAGCTTTGAGTTTGCAAACAAGGAATCTCATTACACTTTATTCTACTGGATTACAGAACCTTCTACAACCAGAAATATCTTCCTTTCCTTATACATATACATAGATCACCGTCAAATCGTTCCCACCTTCACTCAGATAAAATAAATTATTTTAGCTTGTTAGTCTCATTACTAAATGGGCTTTCAAGGCCTTGAAACATAGTGCATCTTATTCTTCAATTACTGACTGGAAAACAGAAATTACTCCTCTCAGCTGGCTACACAGTAAACTTTTTATACACTCTATCACAGAACTAATGTTGAGTTTCATTTATGTCTTCTCCAATGCCGCTAACATTTGGTGTATTTATATCAGAGGCATAATAATCAGACAGTGGGGTTAAACACCACTGTGAATGGAGATGAAGTCTGATCTACAAAGTGGTTCTAATGTACAAAATGGAAAAAAACCCCTGCTTTATTCCCAAAAGGCTACAGTATGTACTTATTGCATTATTTCACCGTGATCCATCACTCATTAACTCGGCAGAAATCCATTTCTGAAAATTATTTAGGTTTTATTTTTCATTTAGAAATAACTAAACCTGATAGTCCTGCTAAAATGTTGTGAGAAGGAGTATTGACTACCACAGAAATGACTAAAAATATTTATTTTAGATATATCTAAATTACACATTATAAATATGTATCACATACAGAGCATTTATATGTGTGTTTACATATAGGCTGAAATTCAGAAAGGCTTATCTCATTTTTGAAGCCAGGCATTACGTCCTATTTCTTAAATTTCTATTAATGCTTGAGTTTGTATTAAAAAAAAAATGAAGCAATTTTGTAAAATCAATATTTGTTATAGAAGAAAAAAAATGACATACAGAAAGAAGAAAATGTGGTGGGAACCTTGGGAAAAAATCTAGTACAATAATAAATGAAAATAGTTTTATCATCTGCTATAGATATTAGAAATATTTCTCTGCAGATGATAAGTGTGACTAGAATAGCATCCATTTAAAAGAAATTACATTACTGGTTCATCTCTGATGGCTATTGTAGGACTGATATTAGAGTAGTGCTATCTGCAATTTACCTTTTTTAACTAATAGGTCTTTGTTTTCTGCATGGATCCTTTTAAAATCTCTCATATGCTTTTAAGATATCACTTACCATTTAATCACTTTCCACTTATTCTTCACTCTCCAGGCTCTTCAGTCTTTAGATGCATTATGATTTTCTGCGTATATATATTCGAGCATGTACACAGACCTGGTTTCTTACCAGATCTGTCTGTCTTGACAGATACATAATATTTTACTTTAATATTCAGTGTATTGCAGAAAGATCAGGTTATTTGTGGGGCCTTTAATCTGTGGAGTCCCACAGCAAAGGCAGCCACAGAACCTCCTAAGACTTCCGACATGATCAAAACAGAGAGCTGGGGCAAAGCGTGACTGGAGAGAAGGGATGGCGAAGTCAGAGGGCAAAGGAACGGAGATCTCACAAGATTCCGGTTTAAATCTTCTGTTTGGTTGTCTAATTCTACCTTTTTTGTGAGGTACAACTGTGCAGCAGTGGGCAGCAAACTCTGTGGTGTGGTCTTTGAAAATAACTGACAGAGAAGCTGTGCAAGCTTATGCGCAACTTCCTTCAGGTCTGTAAGCCAAACCTGGCCATCCTTGTGATGGTCAAACTACCGTAGCATAGGGCTGACCCCAAAATAGAGAGTTCTGTATTTCAAACTGTTCCAGGACAGTATCTAAACAACTTTAAAATAGTGGACGTCCTCCAAAGAGGCATGTGGGTCACTGTTTAAAGACCCACTGGTACTTTTGCCCCATCATTTGCTGTAAGTGCATGCTTAAATGCTGTGTTAAACTGGGATCTTAAAAGCTATGACTGCTGCAAACCTCTCAATTGTACTGCCAAAAACGGTTTCTTTTGGAACACTATTATTACTGCTAATATAAAAGCAGATGAAACTATTAGCCACTTTGCAGAGAGATATTATTCACACAAAGATATAAAATCCTTTTGAATATCCAAGGAAAAAAAGGTAGTTTACTGAGTCTTTAGTGTATGGATTTTGGATTAAGGTATAGCAAATATCTTTGTTATGATGAAAGTGAAAGGTTCAATTAAATTCCAGGGATAAACTCAGGAGCAAAATTTGCAAATCCAGTGCTTCTCTGAGGCATGAGGTGATGTCTGTAAAGAACCAGCAGGCTGGCTGTGGAGGGACTGAGTTAAAGCAACACTGAAGAGCTCATTTTCCCCTATCACTGCAATCACAATTACACCAGTGCTGTTAGGAGACTCATTCACAACAGAGTTCAGGAAAGCAGGAGTATTCACAGTGGCTCAGAGTCCTTTTTGCCCCCTCCCCCACTCAAGATATGCTCTCTTAGGCATAAAATGATCAAACCATATAAACCTTTTCCCAAAGCACAAACAAAAGCCCAGCCCAAACAGCTGAGCATTTCTCAGGATTCTGCCCCATCCTCCCGTATTTTGCAGTTTGGGTGGGAAGGAGCTGTGGCAAAAAAAGATTTATTTCAATTAACTCTTCTTCCATCAATCAGTATATTCTATTGCTTAATACAAAGGACTGCAGAGATCAAAAAACGCTGCCTTACACATCTTTGAAAACTGAAAATCCAAAAAAAAAAACCACGGTGACATTGTGAACCTTTATTATGACCTTGTTTGGCAAGGTGCTATGCAATAGCTGGAATACATGAAGTCTCCCTATTCCAAATGCTTATACATGTATAAATTAGTAGAATGAAAATGATTTTCTGTTCATATTGTGTTTTAAAATGCACTCCAGAAACTCAGTACATTTCGAACAAAAGTATATGTAGGAGAAGTAAAATGTCTGTCTGCAGTGACACTATTGCTAAGAAAATAAGAAATTATTTTGTGCTTTAGAAAGATAAAAGCTGTTACATGCATCCAAATGTACAAATACACGCACACACATAGACACAGAAATAAAAAAAAATCTACTGCATACATTTTCTCTTGGATTGAAGACAAGAAAAATAATGTTTGAGCCTCTTCATATTATCAAGTTACTCTCACTATTTAATTTTTATGTACTAGCCATCCCAGCCCCATAGCTTCACAGTTCTCCATGGTATACATTGGTGAGTGAATGTAGAGGGACTGTGTGCCAGCTTCTGTGACACTGAGCTTCATTAGCACACTTATCACAGGATACGTTTCTTGATTGGGCTTATCGAAGTATCGTTGAACATTTATTAATGTTCTTCTCCCTTCCTTCCTTTCTCCCCTTGTTCACTTCCTTTCTCATGACTTCCATTATGATCAGATGACTCCTGCAGCTGGTTCATTGTATGTAACCAGGTCCTACTGCAGTAGCCCAGCAGTTCAGCACCAGCTGGCAAGCAGGGGCAGAAGGACCCACTTAACAAGCCTGCAGCAAACCCTTTAGTTCCCAGGGGCATAGCTGGGGGAAACGAGTCGGGGGAGCATAGCTTCATAGAATCATAGAATGGTTTGAGTTGGAAGGGACCTTAAAGATCATCTAATTCCAGCCCCTCTGCCATGGGCAGGGACACCTCCCACCAGACCAGGTTACTCAAAGCCTCATCCAGCCTGGCCTTGAACGCCTCCAGGGATGGGGCATCCACAGCTTCTCTGGGCAACCTGTTCCTGTGCCTCACCACCCTCAGAGTAAAGAATTTCTTCCTAAGATCGAATCTAAATCTCCCCTCTTTCAGTTTAAAACTCTTACCCCTCATCCTACCACTGCACTCCCTGATAAAGAATCCCTACCCATTTTTCCTGTAGGCTCCTGCAAGTACTGCAAGGCTGTTATTAGGTCTGCCCATGGGGAAGGAGTTTGCCTCTTCCTCATTTCCCCAGCCCAATGGGGCCTTGCAGGGCTCAAGCATCTTGTAAGCTCCACTGGAGAGTTTGCTGGAGACAGGGGACCCACTGCTGCCTGGTTTCCAGAAGGCTCAGGCCAAAATGGTCAAAAAGCTCAGGCAAGACCTCCTTGATGTGCTGAGGAGGGGGGGTGAGGTGGTGTTAGGGCAGGGTGGGCAGCAGTCTCCCCACGGTGATGCTAGACTGCAGTGTTTGAAAACTGTGCTCAGCCAGACAGACCTCCTCCTCCTTCGCAAACTGCCAGAGAGGGCAGAGGACTTGAACAAGGATGCATTGGTGTGCAACCTATTTCTCTTTACTGAGAAATACTCAAGGAAGTTAATGTTAATTATAGTATAAGCTACACCCATAAAGTCTTTGATACCAAGATATCTATTTCTTTTGCAAAAAGTTTGGAAGGTTTGCCTGCAAACTCAGAAAGAGAAGGAAAGTCCAGCCAGCAATAACTCTATATATTTGGACTTCTACACAAACAAAAGAAAACGAGATCATTATTTTAAAAAGCACAGATGTCATATCAAAAGTGCACGTGCAGGTACATGGTACTTGAGACTTAGGAATTCACATTTAGGTTAATCTTCCCTTGGGGAAACTTGGGCAAAGCTTTCCAGCCAAATACCACTCCATAGTCATCAGTACCAGAGACTAATTACTTTAGTGGGCTTTTAAAAGGAAATTTTTGTCATTAGCAGCACATTTTTATCTCTATTGCACACACAAGCACACATATAAGACCCAAAGACTCACAGAGGAAACACAATGCCTGGTCTTTACACCTGTTGAGGAAACACCACAAGACCTGCATGATTTCACAGAAGCTGTGAAGAATAAATGCTGCCAGAAAAAGCCCCATTTCCAATAAAATTAGGAACATTTGTAAGAGTTACTAAAACATATTCACAGAAATATGCATTGAGAACTGATTTTGGATCACATGATGATGACAGTGATTTCATGTATGAAGAACTAAACTGAAATTTATTAAAATGCTGATGAATAGCTGAGGATAGAAGCCAGCCACAGGTAGCAGTTAAAATTGTTGGGCCTTTTTAAGATTACCTGTGACAATAAAACTAATTGCCTACACTCCAGCCTCTTTGAGTTGGTTCCTTTAACAGGAAAAGGCAAATATCCATCCATTTATCTCACCCACCATGTAAATGTCCTATGTAAATTAAAATATTGATCCTTACTCTTGGTTGGTTCAGCGTTCCCCATTCTGCCTAAAATTTCACAGAGAAGTAGAAGTGGCCTCAGTAAATGAATGCACTAAGATAGTTATTAAATTCACATTTTATTTCTTCCCAGACATTTAAAAGGTTTTAATGTATTAGGTTTCAGGTTTGAAGGCTATTTATTATCAGGTTTCTTAATATTATTCTCTGCTTTCAAAAGTTCAGAATGGACAGGAATCAGGGAAGGCGTTTACCAGACTGTTCAACGCTTCTATTACCAGATTTGAAACAGGTAAGAATTTAATATTAACCTCAGATAAAAGAACGGTTAACATTGAAGCTGACCTCCTTGGGCTAAGAATGGTGCACAAGATGTCTTCTCTCACAACTGCTCAAAGAAAACTTTCGTAAACTTAGGACATAAATATTTAAACAGATGCATTAGGAAACTACATTTTAGTATTTTAGTTACAATTTTAAGTAACCTAAGACCACACACATTTAAAGCATATAAGATACTTGCTTCATGTGAGCTTTTTATGAAATTTTGGGTACCAGAAAAGTCATCACTGAATTACAATTTATCAGAGAATCAATTTTAGCATATATTACCAAGACACAGATGAACTTAGCAACAATATTATTTGTTTTTACCTTTCCTCCCAAATATCGGTGACTTACTCTTCAGATTAAAAAAAATCAAGAAAAAAACAAATTAATTTGCAGTATAGCCAGCAAACAGAGTGCACATTGTCAACCAACAGCACACAATGTTAACTGATAGTCTGGCTATAAAGCCAGCCTGGTTGTTAATACTAATGAAGGCATTTGTTATGCTCTTTTAAAAACTAATTTTGTTTGCCGTACACATTTCTGCCATTCACAACAGCTTTTCTGATGATCCATTGGGTTGGTGATAGCACTGTCCTGAATATCATGCTACAGCAAAAGGAACATTTCCTGACACGCTTTACAGCTATCTAATAGTTTAAAGAGCAGTAGGAAAACTTAGTGCGGAGACACCAAGAAGGCCTACTGGGGTAACGCCAGAAAGAGTGACAACTGGAAGACTCACTAAGGTCCTTCTGAATGCTGGTAGTATGGTATTTGTGTGCAAGTATAGCAGATACGCTGAGATGGATCCATTTAGGGATGGTGGAATCTGTTTGTCAAAGGTGGATGCCAGCATTCAACTGACACAGGGGTTCAGCTGAGAAGAAAACAAACACTAGAGCATGTAAGTGTGGCACACAGTGGTGCTAATTGCTTGTGATACTAATGGGGTGTGCTGATAAAGATGACAACTAAGAGCTAAAGGCTAGAAGGGATTTGGTAGGTAAAGTCTGCTCCTGGGGGCTGAGGGGAGTTCTGAAGAGGTGCCTCATCACATCATCCATCTATTCAACCTGGCTGGGAAAGTTCATGGTACAGGAGTGAGAGGAGTTGTCAGAGTGGACCAGTTACAACTTTCATTTGATTCCTCTTATGGCACACTACGCTTCAAATATAAAAATGGGGGGAGTAGGCCTATAGGCTACTCTTCTGTGCTAGTAAATTGAACAGTCCCTGGAAAGCTATTGAGAAGTGGCTCACAGTTCTTCAAACGCATGAGAATGGCTCATGTCAATCTGTGCTCCCACAAGGACTCCATGGGTGCCACGCAAAGGTTGGACTTTCCAATGGCCATAGCTCGCAGGCAGGCTGGGAGCAGTCAGCCTCTTGTGGAGGACAGCAGCACTTGCACGCTGAGTTTATTAGCATAGAGAGAGATATATATAGTTATAGTGCCCCTGTAATTAATACATTCCGGACTGCCTCTTACTTGCACCTCTCTACCATACTGAGTCTCTGACACAGCATTTTATCCTTATGCGTTGACAAGAGGCATGAAATATTGCTCTGAAATTTCATCTAGATTTACGTATTGTATTTAGAAACCATGCTTATTTCTGTCTCCTTTTTTAGGTTTATTACAGGAAAGCAGGTCTTGTGAATAATCTGTTTAACACATCAGTTCTTCACAGCTGGAAGAGAAAGTTTTGTGGATATTACTTAGTATATACAGGATAATAACTTTAGCAGCTTTTCATGTTTTCAGTGCAGGATCCTGGGAATCTGAGACACAGCTGAGGATTCACTAAAGGAGACAAAAAGGATTATAATAAAGAGAACAATCTGAACAACTTTTGCAGTTCTTGGAAACAGTCTGGTATGCACATTGATTAGATATATTAAAGGCATCCCTAAATAACTCCTGTTAAGGACTTGGTATTTCGCCGCCTCAGAACTCCTATGTGTTTCACACACTAATTGGCAATTATTTTCAGAACTCCAAGACATTACAGGTAATTACAAAAAAAAAAGGAAAAAAAAAAAGACAAAAATCAAAACTTTTACTAGGAAGGAGTAAAGCCCACTTAGTGGTATCTATAAAATGTTCCACTCTGGAGCTAATCTATAATCCTCACCTATGATTTTAAAATATCTCACAACAGAGTGGCTTTGTTTTGGGTGGCAAAACACCTAGGCAGGTGTCCTGTTCACTCAGAAGACCAAGGTTTGGTATAAATCGTGGCTCCAAGATGAAGGGTCTACAGTTCCAAGATAACAGTGATCCCAAGACTGCCTCAAAAGAGAAAAAAATACCCAATGTGTAGGCATAGTAACAAATGGTGATTGGACCCCTAACACCTCCTGTTACACAGTTCCTTTAAAAATCACAGTCCCCGTTGCTTGCTGAGTCCGCCCTCATTTCTGGGCAGATGAAATTGTCCTTGAATAGAAGAAACAATTGTTACATTTTCTAAGCAAGTAAAAAAGGAACAAAATTAGAAGGTTCATGTGGATAAACTTGCTTCATTACAGAGAAAATTCAATGTCAATTCATGTTACAAGTACATCAGAAGAGAGCTGATGAAAACTGTCTTCACCTAATCATTCACTTCATGTTGGCTTTTCCATAGTCCTGATATTCGACAGGTCGTATTACCTAAAAATCACCGTCCATGTAAGGAAACTAGGAAAGCAACGTGATTCATAGCATCCAACATGTAATGTACTTTGCCATTGCTTAGCTGATGTTCCAGTATTTCAGGTCTGTTTAGAAAGGTGACCATTTAATTGCCACTAGCCTATTCAAACATGGGTGTTCAAGATCTTGAAGACTAGCTGTGTTCTTAAAAATGACTTAAGTGTCTAGAGTAACAGCATAAAACCGTAATTCATCTATTTGAAAGAGCTTGATTTTGTACTAACTAGTATTCAGGCAATTCAACTGCATTTATTCAGAATGGTTGAAAAGAAGGTGGAGGGGACGATTCATAAAGGATTTGCTTTGCCTTTCTAATTGAAAATTTCAATGCAGGTAATACTTTTCACTTCTCTTTGTCCACTCTAATCTTATTTATTGTGCCTCTGACACCTTCCATTATCCTTCCCCTGACTCGTTGTTTTAGATGAAACAGTTCTACTGTTTTAACACTGAGAATGATATTATTTCTGTGCTATCAGTGGCAACTTCCTGTGCCTTCATATATACAAATTAAAGAGTGGATTATCATTAATTATGCACTACAATTTTTCCTGGCAACAGTCTGAAAGTGACAAAACATTTGCTTTTGTCATAATTCTACTAAGTGAACCCAAATTGAGCTGCTGAAATCTATGACACTTTACTGTGTTTTTAATTTGCAACACAGGGTCAGGATCATGACAGTGATTTTATTTTATTTTGCACTTTATTTTCAGCGATCCTTGTAAGGATGTTAATTAAATTGTTTGAACTAAATTGTTTTTATCATTCCAACAACCTATATTTATTGGATATTAAGGAGAAATTTCTTGTTAACATTACCTAATTTTCTAACAGTTCAGTATAATAATGGAAAAAGCCTCTGCTGGGAAAGACAACTGCTTTTACCAGAGTGATAGTAAGTCAATTTTTCCTTAGAAAAGAAAACGAAATTTACAGCACATTCAAAGGACAGTTAGGGGAAATGGTCATGTATATGGACTTTTTGCATACGCATATCAGTTCTGGACATGGAAAATATTTTTCCATTTATCAGGAAGCTGACAGGATTTTCCATCCCAACAGGCAGCTGTCACAAACCCTATCCCTACTCTGAGAAAAAATAAATTAAACCATAATAAACAACCAACAAGTACATTGATTTGTACAAAAGAAACGGTTAAATTAGTGGCTTATCTCAAGCGTACGACCAGAGTGACCACTAGAATCTGAGTGATGAGGTCTGGTCCTGCACTGGACTGCACTTGTGAAGCTTTGGTCACTTAGATGGGAGCACAGTTCAGTGTCACTTGTGGAAAGGAGCACAACCCAGCCTAAAATGTTGTGGAAGCTGGACCACTGTGAATGAGGACTTGCAAAATTATCCACAGCGCTGTGGATAATGGGAGGTGAAGTACAGACAGAGCTTCACCCCCCCAGGCAGTCTGGCAGGGGTAGCCAGGATTCCCCACAGCATGCAGATTCCCCTACTCCCTCTACATAAATATTTTTAGAAGGAGAGAGGCAAAACCAAGGGCATTTTAAACCTATTCCCCATGTTAATTCTTACGCTAGCACAAGTTGTGCAAGGAGGACTTGGGTGAGCTGACGAATGCTAGGTTAACGAGAACTTGAATTATTTATACGGACATTATACATTGTGTAGCTGTATTAATACATATATATATTTAAGCAATGCAATTACTGATGTGATTATATACATATATAATTAAGTGAAAATATCACTGTATTATTATGCATGTATTAATATAATTATGCAAACAATGAAAATGTGTATAATATTGTAGCCAATAGAAGTCTACAAAAATATCAGAAAATCTCAGGTTTTCTATTTTTATACATGACTGCATGTTAAATCTAATTCAGAAAAATCCCAAATTCTAACAGAAAAATAAATATTTTTTTTCCTGAGGAAAATATCTTCAATTACTTGCTTGAAGGTTAAGTATGTGAGTTAGTGTTTTGCCCAATATGACAAAATACTGCAAGCCCTTCTTTCTGACCTGTGACTGCTTATGAGCTCCAGTGGTTGTAATGCTTTATCCATAATTAGATGGACAAGAGAAGTTAATTAAGAGTAAATTAAGAAAAGAACAAAATACTAAAGAACAAGAGGTAAACTACATAAGACCAGAGGTAGAATATTTGTGTTCATGTGTGCTCTGCAGGAATCAGAAATGAATTAACTTGTATAATATAAAAGGGGAAAACAACATTAAATCATGTCTGTGTTTTTCTTTTCTTTATGTGGTACTTATAGATGTCGGAATAAAATATATTTAATATATTTTTAATTTGGTATTTAAAAATCAATAAGCATCTCTGGATCATCTGACCTCTCACCTCGGACTCCTATTTCTGAACACTGACAAACTAAATGAAAAAAATTCTGGTTGGTAAACATTAACAGTCCTTAAAAACCCTAACGGTTAGGGTTGCAGCTTCTACGAAGCAGTAGGAACTGTCTGGTATCTACAAGAGTGTTTAACAAATTCTTTACCCTCTCCATACTCCCTAGTATCTTAATTTCATATTTTCTATTGGCACTTTCAAGTTATTCTGTCATTTTAACTTTCAGCACTTGAGGCTAGAAATAGAATAATACATTAAAAAAAGTGCATAAGGGTTTCATGAAATGGTCAGATGCTAGTCAATGGTCTTTGGCACTGCACACTCCTTTTTCCACTGAGCTAAGAATTCTACCTAGATTCTGTTTATAGAAATGTAATGTAGTTTCTTTTTTTTTTTTTCTCCCACAGCAATAGTAATTTTACTTTGATCTCATAGCAGCCAAACTATTAAATGTAAGCATGCTCATAAGCAAGGTACAAGGCAGGCACAGCCTATGATTTCTAGTAGAAGGTCATAACCCAGATTTTTTTTTTAAATAACTATTACAATGAGGAACAGAGTATAGCCACAAAAGGAATAGTTATAATTTATGCCTGACTTACTTCAGCAGAATATAGTTTATTTATAAACTGCTTATGGCAAACTCTGTATGCCCCTGTTCTATGCATGTGCTGAACTGTCTTCTGGTAAATTATTTAAATTACACCTAGCAGTAATTCCTGAGGACTTTCATACTTCATTTTCTCTATTAATGTAACAGGGAAAAGCTGCTTTGCAAGGATTGCTCTAAATTCCCAGAGTGTGAGTTCCAAACTCTGTATGTGTTGCATTATGCCTGTCAAAAAACTTGTCTTCTCCTGAAATTTATTACTGAAGTCTCTCCACTAGAACTACTCATTGAAGCCTTACGGAAAGCTCATACATGATTTAAGAAGCTAACAGCACTGAAAGAAATAGGTCAGGTAAAAAAACCCTGAATTTAAGCTACCTTCACTTATTACTTATGCAAGATTATGCATAATTTAGCACACTGCTGAATATGCAAGGGCAGAATAATTGTTTACCAAAATATTTACTCTGTGTTCGTACCTGTGTTTTAGTGAGATAAGGTGATTTCTCAGCCCTTGCTAATCACTTTAGAATTAGAAAAGGATTAAATAAGTTTTTGATTATGCTGATAACTGCATGACATTATATGTAAACAAAACTCATGTTTAACAACCTTTTTCAAAGAGGATACCTCATACATTAGACATATCAGGTTGTTGAGAGTGGGAAGTTTAACCTAAGTCCTAAGAGGACTTCTTCCATTTTATATTACCCATTTAACCCTTTCCAAATACAGGTGTGAAGGAATATAACAATGAATGTACTGTCTCAGTCCTACCAGCAGCACCACACCACGCGATCACCCCTGATTTTCTAAAAAAAAGATGGGGATTAAAGGAAATTTGGCGGGGGGATAGTTTTCAAAACTGAAGCATACAGAAAAGTGCAGATCTTACACCACCTGACATAAAAGCGTTTAACAACCCAAGTGTCAAAAGAATCCTTGAAAAGAAATCTGAGGTTGTTATTTTTTAAAATGATACTTTTAGTTTTATGCTTCAGAAAAAACCCCATGTTCTTCAAAAATAATGTACAGTATGTAAATATGGATAATCATGACAAAAGTGATAGCTTATTAAAGTCTCTATAGGATTTCCCTTCATGTGAAAGCAAGATGAGGAAGGATAGACACTCATGTGAAAATAATTATTTTATGGATAATGTACATTGCAAATGTAATAGCTTTGTAGTTTTAAAGTTGAGGAAACATTCTATTAATCCTATTCACATATGCAATCCTCCATAATTACTTTTCTAACAACACATATTATACATGCCGTCTTTAAATCAAACCACAGGTAGGATTCTGTCATCTACCAAACTTATGACACCTAGAGTACAGCTTTGAAAACTGACTCTCTTTCTGTGATCAGAAAGCAAAATGGTACAAGAATCAGCAAGAAGTTGGAAATACTGTCAATAGAAAGGATTTCCATTCAAGAAAGAGCACCCTGATAGGATATGTTTTGTATTACTACAGAAAAAGACATTGTTGTTCACAGGAGAATGAAATAACTGGGTCCACCCGTGTATTCCAAGCTACTTGTTTCTTCAGTGTAGACATAGCTTTATGTTAAAGTTTACTTGAAAAGCTTAAGGCAAACCATAGGATTTATCACTTCAAACAATCTTCTTGTTCAGATAGTTCAAAAAAAAAATGAGCCTTTTGCTTAAATCTTTGCATTTTCTACTTAAAAGCTTCAAAATGACTAATTGGTCCCAAATAAAAAAATAAGAGAGAAGTCCCTTTTTGGATTTAAACATCAGAATAAATGTGTGAGCCAAATACATATTATAGCAAAACCCAACAAATATATTCACCTCATGTGTGCATGCAGTCAGGAAGTCTATTCATGTTATGTCCCTTTAAATTCTACAGAGATGAATTACATATATAGGATAGCTGTCATTGCTTCATTACCACTGTCAGTATTTAAAATTAAAATCTACGCAGAAATTAAAATCAATCAAATTAAGAAAGTTCATTTTTCCTCTTTGGCTAGAAAGAAGACTGTTTCCATAATAGTGTCTCAAAGTCAGACCTGATTAAGGCAAGAAATTTTGAAAGTTAGAGATTGAACCAAATATGTGTTTTGAGGTTGAAAGTCAGCAAAAGAAACTGAGCTGCAAAAGAACAAAAACATTGCTTTGAGCCATAGTAGATATAAACAGCATAGGTGCAAGGCAAAATCCACCTTACGTATTGAGAATTCAGCAAGAATTCTCCCTTTCCTTCAAATGGTCTTATTTTTATTATGTCTTAGCTTATATTGTTGTGGAAAGACTGCCTTCACTCTTAACTCTGAGATGACCAGCAAAGAATAAAAATCGAAAAACCCTCATCATCTTACCTAAAAAATAATTCCACTGCAAATAACTTTGGTTATTCATCTCAGATACAAACCTCTAAAATGCATTCATAGCTGTTCTCCTCTAGTCTTCATAGACAGCTTTATTCTGCTCTGTCATTCAGCTTTTCTCTTCTCAGATGTACAGGAGACCTGCCTGTAACATTTGGTTGGATTACAACACACCTTTAAGCTTTTTAACTTCATTCAGCTTCGTAGTGCTTGCACACACACCTATCCTACATGCTCTAAAAATGAAATTAATGTATTCAGAGAGATCCTGAAGGGAACCACCATCCTTATCAGCAACAAAGAACTGTCATTGGCATAATCCCAGGGCTTCTTCTGAGGACCGGTCATTCAAGTACTACTCATCATCATGTGGACGTTCCTTGAAGCAGTAGAGCTGAAGTTCTTGGTATCTTCTCAACGTGAGATCAAGACACATAAATTAACACTTGGACTTTGTCATAGATGAAGCCTTCCAATGACTAGCAATGTTTGTATATTAATAAGCTATTTCTTCTTTCATCACCCAGGTGAGAGCTGAGAATTCTTCTTAGAGTCTTTCAAAGGGACAGAAAATCAACTTACTTTAAATAACATGTCCTTAGGGAGAAAAAAATAAGATTAATAAAATCTGAAACACTGTTGCATAATAGGGATTCAGTTGGTGCCAAACTGCATGAACACTTCCCCTCACAGCTTGTGTCAGTTCTGCTCTATTGGATGAAGAGTGGGACAACACAATTTACAACAGCCTAAGAGAAACAGAGTGGTAGCAATTACTTTTCTTACAGTGCATGACTAGCAAACAGGGCTTCTGCTTGTCTCCCTCTCCCACTCCAATTCAAAAAGTGAATTAAAGGCCTTTAAGGTATTCTTTACTTTGTCCCCAAATGCCTGGACCCTCACCTTCAAGGCTGGAAGCACAAGAGCTGCCTTCCATATCTGGTTTGGTTGCAGGAGCAATCTCACTTTCCCACTCCAGAGACAGATTTTGCTGGGGTAGACTAAATATGACAGATGTGTGTCCAAAGAAGGGCAAGGAAGCTAGTGAAGGGTCTAGAGAACAAGTCTTATGAAGAGAGGCTGAGGGAACAGGGATTGTTCAGCCTGGAGAAAATGAGGCTGAGGGGAGACCTTATCACTCTCTACAACTACCTGAAAGGAGGTTTTAGCGAGGTGGTGAGGTGGGTGTCAGTCTCTTCTCCCAAGTAATAAGTGATAGGATGAAAGCAAACAGCCTCAAGTCACACCAGGGGAGGTTTAGATTTGATGTAAGTAAAAATTTCTTCACTGAAAGGGTTATCAAGCATTAAAACAGGCTGCCCAGGGAAGTGGTTGAGTCACCATCTCTGGAGGTATTTAAAAGATGTTAGGGACATGGTTTAGTGGTGGACTTGGCAGTGCCAGGTTCATGGTTGAACTTGATGATCTTACAGGTATTTTCCAATGTGAAGGTTTCTAAACAATCTCTTGAAAACTTGGCAGGGGGGTGAGAGGGATGGGGAAGTGAGACATAAATCCTGCACATTTTCTGGATCTAATTTTAAGAGCTCTTGAGAAAGCTGAAGTGCTCCTGCACACACAACAGGGGTTCACACATTAGAAAGGATGTTTCACACCTCACCTGGGCCATGCCAGCAGACCCTGTGGACATTCAGTGTTCCAACACTGGGATCAGCACAGAGGGTGAAGGTCATTGCAGGATCTGGCCTTCAGCTGGCTAAGTGAAGGATCTCGCTGTTGGGCCCAGTAACAGGCCACTGTAAGCAGCAACATAAATAATCCTGAGTCCTGAACATTACATGATGTCTTATATAAAAATACTTATTCCTCTGGTATGTTATATAAAACATGTACTTACTCCAATCCTTATCTTTGGAATCAGAGCTCTTGAGTACTGCATGCAAACACAAACATATCCATCCCAGCTGCAACCTTTCCTGGACATTTTGGGTTTCTTTGGCACTGTATTAATTTTGATATGTCTTGAGGACTGGCCGTTATTGTATTAAAGTTTAGACTCCCACACTGTTCCTCACGTATAACCTTCCCCGGAGTAGATCAAAGTATTTAATGCTTCAGGCACTGGATACATTATCCAGGGTCCTATTCAAAAGAATAGATAATGGAGTGTGTTACAATGACCCATCATTACACCAGTTTGCATTCAAGAACTCCTGGTTTTGCTTCTATCCCTTGGAAACTATTGAAGTAACTATTTCATGTCTCTGCAATGTTACCACAATCCTTCAGGAGTAGTGGTTCTACCAGGCAATTTTTTTCAGGAAAGAGATATGCAGCCCTATTGATTCTTTATTTATTTATATAAAAACCCCAAAGGTTACCAGAACACAAATACAATAAATAAAAAGCTGTAATATTTATCACTGGCAGGCAGTAAGCAGTAGACTCTGCTATTCCCCTCTTCCCTAAAACAGAGTTCTTAATGAGATTGTAGCTTTCATAGGGACATTGTTATTGAAAACAAGTCCCTCCCTGCCCCCCCGCCCCGGGATGTATTTAAGGGGGAAAAAGTATTGCTTAAAGACCACACTTTGATTGTTGCCTATGCACTTTTTGACTTCACTTCATTATATTGTAAATCACAAAAATCACAATGGTTCCTCCTGATTGGGAGGATTGCCTTGAATACAAAAGGAACCATAAGTCAAAGTAGGGTGATCTCTTGGGTATAACTGTGTTTTTCTGGATCAAATCTACTTAGCAAGGAGAGAAGGAAATGCTTTGTTTAAAATCCTAGTAATTAAACACATTTGCCCCTCAATTCTTAGAGAAGATGGAATAAGATCATTATAAAGAAGCACTTAATTTTCTCTTTTAAACAGCAATTGTGTCCAAAATGGAATTGCCTTGTACTATAGAGACGTCACATTAGATTACTGCTGACCCCATGGTGCTAAAGAGGGCCATATTGTCTTCCACACCATACTGAGGTCTGAATTTCCAAGTTAGATTATCAGTAGTGGCCCACACAGCTTTTCACACTTAGGTCACCAATTCAATCCAGATCAGGGGCTATTCAGTGACCTGGCTTAAGTACAGGAGAGGTCTAGTGCATAGTTAAAGTACATTGATGGTAAAGTATAGTATATGTGTGCACAGTTCTTTTTCCATGTTACTTCATTTCTTCAGTTCATCTGATTATGTTTTTTCTTGCTTTTCTTACAAAGCCATTCTAGCATCCTATTAGCCTGTACCACCGTATCTATTACAATGGAAGAAGAAACACAGGACAAGGAGAACGGATGAGAAAAATGAGGCTTTATATTCGTTGTGAAATTGTATTTGTTGTGATTGTTTTCTTACTTTCTGTAGATATAGTATTATTCTTTAGATAGCATAAATCCTCACACCTAAGGAAGTGATTTTTGTAACACTAGCTTTGGAGAAAATATGGATGAATCACAGCAAATTTGGATATAGTCATGGATTTTATGAAAATGAGTGACTTTCATAATTTTTGTTCCTCATGAAAAATTCATATACAGGTCATATTAATTCTGCTTTATCCACCTTTTCCTTCCATATATTTAGCATATTTATATATTGATGGTAGTCTTATATATTGGATGTCTAAGTTCTTGTAAAGCAAAAGACTACTGAAATTAACAAATACAAAATTTCTTTTTCAATTCCTTGAGATAGCAAAAAGATTTTTCCATTATTACCTGCTTCTCACAAACACTTATTCACAAAAGTTCATAGTCTTTAACAACTAAGTCTTCTAAGATTATTCTGTAACAGCTCATCAGTCAGCGTGGGTTATTTTGGTGACTTAAATATGTTATAGCAAAAACAAGAAGACCTTGTTAGTATTTCCTGATATAAATAGATGGGTCAGAAGGAAGATAAAATACTAGAAATACATTAAAATATGTATCACATTTTTACATAGTTAAAATACTTAGGATGGAATTTATATACTTACATTGTATTTCATATATACCTGCATCACTGTCTAGGTTTCTTTTTTTCCAACTTTGATGATTTAATTTATAAAAGAAAATGTTCATGCATTCTAAAATCCTCAAATTCTTGTAAAATTTACTACAACAGTACTTCTGGCACTTCTATACTGACAATTTAGTTCACCATATTTGCAAATTAGCCAGATAAAAATGAGTTGTGATCTTCAAGACAACACTTGGGAGTCTGATGTTCCGTACCTGCTCTTTCACCGATCTGCCCACCATGATGTATAAAGATAAAAAGATTTCAGAAAAAGAGTGCATGATCATGAAGAAGTGGGAATGAAGGTTATTTACTACAACACATTTTACTTTTGTGGAGCCTCAGAGTAAACAAAATTAGCCGATGAATGACTGTTCCTTCTCTACCTTTACTTTTGTAACTTTTTTCAGATAAGAGTTTCATCATCTGTTAAGAAGACCTCAACATACTTCAGTCCTCCTAGATGTCAGTATCAAGTTTCTGTTTATATTTGCTTTTGGTTTGCTGTACACAGTCTGTTAGCCCCTAACATATATTTCTGCCAGGTTTTCTTTTTTTAATTATTATTTATTTATTTATTAGCAAGTGCCTGGTTTTCAATATACTGCACTCTTTATAATGGAGGGTGTTTAACAAAACATAACTGCATTCCCAAAGCTTCTTGAATCCTCTGAAACTAAGACAATATGTAGTAAATGTACCTATTTTGCCCCAATTAACATGAATCCTCCTTTATATCATTGATTTGCAACTCAATTTTGAAGAATGTAGCAATATTTTCCTTTTTAATTCTTTTCTTTTTTTGAAAGATGTGGCACATAAATTGCACTAAATCTGTCTATAATCTCCAGTTTTCAGAGGTGCCATTTTCAGAAATTACTTAAGTAACTTTTGCCCTAGACATCAGTTTCCTTAGACAGTTACCAAAGTTACCCAGCCCATCCAGGACCCAAATGATGCTGAGAACAGGTGTAGTTGGTGCAGAAGCCTGAAAACCCAGGCTTATTCTGCCCACATTTTTCCCATAAGCACAGGGCAGACAAACCTCAGCTGACACAACATGAGCTGGTTTGGGCCTAGAAGGTAAATTCATAATTCATTGTGCAAATAAACTCCTCCCTCACCCTTAGACTAAGATGACTGTGTAGCTCTTGGATCCCCAAATTTGGAGCGTCAGAGGGATTATAGTTAGTGGTGCGGATCTCTAGTACTTTGGTTCTCCCATGTACTGTCTGAATGTGCCTTTGTTCTCATTGATGTTGCTGAAACACAGGCTCTTTTAAAAATTTATTTTGAGGCGTGTAGCCAAGACAATTTTGGTACATAAAAATAGTATGCTGAAAGTAAAACCTAGCTGTCTAGATTCATTACTTTTACACAGTGTCAATTAAAGCACGTAGGGTGTTTTAAGTATTTGGAATTCAAATCAAGAAAAGATAATTTAGTTCAGTTGAAACAGAATTTTGTAAAGTTTTATCCAGGAAAAAAATAATGCTTATTCTTCCTGACTTGGTAGAATAGGATGCTAAAGAACAGATTTTCATCCAGAATCTATCTAATTTGCTCTCTGAAAAGAAACTTACTGGGGAAACGCTATTTCAGAGCACCATGCCTACTGAAAAAGTGTATGAGAGTACTTACCTCCCCATGAAGGGTTAGTTAATGGTAGTATCACGCACAAGATGCACAGTCAGGAAGGAGTTGTGCTGATTGCCCTCACATCCTGGAACAAAAATCCCTGCTACTTTCAAGTAATGTTACATTACAAACTTTCAGAAGATACAAAGCATACAGATGGGCAATTTGCAGCCCTTCCTTTCTTTTTAAAAGGGGGCACATCTAGCATTAGCTAACTCTCAAGAGAGGTGGAGACACATATTCATATTCAGACACACTGGTGCCTACATTTCTGAGCCTCTTTTATTGTGCCTCCTGCTTTCTTGTGTGCCCGATGTATGCATTTCTGTTTCCTTTTTGCAAGGATGAGGAGGGAGAGAACTGACTGAGTTTCCCTCTGTCTTTCCAGGCACCACTGAGCGTCAAAAACCCAGAGACCACCTTGTCCAATAGTGATGGGCAAACTAAAAACACCCTAAACTTTGCAGTTTTAAATCCGACCTTGGGTTCTGTACTGGAATACATATAAACCAAAACGCAGAACTACAGGAATAATTAGACAACCATGCCCACAGCAAGGAGATTGGTATGGCCAAAAACTCTCAAGGTCTGAATAAACAAGATATCAACCTGATTTCAAGATTCTGGAAGGGCATAAGACGTGAAACTGTGAAAATCTTTTTGTGTGTATATATGTTGGAGGTAATGCACAGAAATCTCTTATTCCATTTAAAAGAGTCTTTTACGCATAGTGCAATAATGTCTTTGATTCAAAGACCAAGATTTGTCCGAGTGTCTTTAATAAAGGAAGCAGATAGTAACAGTAAAGTTATAGAATGAACAAGGTAGTTGTTCATGTCTAAGAAGTAAACTAGAGCTGCATTTGGGTTGTTGCCTTTTGTCCTAACCCTAATGTACAAATGAGTCTTTCTCAAGTTATTTATGGTATAGCAGAAAACATAATTTTGCATGAGCTGAAATTAAGGACTTTATACAGCTGCACACAGGGCTGGCCTCCACAATACAGAAAATATGAACCAGCCCAGCCCTCCAGCCTGGAAGATGGAGGCCAGGAGGATTAGCGTTAGAGGTCTCCAAGGACCTTCAATGCCTACCTTCATGCAACTGGACCAAGGCCTCAATGCCTACCTCTGAGGTGGTGAGGGTATATTGCTATCCCACTCTGCCCTTTTTAAGATAATAAAGGAGTACTTAAACAGAATTAACGTCCTGGCTGAGTTTTAGACAGTTTACACTAGTTCAGACTGGTGAACTTTCTTACACGCCTTGTCAAATTCCCTTGTTTGACACGACATCAGGCAAAATAAGAGTCTGGATTTTTTCCAAGCAAAAAGAAATGTAGAGGGTTAGGGAAGAGGAAAGCTAGAGTTTGGGGAGAGATAAATTTTAGTGAATAAAAATACATATCCTTACATATAATGCACCCTGAAATGTATGAAGTAAAATCCATTTTAACCCTAGTCCTGTCCACATTAGCCCATATCCTCACTATTAACTTAGTCTTTAAAGTCATTATTCACATGATTTTTTCTGCAATGTGATTATTAGCATGCAGCTACTTAGACAGAATTAGGATTACTTGCTGAAATGTTCAGAGAAGCTGTCCAGTTTAACTGGATGTTAGCTGGAGTAATATTTTGTGCCAGGATTCGTGGACACATATAAAATACGTCCTCTATTAAAACAGATGCAAGTGATTGCAATTTAATGCCACTCAAGTATAACTAATTAAATAGTTTAATTAGCTAATAAGGCTTATATTGAAATGAGCAGTGCTTGATGAAATGGACAAAAATGCTGAATACTGTATTTACATTGCATTACATAGGACAAGGTTTGAAAATAAGTTCCACTTTCCTACTAAAGTAGTTACATAAACAAAAGGGGTTTTATTTTGTATTTTCTAAAACCATATTTGCTTTGTTAATTACTCTGTACACATAATGGCTGTACACACAATGAATAGATAAGATCAGATTACCTTGGCTGTAGCACAGATGAACATGCCGGTGTTCACATCCTGTGTGAAAGGAGAGAATGGAGAAAGGTGGAGGGTCATCATGTGGTCTGCCAGAGCAGTGATACTTTTTGTGGGTCAATAAGGCAGAAATTTTGCTTCTAACACTTAAAGTAAGTTTATCTTTCCTGATATTTAAGTGAAAACCTCAACTACCTCAGATTTCAGACTTTGGAAAGTTATTATAAGCGTAAACAGAGTGCATTGTCTCTACGTGCACAGCTGCTAGACCATCATCTCTACCTTATGAGGAGATGTACCTTGACTTTGGTCCACACATCTTCCCCATGCAAGATTACAGAGGAACTCTCTTAGGTGTGACAATGAAACGGTGCATCATCTCTCTGCTGTGGTAAGACCCCTCTGGTTTTCAATGAAAATAACATTCAGGCCTAAACACTTCGATATTTTCTCCTTCCTTTTTTGTGCGGGATGTTGGAAATGCCTGGAACACTTGAGGCCAGGGAGCTTTCCATTTCATTTCCCGTAACGTGAAAGTTGCTGCACGTACTACATGAAAATTGGTTAGAAAAATTATATTAAAATACAAAATAAGGTTCTAAACAAAGGTTCTTACTGGGGGATACTTCTCCAGAGAACACAGCTCTCTATACTTTCTGAAGGCACAAGCCCATTGCAAAAGGTTTTCCACCCCCAGGCAGAAAGTTTATTCACAGCCAGAGTTAGTCAAATATTGGGCATATCAAAAGAACTGTGTCTGAATGATAGATTCTTTAAGTCATCATTCTCACTCCATATGATGTCTATGGTCCCTCTGCCTGGGCTTTCAGAGTCCAGACACCTTTGGTGCCCTGAAAACAGTCATGGACTTTACCTTCATCACACGAATAAACCAGAGGGCATGTGTCAGTTTATACCATCCCAGGGACATGCTATTTTCAGCTGTTTGTTGAAAAGTAAATAAAACACATTCTGAGACATATTTTTCTCTTTTTTTTTTTTTTTGTTACTATCACAATTAGTGGCCAGATTCATATTCCAGGGATCCTGAAACAATTAATCAGAGAACTGCGTTGATTCATGTAATTTGGGGGATGCATTTAATTGTCATTCTTTTGCTGTGCAAATGAGATCTACAAAAATGTACATAATAGACAATATAAATATTTTTAAATATTGGCTAATCAGAATGATTTGTGTCAGGAATCCAATTCACAACTTGCAATTAATATCCTGTTTACCAATTCATGCTAAAATAAACACTAATTATGGCACATGTTTGCTTCATAAATGCTTTGGTTTAGGTTGTTAAGAAATGCTTTGTGTAACCTGCCGGTTTTTTATTTTGCAAATCAATTGCACAACTGCTTGGTCCCATAGTGAAGGCAAAGCTATGCCACACATGGTGGCTAAACAGCATATGAATTAAACTCCATATAAGCAAATTTCTTTGTAAGTAATTTATATTGTATGGTAAACTTGTATCCAACTAGAACAGCAAATTAAAACATTAATCACATCTGTAAAATTTAAGGCCTTGTGCATACAGAAAAAATATTAGGGAAATACATTTTCCTGTATTGCTGAAATAAATATTCCACATATGGAAGCCAGTCTAATCCTTCTCATTATAGTGTGGATGAAGATGAACATTAAGCCCATATAACATTTCTTTCAGAATTAGTCGATAGCTCATTTTAGTAGGTAGCACATATTTCCAAACCTGAAATACCCACATTCAATCAGATTTGCAGTCTCTTTCCCTTTGCTGCTGAAGCTTTTCATCACTGTTAGGTAACCACTGTGATTATTCCGTATCACATACTGATGAGAAGGCAGAACAAGCTCTCTCCCCAGCGCTGAGCAGGTTGTAAGCTGTGGCAAACTAACTTGCTCTGAAATTATCAAGTGTTCCAGCACTCCTTAGCATTACTAACATAGGCAGCCTGCCAGCCCGCTCTCCAACATCCAAATCGTCTTCCTCTCTTAACCACATTTTTATCCATCTGCTTCACAAAGCAGCCCACATGCTTTGACTTACTGTCGTATTTGAGTACAATATGAGTTTACTTTAGATCTAAGCCTTTCTGTGTTGTTTCATCAAACGTGATAGTCTCCGTGGATAGCTACCTAATTATGACTAGAACATGGAATTTAAATGCAGTAAGTAACGCTGGCTTTATCACCTTATTACTTAGTACCTTAATACCATATGACTGTTCTCATCCATGACTGAAACCATCCTGGACCCTCCTGTCCATCTCGTAACCACATGGGGATCCAAAATATAAAAAGACCCACTCCCTTGCATGTGAATGGGAGGTGCAACACACACTTGATGATACTCAGGAAGAAGCGATCCAAATGCAATTCCTCTGGTCCCTCCTATTTGCCTGTTCCACTTCAAATGAAAGGAGGCAGAGCCCAGGCTGGGTATGAGGAAGAGACAGCTAAGTTCGGGTCCTTGGCAGTTCATTTCTGAAAGGGAGCTGGGTACCCATCTGACAGCAGCTGGGGTCTCTTCACTGGTCCTGGGACTTGTCTTAATTCATTTGGCAAGAAGCAGCTGTTGCAGACAGCTGCAGCTATGTTGTGGATTTCCCACAGGCTGACCCACCCTTTGTTTTGCCCATGAAAAATTATATTTATTTCACTTTAGATTGACTTCAGATCAACCTGTATGCTTTCGTTCAGTGATCACTTTCACTCCCAGGGTGTTCTGGTCTTTCTTACTGTGTGCAATGATCAGTCCATGGAGTTCAAGAAAAATCAAGAAAATTATATGGTTATCACAGCCTTGCTTGCCTGAAAGCTGGGAAGATACATCCCAAAAGGAATATTTGGAGGTATTAATCAGGCAAATAAACATTCCCAACTTCTTTTGTCCCATTACTGTGTTTAAGTGTTTTCTTTAAAACAAATTAAAAATAACATGCTGAAATGATGATTGGTTATTAACTTTACAGAGAGTCACAAGAGAAAATTCTTCTGCTCTCAAAAATGCAAACTGGTAAATCAGTATGGATTTATTTACACATTTCTGCCCATACATGTATATTGCCATGTGTTATTTTAATAGTTGGATGTGCATACATTATTACAAAAACATGAAGGATTATATTTTTGAAGTTACCATGTTTTTTTCAAAGAACCATATTTTTAAAGTGGCATCTAAGGCAGGATGTATTTTTAAAGTAGCATTTGGAGAGAGATACCTAGTGGGACTGTCAAAAGTATGCTAAATTCCAAATTCCAATTAAAATTAAAAAAGATTAGCTCCCTAAAGACTCTAGAAAAATTTTCTAGGTACCTCTCTCACCATCAGAAACTTAAAGACTTCTGAGATTTTTGCAAAGACCCCTAATCATGTAAGATTTTTTTCTTTCTTTCTTTCTTTTTTTTTTTTTTCCCCACAAAGCAATGTAAAGTAGGCTCTACTGTGCTCCTATCTGAGGTGGAATACCAAATTGCAGACCTGGACTCCAGCCCTGCAATCAAAGATCACCAAGTATAAAACACTTAATCTACGAGGATTTATGAAACGTCTCCATCAGACTGTACAGACCATAAACAATCTGTTTAACCAGCTTAAAACTAGTCCAGTTGGGACTACCTTGGTGTTGCTTTGCCCTCACCAGTGATGCTGTTAACAGTTTCGTGCCTTTGGTGAAGAACCCAACGCATGAATGTCATCTTTTCCTGACAGTGGCTTCAGGTACGAGCTGTAGAGGTGTTTCTCCCTGAGGAACCTCTCATTGCCTTTGGTTCTGAACTGCTGTACATTTTGCAAGACTCTGAAGGACCGGGATTGAGTTTATTGTTTTGTTATGTCGTACCACATAAATACCTCTAGCAATCCATTCAAACCTGTGTTTAATAAAGGAAATATGAAATTAATTACCTTTCTTCCTTTTATCTCATGTACTTCTACACCCATTTACCCTGACACTTTATCGCTAGCATACATTCAGTGATGTGCACAAAGATGGGATGACTGCTGCTTCTTTAAATCGAGCAATAGTCTGTGAGCCAAACAGCAATGAGAAGGCAGACACCAACCATGCTATGATTAACCTGATTGACTAACAGCTCATTTCAGTATTTTCCCATGGTTGTACTTCACTGACTGTATAGTAACTTATCTGGGTGGGTGTAACAAGCAACAGGACAAAAGGAAACGACCTCAAGTTGCACCAGGGAAGGTTTAGATTGGATATTAGGAAAAATTCTTCACTGAAAGGGTTGTCAAGCATTGGAACAGGCTTCCCAGGGGAGTGGTTCAGTCACCATCCCTGGAGGTATTTAAAAGATGTGTTGTTCTTAGGGACATGGGTTAGTGATGGACTTGGCAGTGCTTGGCTAACAGTTGGACCTGATGATCTTAAAGGTCTTTTCCAATCTAAATGTTTCTATGATTCTGTGACATAAGAAGGTAGAAAGTGAAATCACCTCCAGAGCAGGATAAACCTTCCAAGGTGCCAACTCTGAAGAATGCAAAGGGTGCCTTAGTAGCTTTGAGGGATAGTGCCATTGCCTGGCGTAATCTTTCTAACTTGTTATTTCTTCCATGCCCCGAAGCTGTGATTCTCAGAGATTTGCACCCACTTACCATTTTCATCCCCTGCTGTTTCAGCAGGAAATCACAAACATTTTAACTGACATTTGCATACTCAGTGGTAAACACTTAAGCTGTTCCCATGAGCACTTGTGCACTTGCTCAGTTTTACTATTTCAGTAATTCCACCAGTAATCCACTCCCCCTGGTGTAATTAAGCCTCTGTAACAGTGTTGGTGAAACTGAATAACCCCTTCTGGAAGTCATCTTGAAAGAAGCAACTTCCAGAGCACCTCTGTCCCTCTGTATTTTCACCCCACAGGTCTGGGGCTGGCAGATTGTACGGCAGCTTGTGGATCCCTGTTATCATAAGATAATTTTTCTTTAATTACCTTTTTGAGTTTTAGTTACCAGATTTAAATTAAAGCTTTATGTTTTTTTTTTCATTATGGGAGTTCTTTAAATTTAAGTCTAAGATGCTTTTAAGCCTGGGTCTAACGTTGGACTTTTAAAAAAGGTATTTCACAGAATTGCAGCACCAAACTGCTGAGTACATTGACCATTATTACCACTGTACAATGTGGGCATCCCCGGCCTTCTAGCTGACTATGTGGTTATTAGGCACAAATATCTTCTTACTGGTAATTAGAAGAAAACAATATAATAAAATAAATTAATAGGGATGAAAATAAAATAGACCCTTGAGTTTCAAATATAAAAAAGGCCACAGAACTACTGCAAATAAATTGAAATTACCATTTTTGATGAAGACCAGATTCCTTTTGTTTGAGGATCCCTAAAAATAACTGTTTCCACACCAAAAAGTATTGTATTCTATCCTAAAAGATGGGTGTCTATTTTCTCAGTGAATTTCCGTGCCAAAATTTATTCTAGGAATTTGATTTAGAATGCGATAATAAAACCCTGGAGCATGCCCCCTTCCTGTCTCAAAGAAGGTGTATTTCATGCTGACAGTGCAGAGTTAAAAAAAAAATAACACTTTTCTGAAATCCTTGTTCATTTGGATAGCCCCGAATATTTGATGCTGTCACTGAGGCATCTCCTAATATGTTTACATTACAAGTCTCTTCTATGATATCTCCACAAACCACAAAAGACAAAATTCTTTTGTTTATGACCAGCAATATGAATCCTGCTCCACTGGCTTTGTCATGCCACCCTCCCCAAAAAATTAAAATACTAAGGTTTAAAAAAAGTTTTCACAGTGTCAGAGCTGAGGTGATTTTTTTCTTTTGCATGAAATGAACATTAATTATTTTTCAATGACATAAACATATTAACAGGAGGGGTTAATAAAATGAGTAGTTTAGAGAACTTAAATTCCTTTGGCAAAATGCTCATATTCATAAACTGGATACACAACTTTGGAAACAGTGCAGATGCAGTAGGCATGAATACTATCTTATTTAAATGTCTGTATTAAGCACAACCACTCTCTGCTAAAAATGGGGAAAAAACAAACAAGTCATATTCATCAAAGTAATTGTGTAGGTACTTTCAGTACCAAAATGCCTAGAATGAAAGATTGAACTGCTAACGGCAGCAGTGACAGCCATGAATCATGGTAGGCTACTTCGGGGCCTTTACCACCATAAAACAAAAGATGTAGATGAAAAATGCTGCAATTAAGTGATTTGATTTCTGCCCCCTTTTTCCTACTGCATTCGTGCATGGCTGCACAGCAAAGATTGATGGGAAAAATTACTCTACGTGATCTCTGACAGAGCCTTGGAACAATTCTATAAGGGGGAAACATACAAATCAAACCAGCTTTCTTGTATTCAAACAAAATAATACATATAAAGCAAATACTTTAGCCTATATCCAAAGCACCAACATTTGCATGCACACATAAATTTTTGAGAAATGCTCTGCTATCAAAACCAAACTCATGGATTTTCCAGCTAGTTGGGTAATACTGATATTTGTTTAAATAAATATTCAATCAGTACTACTGAGTGGCATCCTAAATATGTTTGTGCAGTGAGAAGAACAAATTGCACATACAAGTTTATGGAGGTAAAATGTTCTTATCTTTTATATCAATATGTTATTAATAAAATACTCTCAAAATAAGATAATAAGAAAATCTTCCTGCATATTAGACTCCACTATGATTACCATCATTTAAATGGACATTTTCAATGGGCATTTATAAGTGAGTTCAGAGCAAGCGTCTAAAGGATTTATATCTGTGGTACTTGTGTAGAGGGAAAACATTATAATATGGCTGACATATACTTTAAAATATGCTAAATGTGCAAAAGGTATTGGATAAAATAAACAAGCAATGTTAATGCAAATGGGAGGTGACTGGTTCTACCGTAGCCTGCTCTACTGATATTATGTGAGATTTATTTCCTGATGAGAGAGTAAAGACCACACAGATCCAGCCCACTGTAAAAAATGTGCAGTTGATTTTGCTCAAATATACACAATGGAATCAACTCACCGAAAAAAGACGTGTAGAGATTTGACTCCATTATGCATAGTAAAGCAGAGACTGAACAGACTGGCTAGGGCATTGGTAATTAAAGTTAGGTCTTTTTGCCAAAGACCTAATGTTGATTACGCTTAAAAGAAATCCTGCTGCAGTCCCCTTTCCAATGTCAGACAATATTTTTCATTTTGATATGTATTTTTTTCCGTATATTGAACACTTCTTTCCCAGAGATTCTGTTTATCCACAGTGCATAAGATCATATATTTTGTTTCTGCATGTAGCTGACTTATTCAACTTTAGATTTTTTTTTCTTTTTCTGATAAGCAGGTACAAGCCTCATGAGGTTGAGACTTCATATACATAAGCCTCTCCACCCTCAGCAGCTTTCTGCCTGATTTATGGGGGCCTACAAACCATCCTCCATGACTAGAGAAGCAACTTTTTCATTTTCAAAGTTAATCCAGTTCTAGGATGAATTAACTGCTGCATAACGGCCTGACAGCTAGATTGTGCTTTTATCCAGCTAGCTAGCATTCCCTATAACTTCTTGTCCTGTAAAATAAACATTAAAAGCTTTGGCCTCCTGATTGCTTACTATTGATCACTTTTATAACCCAGGACACCTTATCTTCTTTCAGCGTTTTACAGTATCATTAACTGTAAAAGGAGAGTGAGTTTCTTCTGCCAGCCTATTTTTCTATAAGGAGTTAGCACATCCAGAAAAAAAAGAGCTGAGAGTGGTTTTGTGGTGACTTACGCAGCTGGTATGGCTCATTAGGTCCACCCTGGCAATAGTGGAAGTGACAATAGCCTTTTGGGATAGCAGGCAGAATTGGGGTCTAGGAAGACCTTTGAGAAAAAGCTTGGTATATTTGGATGAGAGGATTATATTACAAGATGTACCTGTTTGCTTTTATCATTTGGGCCAGTATTCAAACCAAACCTTAGGAATCTCAGGCTGCAGACTCTCGGAGGTAGGACCCAGAGATTATTATGAAAGACGCTGAAGGTCAGCGCCAGTTTTTAGGCTTTATTGCTTTATGAATATTAAATAGCTTATACTAAATGCAATATTTGTGATTAAGCATAGGATATTCTACACTGAGTTATTTTAATTTAGCATTTTGAAAAAGCAGAAAGAGTGGCTGGCTTAAGTTCATGACCCTGCAGTTTTCTCCACTCACGGACCAGTAGGCAGCAGGTAGAAGGTCTCCTTGTCCAATTGTCCCACTGAGAAGGGAAAAGGGAGGAGGGACAAAAATGGGAAAGAAAAAAGGTGAAAATGTGTTTTTCCCTCAACGTTTCACAAAACAGAAACATTGTCTTCCATACAGCAATTCGAGAAAATCTGCAAGGATCAACCCTGCATCATCCACCTCTATGTACTCATCTGGGGAAAGGAGACATGTACCAACCTGAGGGGGCTGGGAGACATTCCTCAGGAGTCAGATATTTTTGGCAATCACGGAAATCAAGTGGCTGTTATCTTGCTACAACCATCATTTTAAAGAGTGACAGCCTTGTTTTAGCAGGAAAAAGGTTCATCAACTGCATTTGTGCTTGTTGCTGAGAATACTGCTCCAAAAGGCAGATGAGTTGAGAGGAATCCACGCTGTGCCAAAAAGTGTGAAAAAAATAGACGTGACATGCCAGAAACACAGGTCAGCAAAGCTACACTGCTACTGGATAAAGGACAGGAAGAAGATCTGAACTAAAAGGAAGAAAGAGAAGGTAAAAAGAAGTGGAGGTAAATTTCCCTGAGGTCTGTCCAGGGTAGGAGGGCTGCTGCTGGAAACGGGGATGAGAGCCTGTTGGGAGGCTTGCTCCTGGGCACCGTTACTCTAAAATTATATTTAACTTTTTATTTAACACTTGTGACTTTGTTTTTAATCTCATAGCATGAAGTCCATGTGTTTTTTCCATTGAGTTTGTTTGAATTTAAGAAGAAATGATAAATTAAAGAAGAAAGAGGAACTTAAGTGCGAAGATGGCATATCTGGAGTATTCAGTCTCTTCAGAGAAAGTCAAACAGAGTAGTGTGATAAGGACCCACCTCACCAAATGTTTAGAATTGAAAAGCATCTCCTTTCAAAGCAAAGGGACAAGTGCAGTGACTGTTGTGGCCACATGCTAATTTGAGGAATGTGTTTCCTCCTGCACACATAGACTATGGACCCTCTTGTGAGGAGCAGTAGGATGTGGGAGGAGCTCTCATGTCCATCAGCAAACCCCAAAGCGCTATAACAGATTGCTTACTCACAGTAGTTTTTACAACCACAGTTATTTGTCCAATGCCTTAAAGTGGGTACCAATGTACTGTAATAGCAAAATACAGAAATTTTAAGTAGTTCATGTTAAATCCAGAGTAGGTTGTTCAGCTTCACATGACCTTGAAGTACTATGTTATTTCACTGTTTGGTCATTGTCCTCTGTTGTGTATCTCATATTCTTCATCAGATATTGTATGTTTTATTTCTCACTTGAACCTTGCACAGCACAAAGATGAAGGCTTCCACGTGTGATTATACAAATAATAAGTAATAGTAATAAGAATTCAGATTGCTCTCACCCTGCCTGTCAGTCAATAAATTGGTAGTTTTGCAAGTCAGATGTTAGTGAGTAAATTTTACTTAGAATGAGTTAGAGATTAAGAAATTTAGATTTAGGTATTTACCTGTAGATTTTTGTGAGCGTAGGTGTGTGAGTTCCCATTATACAGTCAATGGAGATCTAGTAAATTCATTTGACAAAAGTACACCATTTGAAGTTCTTCCAGAGTCTGTCTGTCACCTGGAATATATTGTCATCTAGTTTCATTACAATCTGTATGCGTGCACTGACATACACTATTTCAAAAATTTAAAAAAAAAATCAAAAAGATAAGAAAAACTGATTTTCCAGCTATGACCCCTTTATCACAAAGGAATTCACATATGTACCTGAGGTCCATCCCACATCTCCCTTACCAAGAGAGTATTATGATTTTAAAAGGTCTCATCAGAGACAGTAGGATAAACATCTGGAAGCCTTGCATTCATGCACAGACTTTTGCCTTATGCATTCTAGTACTTTGGGAACAATATGCAGTGATGGGGGCCCACAAAAAAGACACATATATTTCTATTGACATACGGTGGATTTAATGGAAAACTACCGAGATCAAAAATGAGTTACATTCACCAAGACTGATATAAAAAAGTGGTGCCTAGATCAGGAGTTAATCCCAATTTAACATAGCACATAAGAAATGGCTATTCTAGTTACATTATATCTTCTATAATACTGTGGCAGGCTGGAGGAAAATGTTAAACAGCACGGCAGGAAAGCTGATAGACTATTAAATAAATATCCTGTAAGTATTTAATTAAGCCTTTCTGTTTTACCTTTTGATTTATCCATAGTTCCATGAGAACAAAACAGTAATGATGTTGCTCTTATAAGAATCACCAGATAGCATGGCAATGGCAATACAGAAATTATAATTTTGCTTTCTTTTTTAATGGAACATGTCTTTCAAATAGCTTTCACATTTAATTCTTTTCTGATATAATTTCCTTAGGAATCGCCTTTTTAAAAAAAAAAAAAATTTAGATTTTTTTTCACTCTTACATAGATAAGTTTTTCTTTGGCGTTGGGAGTCTTGCTTAGGGAAGATTTTGAGCTAGTGCACTAAGAAAAGTGTTGGCCACTAGAGCATGCAGACAAATCCAGCCTATCGCATGGTACACAGTTTATAGGCACTGACTCAGCACTAATCAAAATGCTTTCATGTGTGGGCATTCTGGGAAAGTGAGGAGGAATCACACCCTCTCTCATTAAATAAATGAAGACCTAAAGACATTCACTGTGGCTACAGAGCTATATTTGGAATAATAAAATCTACTATGCAAGCATTTTAGCATACAACATGCTATTTTGAGCAGTCTCTCTGGGGAAAAATACCCCCTGCATCTTATAATTAAAAAGCTATTTAGCAATGTACAAATACAAATATTCCCAAATCAAGTTTCAGCCAAATATCCTGTACATTTCCTCTCCCATCAGCCTAATTCAAAACACGGATATCAGAGACAGCAATGGTCCTGTGTTTACACCACACAGCACTACAGAGAGACGATCACTTAGCTTTTGTTTTGGTTCCAATTCATTTTTTCAAGAAGCATAATTAAAAACTGCATTAATGCCACCAATTATGGCCTCCAAGGGACCAGAAACCCCATGTTACTATGTGATGGAACACAACTGAGCTGCAAACATCCATTTGCCATTATAATACTCATTAATCCTGCCAAATACAACTCATTATGAGACTTCAAGAAAATCATCTCATAGGCAAACACAGCACAGAATCTATCTGTCACTGCATTCCTCACAGAACAAGTTGCAGGGGTGGAAATTGTTCAATGTAACTAATTTATGAAGCTGCAAACTAACCATTCATTTCTGACACAAACCAGGAGGTGTCTGAAAATGTACAAGGACTACTTTATTGCTGGAACATCCCTTTGACTGTGACTTCTTCAAACATGAATATGTTTGATAGAAGGTGAAGAAAGGACTGTGAAAAAAAGGAAGAACTCACTTGAATGTTTGCTCAAATCAATGTTTTTTCTAAGGTCAACATGAATTAGTCTTTTTTCCCTTATTTTCAATTTTTTCTTCTGATTTTGGGCAAGTATTGGGAAGAAAGCAGTACAGGAAGATGCAAACATAACACCCCACTGTATTGCTGAGAAGTACTACAAAATCAACCATCTTTTAGTATTTCAAGTTACTATTGTTTCATATTATTATTTAGTAATATTATAATTTACCTAGAATGGGTTTAGTGTTATTTTGTAGTATCTATTTTGTAGTATCATTTTGTAAATTTCAGGAAGGGTAAAAAATTCCAGTTAACAGGAAAAAAAAAAAAACACATTAAAAGAATCATATAAGAATGTATCTGAAGTGTAATCCAAAATCCTTTGTTCTGAAGACTGACTGGACAATCATCAAAATGAATTCTGCAGACTTTCTGAGCTTTCGATATAGCTACTATAACAGGAGCCAATATAACATGAATACTCCAGTTTCACTAGCAGGACTCTCATAACTGTGTCTTGAAACAGTCACTGAAACCCATGGGATTTTCCACAGGTGTCTGTACCTGAAGTAGTACTGCAGTATTTGGTAACTTCAACAAGTTGATAAATAAATGCCAAGAATTCAGCAAGATATTTCCTGATGTAAATTGTAAAATGTTCTGAAAATTGCAAGATACTTCACTCATTAAACAAAATAGTTGCCATTCAGCAATGGTTCATACACTTATTTTTCTCGTGTGAGTCATCTGTTCTGTAAAACTTACAAAACTAAAATGAATCGTGGCGCCTCAAAAATATGTATTGTCTGCTTCATACTTAGATGACATCAGATAGCTAGAGCTGAATGCTCTAATTTTCTAGTGGGATAAGTAACAGAGAGCTGTCCCAAAAGCAAATCATTCATTAATGGATCCATCTCTTTGGCCCACTGACAGAAATGGGGTAGGACAGGAAGCCTTTCACAGAAATTAGACAACTCCTTAATTAAAGGTCATGCTTCTCTAAAAGAGGTACTGGAATTTCTCTTTGAACTGGATTCAGTGCCAGCATCATTTGGTATTTTCATTTTCCTGTGTGCAAAAATACTGTCCAGATTGCAAGGATGTGTTCAGTTTTTCAAGCTGTCCACTTGAAAAGATTTGAGAAAAAGTTGAGGTATTCAAAAGAAGAGGTTTCTTGAGGAAGACAGATGCTTACTGAAAGAACAGTGGAGGGGTGGAGAGTTCCTTGTAGCATACCAACTGTCTTCAGCTGTGTTGTAGAAACCTTGATTGTTTGGAAAACATTTTCATATTTTTTTCCTATGCAAACCGAAGGGATTCTCTGATTCCTAATGCTGTATTTTTAAGTGTGTAGAATGCTATAATTTTTTAATATATTTTCAAAATTTCAGAACAAAACATTTCTGAGCTGAAAAGAAAAAAAACAATAACAAAAAGAAAAGCTATACCTTATAGATACTTACACAATTAAATGAGTTCCTTGGGGAATCTAAAATATCCTTGCTCTTTGATGTCTGAAGTCAGGATTAGCGAAATCCAGACTCTAGAAAATTTAAAGATAAAATAGTCCTTCTCTTTTTAAAATAGCTCTTTGAGGTCAAGTTTAAAACTCATGCAGAGAAAAGAGAGCCTTAAAGAAAGTCTCATGAAATTCAGCATGCTCGGCATCTCTGAGGTTAACATTAATTTCGAACAATACCTTGTTCCATTTAAAAGTGAGAGATTGTTACAACAATGTGTTTTCAATTCTAACCAAAGTTATGATAATAAGAAAAGTAATTCTGCAGAGTACATCTGGAGATGCAGCCACCTGTGTTATAATAAAAAGCTATAAACCTCGCTAGGTGCTTGTTCTGCATCAGGCTGTTTGACTGTTACAAATGTAATCTCTCTGGGGCAGGGACTCCATCTTGTTCAACAAATTCCCCCATTGTTCAATGCTGCATAGGTATATGGTGGTATGCAAATAAGTCAAGGCAACTGACAGGGGTATGGGTCTCAAAATTATATTTCTTTTCTTATCCAGATTTTTCTTCCTATTGTTTATTCATGCTGAGCATCCAGAGTCTTCCTGGCTAGCACATAGGGGCTGGATCTGAGCAGATAACTGTCTTTTACACAAATGTTTATATATAGATATACACTCACAGATATATAGTAGTGATTCAAAGTCTTGTTGAAACATAAAAAATAAAAAAGTTCACAGTCCCAAATGAGGTTAGGCACACTTTTGGTAGGCAAGGCCAACCATGTATTTATCAGCCAACCATGTATGTATGGATCTTCTCTCTCAGGGTCCCTACCTCATCTCCCAGCTGCATCTTAGCATCAGGACTTTGTTCAGTAGCCCAGGCAGCAAACGATTTCCTCTGTGTGCTCTGTTGGTGATCCATCTACATAAAAGAGAGTCTTTGACACAGCAAGATCCTCACTTTCAACTTGTTTGAACCCTTGCTGCTCGACCCGTTGCCTGAAAATAAACATCTGTACAGTAATCCCTTCATATATATTTGAAAAAGAGTTTGGTAGCAATAGTCAACAGGAGTTTGAAAACCTTTTAGCAGGTAATGGCTTCTTCTGAGCCTTGGAATATAGACTTTATAACTAAAGCTTATAAATGTCTGATTTCAGAAACACTGAATCCTCTTACATCAGTGAAATAAGGAGAGCTGTAGTTTAGAGACCCTAGAAAGCCTTTTGCTCATGATATACGTTGAAAAGCAAAGTAACAAAAATATAGATCTGCCCATCTGAATGAATGAAACATATATACTGGCGTTGTAGTAACGGGTGCCAGATATTGATCAGTGTGAATATAATGAATTGTATGATCTATAAGACCATAATCCAGCTATTAATCTGCCTTTCAGGTCATAATCACATACACTTCTAAAAGCTAAACTAATCAAACAGTAAGAGTCATCCAATTCAAGTTAAATTATTGAAATTACATACACATTAATGCCCTGCAATTACCAAATGAAGACTAATACTCAGTGTTTTAAATATGCTGCGCTAAGTTGAACGTACAGGGGAAAGAACATCACTTAGGTCCCTGCCTAGATCACAGCAGTGTGGATCAGGACACGTTAGCTCAGAAGGTTTCAAGATCTGTTCCCATCAGTTATCCTCACGTCAGCACACACATTTAAAATAAACATCAACACCAAGCCACTATGTTTCCACTATGCTGCTCTATCTGAATTACATTCATTTTCTGTCCTGTGGGCTGCCCAAAACAGCAAAGTTAGTAATTGATGGCAGTATCTGCTAACAGAAAGGTGGAAATGGTGTGTCCTTCTGTAATAATTGCCAGTAATGCCGAGAAAAAATATGGATTTGTTGACAATCCTTCCTGGTTATTAAGGAGAAGCACAGATGCAAACCAGAATATTTGACAAACAGACAGACATACAAAACCCCTTCTCTGTTCTTTGACTATATTGGAAATACACTTGATAACACAATGGGTTTTGATTTTCAGTCAATCCTCAACTTTGTGTGAATATTTTACATTAAACTTTCACACACACTTTGGACCCATTCCCACAGCCGTATCATGTTCAGACACGTGAAAATCTCCAATGTTCAGACACATGTGAAAACCTCCTCGCACAAAACCCATTTACTCATATTTTTTTTTTTACTGCAGTTTCCCACTACAATGTGTTGGGTTTATAAAGTAACAGTCCATCAAACATACAGTCACAAAGAAAGGCTGAAATCTTGACACTGAGGTTCATTCAAAAGGACTTCTTAGGGAAAAAAATATGAGACAAATATGAAGCTCTATGCAGGCTGCAACTTAAATGGTTAAAATGGAAATGAATCATAATGAAATTTTTTCATCAACATATTCTTCCTTTGCTTTGCATTTGCTTTGGACAAAGACAACAGACCATTAAGTCTGTTTATTATTAACTTCAGAGGTGGGTTCTCATGAACCATTAAATTTTTTTAGCTGGTGATCCTTAAGGGTAGTATACAAATTTAAAAAAAAAAAAGGAAAAATAACATGCTTATCCTTCAGGTTTCTTGTTGTCTTTATCTCAAATTGAGATCTGAG
>KZ505907.1:150295-182795 GCA_002844005.1 Limosa lapponica baueri | reverse complement strand
AGACCTCAATCCATAACTGTACTCCTGCTCTTTAAACCTACTACATGACACTTCTATCAACAGCCTTGTTTTTAGCAAGTTCATTTCCTGTACTTATAGATGAAATAAATCTTAATGCTGCAAAAAACTGAAACAGTTCTAGCCCAAAATTTTGAGATACACATGGCTTTTGTGCTGTGCTTTGGCCTGAGTCAGTCTGACTGCATGTAGATTTTGATGCTGTTTCACTTCTTGCTGACATAGATCATCAATTTGTAATTTTAACTAAATCTAATGCTAAATAATTACAAACTTTTCTAAGCAGCAAATTTCTGATGGATTTAATGCCTCTTATGCCCTCAAGATTCTCTTTTCCATGACATAAAGACAATATTCTTGTGTGCTATCTGGTTTCAGAAAATAGAAGAGTCTAATACTTTATTAAGTTACAGTTCTGTGATACTTTCACTGTACTTCTATTGAACCAATCATATTCACCACCAGTATTCATTTTATGTGAAAAACTGAAATGTCCCATGAGTAAGTTCTGAGACCTTTTATGTGGTTACTGTTGCTAGGGAAACCACATCCTTGATATCCATGTGTCCAACATGTCAGTCTCATTTTGCATCTAGCTATCCATGAGCCAAGACTGCAGCATGGAGTAAAGAAAAAAGAGAAGAGAAAAACAAGACAAAAGAAGCTGAAAACTGTTTCCTATCAAAGTATATTTGCATAGATGTTGGAGTTAATTCTGGGTCCTTCTATGTTACGTCTATCTTGGGTTTTGACAGACAATAGTTGCTTGCAACAGACTGAAAAAAACAGTCTGTAAAGCTGCATTAGTCGCTCCTCATCAAACAGTAAACAATATTCTGTGCTAATCATCATCAGGCAGGAAGCTGGTCCTTTCTAAAGTTCCAGTGAGGAAGAGCAAGTCCAAATAACTATTCTTGAAAACACATTTTATGCAATATTCCACAGCACCAAAAATAAATTACTAGCACTGAAAATGGAATACAATGCTTGCTTTAATTTTAAAATTCATAATGACTTTAAAAAGTCTTTTTTTTTTCATTTGTGAATTTATGTCCTCCCTCATCATCATATTTGCTAAACTTACAATGCAGTATGCTTAATTTTAACATACTGCAAAAACTTATTTTCTTAAAGCCTAATTATAATGTTCTCGTGGATGTCTAAATGCCTTGGAAGCATAAGACCGGTTATCTCAGCTTCTCAGAGAGCCAGGATGTAGATTTTTTGAGGGCATAAATCTCATCTGCACACCTCGAGTCTTGAAATTCAAAGAGCACTGGGTGACTAATAGGCATTTAGGTCTTCAGAAATTTCCACATTTTGTTATATGTGCCTACACTGACCAATGGAGCACAGCATCAAAGACAACAGAGCTAGCTCTAAAGAAGCTGCTGTATCTAGAAACACAGTTAAATGTCCTTCAGGAATACAACATAGCTGTGTGTCTACCCTGTCCCTATCCCTAGCACAATTCCTTTATGAAGAAACGTCATTATTAAAAAAATAAAACAATATATATCATATAATAAGTTTTAGCCTGTCTAAATTCTACTAATTATTATCTAATTCTAATTATTATCCTATGCTGTTTGGCTCTTTAGGCTCAAATATTGAATAAGATCTGTGTTGTGCCAGTTTTCAGTGGGGCTGTTAACATGGGCACATCTTTCAAAGGTGTCCTCCTTTAGGGTTATATCATCATAGGAAAATTCGTGTTGGAAGAGATCTCAGGAGGTCTCTAACCCAATCTTCAGCTCGTAACAGGGTCAACTCTGAGGTAAGACCAGGTTGTTCAGGGCTGTGTACCACCAGGTCATGAAAACCTCCAAGGGTGGACTTGTCTCTCCAGGCAGCCTATTCTATTACTTTACTGTCTTCATGGTGAAAAAGTTTTTCCTTATCTACTCTCTTATTTCAGTTTAAGCCCTTGGCTCTCATCTTCCAGTGTGCTGCTGTGAATAGCTTGGTTCAATATTCTTAATTACAACCCCATAGATACACTGGGGGCTGCTGGTAGGGGTGCTGAAGCTACCTATTCCGCACACTGGACAAGCCCAGCTCCTTAGCCTTTCTGCATTCGGCGAATGCTCCAGCACCTTAATGATGCCTTTTTTGGGCTGTCAGGACCAAAACTGCACACACTGCTGTAAATGGCTGAAATATTTTAAAGTGGTTACATAAACCTTGGGATTAAGAAATAAAAATGTCACAAGAGAATTTCTCTCTCATTCTTTCACTCTTATGTGGTGCCATAGGTCTGTCCAATCATTAATTTAGGGATCAGAACAAATTCCTTCTCTGTCACTGCTAGCCAGTCTGAAGCGGCATGGAAAAAAGAAGATCTGGAATCCATCAACGGTAATGTTCTTCTATGAGGAGATGGCACAAGAATGCAAATTTAAGCTGAAAACCAAAGGGGTAGCTCACAGAGATTGATCACAGGTCCACCAAGATAGGACCCTCTAATTTACCACCATACTCCAAACAAATGCTTGGCATACTGCCATTAGTTGTAGCTTATTATACCCCTCACTAAACTGATGAAATTAAGCCACATCAATTAAATGTCTCTTTGTGGCTCTTGTTCATTCATCTGCATATCCTCTTCAAGCTTTTCCTAGGACATAGGGTTGGCATCAGTGCTAGCAGACACTGAAGCCCAAGACATTAAGCATGAGTGTTACACATAAAAACAAACAAGAAAAGCAACAATGGGTAAAACAACATCACAGAACTGAATATGCTAAGGTCAAATTATTGAGAGGATGTCAGAAGGAGTAAATATAGAAATAATATGACTATACAGGAAACAATGCATAGTTATTAATTTCCTAATGAAATTGGGAGGGCTTTTTTTTGTCTGTTATACCATTTGTTAGGGCACATAGTGCTATTCTTAGAAACAAACAAGTAGGCTCTTGGTTTGGTTGAATATAATAATTCCTAGGTTGCCATCTGAGGTAACTGTCTAACACACCTCTCCTAGAAGAGTGAGTACTTTAATTGGTTGGTATCTATCCATACATTCATTTATCAGAGGCAGTGTTAAAATACATTTTCTTTCTCTGGCTACAGAACACGATGCACAATGGTGTTTTACTCTGTGACTGGGACTCCTAGGCATTATGATATTACAAATTGTAAACCACAATAGTAAGGGCTTTGCTGGTACATACTGTGTTTAATAGTTAAGTGAACATGAATTGAAATAGCTTTTAATTTTACAAGCCCAGTCTTTGTTGACATGATCTCTATTGTACGGATCATTCAGTTATGCAGGGTTTCAGGTAACTCACTTATTTCCTTTTCTTTCTTTTTTTTTCCTCAACACCTCAGGAAAGCATCCCCCTACTAAGACTGTTTGCAGACTTGTTTTCTCTTTTCAGCATGTATTTATGTGAAACCTTTTTCCATCGTACTTATGCAGGGGTTATATCTGAGGTGAATGATGTCAGCGTATTCCCGGAGATTAGTATAACCTTCAAATTAAAGCAAGTGCAGATGCTTAGCCCCAAGTTCCTTCCAGGTTTTGCATTACTAAGAAAGATTGTATGGGAACAAGGGCTGTTGAATAAGGAGTGGAGAAAGGCCTTCAGTGTCACAGAAATGTTAATATATGGCCAAATGGTCAAAAAGTGGATTATATTATAGTAGCTGAAAAGTTGTTTTCCATTACAAACACAAAAAGGTTAGGAAAATAAATGCATCTGCTTTTAGAGGCTTAGAAACGATGTGCTAAGATGAAATTCTTTCTCTTTTTCGTGAGTTTGCCTTGAAATGCTGGATGAACATGAAGATCTCTTGCCTTATATCTAAAACATTGGAAAATGTCCTCTAGAGCAAAAGTGGCATGCTATGGTAAACAGAGACATGTAATAACTTAAAGCTTTCACCTTGGCTGAAATTACTTGAATAGGCTCCTACCTCACTGGAGGTTTCATTTTGAATATGAGACTTGGATAAAGCATTTCAGCAATATGTAGTCAGAAACATCATGTTTCCTTTCATATTTTATGTTAAAACTACAGATTTCCTTTGATTCACAGAAAAGTCATAAAATAATCATGGACCCTGCACCACTAAATAAATTCTTTTTGAGAGTTAAATTTGAATATTTTTTTCCCACAGTTCTAAGTGAAAGTAAAACCCATGTCCTATTTTTAAATGGGATCTTTGTAAACTCTTTGGGATACCTTACCCTTTGTAAAAAAGTTGGGGAGCAAGTGGTTTTGGTTTTGTTCCAACTGGAATGCCTAGTGACCCTCTGCCAATTGAATTCCATCCAGCACTCCTCCAGTAGTAAAATAATCAATAGCAATAGAAGTAATAGCTGAGTATCAAATTGAATAATGGTTTGTATTCTAACCTGATGACATCAGTATTCAATAATTCTTGAACCTTTCAACTCAGGCTGAAATTTTCAAACTTTTACTTTTGGCCAATATGTGTGGGACTTTTTTTCTGGATTTTTTTTGCTTTATTTGTTTGACTTTGCCTGTAGTTTTTGTAATCTTTTCTAAAGTTTGAAGGAGAAAAAAAGATTAGGCTTTTCCAGCATGTAAAAACTGAGAAAAGACACTCTTGACAGTAAACAATTACCATGACATTTTTTTTATAATCACTCTACAGCCAAAACAGCTGGGGGATGAAAGTTTAAATTTGGCAGGAAAACAGCGCTAAGAAGAAGTGCTTTTGAGTGTTCTGGAGAAAATTGGTTTTGATGTGATTTAGTTATAAGCATTTGAAACTCCATGTACTGTGCATGTAACACTAGTTTCTCATTAAGTTTCACAGGTACAGTCTTCAACGGAGAATTAGGTTGGTTAGATGCAAAAGTTTCACCTAGGGACATATTTATTTTACATTATCTCAGAGAAAACCTCTCAACCCTCTGCATTGGGGTATTCTCCAGAAATGTAGGGTCATGTCAGATAGATCTAGTGTAATTTTCCTCCAGAATGAAAATGTTTATAGGCCAAATTAGTGTTGCTAATTCATATTGTGATTTCAAGTAGTCTGTAACATCTCACTTTTGTTCCTATTATTCTCCCAGTGAGGTAGTGTGCTTTGCTTCTCTCCTTTATTTGGGGGGTTTGGGTGTTTTAAAGAGCCACAGATTTCAGCCATGAGAGCTATGCTTTGAAAGTTGCAATATTTTTGTCTTTTCAGACATATATCATTCTCTGAATCCTGAAGTGTTCTTTTACATAAAACAGATTGCTTGAAGGCACACAGATGACTTTAAATATTTCTGCACTTCACAGTGAATTGCTCATTCACCTGAGTGTTTAACTATGTCAGTGTGTTCAACATTATCATATTTAATTGAATGGTTCAACAAGATAATATGCCAGTGCACACACAATTCAATGCATTATTGGCTCACAATAAATAAGGCAACTCTCAAATAAAACACAGGGGACTTAGCAAGAAGAAATTATGTATAAGTGAGAGAGACATGAATGCATTGAGGGTTTACTAAAGGCTGATAATATCAATTCTTACAAATTTGTAAATCTGTAAAAAAGAGGGCCATGGAAGCAAATGCATTTAAATACCATAATTGAGACAGAGAACTGCAGTCTCCAATCTTTCTACCTTGTTGTTGGTCCATTTCATACCCTGACTTATTTGTGCAGAACATTTAAACTTACTCCTTTGATCTCTAAAGGTCCAAAGTTTAATATTTTAAAGCCATTGGTGTCACTCCTTAAATGTCTTCCTTAAAGGAGGATGCTGGTGTCAGCAATGCAGTTATTTCTATTCTTCACTAGAAATCTGCACAGTCACTGCTTGCCCTGATGTAAAACCAATGCAGAACCAAAAATAAGAAAAAGGGATGCTAACAAATAATGCTAACAGTAACAATTCCTCATCACTCTGTGAAACTTTTGGAAAACTAAACTATTGACATTACTCATAGATATCTCCAGAATTGTGGAAAATGAAGCATAGTCCGTCAAAGTCTTTAGGCTAATAAATTTCAGCTTAGGATCTACAAAAGCAGGTTCTTTAAATTAGATGAGCAGTAAAATTATAATCAGGCTATTTAAGAAACTATTCCCTTTTCCATCCTTTCTACTGCACAAATGGATCATGTTCTTTCTCAGTTTAAAAATGGCAAGGGGAGAGGAATTTTTCAGCTAAATACCAAGCCATCCTGCAATCAGAAATTAAGCCTTTTGTCCTTGAGGTGGAATGTTTGGGTGTCTCAATCCAATTACCATCCACTACTTAAAATCCCTGGTAACACTATAACTGCGATGATACATCAGGGTTTTTTTCCTTAGCAGGTTGCTAAAATGAGCAACTAGCATCCGCATCAGGTGTATTATCAGAGTTCTGGAGATATGGAGGTCCTAAGAATGAATAAAGTGTCCAAAAAAATACTGCAATGACATCGCACAGTTAAAGTACTAGGCTTGTGTATTTGAATTTCTGGCATGAAAGGATTATTTTTTTCTGAAGAAAACAGGTATTTTCCATCAAAAATAGTTTTATGGAAACCCCCTTTTTGTCTCAAAACAGCACTGATGAAAAAGTCACACTAAATGCTAAAAATAAGACATACATGATAATAAAACTGAGCATATGCCTGCAAATGCTCAGGGTCACAGCCACAGATAGTGTACAGTGATGTTCATGGCGTATTTTTTCCTCTAGCAAGTGTTCATTTTATACCATTCTTTTTTGAAGAGAAGGTGTTTTTAAAACAAAACTTATTGCATATACAGACAAGAATAAGACATGCTAGGGCATGACTTGGTAGGCTGCTGGTGTGCCGCTTAGTCAGTCAAAGGCTCAATGCTGAAATGTGTGTGAGTTGTGTATGAATAGGGTACTGATGGGCACTGAGCTTACTGCTCTCGTCTCTGCACACTTTGGGTGACACATGTAAATCAGTCTGCTGCAGACATGTATGTTTATATTTGTGTATGTAGATACTATTCCATGTCATTCAAGTCAGTCATGCTCTCTGTATACATATATAAGTGTAAGTATGTTCATAGGTGAGGATTTCAGCTGTAAGACTTGTTGGAACATCTCAAATGAGGCCACTTCTGAGTACTTATAAGCAAAATATTTATTCATGTTTTGATTCTGCCTTTTCATTAAACAGTCATGGGCAAATTCCTTCAAGCAGTACATTTAACAGAGTCACAGCCAGTATGTTGCCACTGAAGTTCACCCTAACTTGATTTAGTTTCATAGGTCAGAACCAAGAATTGAGTTACCATTTCAGATTTGACCACATCGTATCATCTGCTGTTCAATGGGTTCATTTTGTGCCACTGAATCTAAAATTCCACACATCAAATAAACAATTTGGAGAATGTTTTTCCTATTTCACCCAAGAAAATGAAGCAGTTGTTGCATTGCTATATTCTAGATTAATCTACACATCATATAGAATTCTGAAGTAATTTTTTTCTTTTTATGTTTTCTTTCAATGTTATTAAGAGAGAAAACACTGGAAGGAAATTTCTAATTGTCAAATAAGCGAGATCTTAAAGCAGCCTTTCGAGGGAACAGCGCAAAAAAAATAGCTACTACCTTTAAAAAGTATTGTGATCAGCCTAAATTAAGGATTATGTTACGCTTGCAATAAAAGAAGACAAGATACATTGACATAAGAAGTTCTTCTATACATGTTCCTGCTGTCGATCATCTAATAGTCATGTAATAAGCAAAATTCAATTACAAAACTTGTGTCTATAAGATACAGTTTTTGTAAAACAGCTACCTTTAGCATTTAAATGCTCTATTGGTTATTTATTTGTAAGCCACGACAACCTTTGTGTTCTTTCCCACCGTTTTCATCTATTCTTCTCATCTTTATCTGTTTAAATAAGTCATTTCATATATATTTGAACTGTATATAGGTATGGATTCTGTATTAGTTAGAAGTATGATCAACAATTTTTCAGTAATACATCCAAAAGGATGTAGTACCACTGTACAAGCAAGTTAAAATCTGAACTAAAAAACATAACAGCTAATTTGAGCTACAGCCACCTTATAAAGGATTCCTTCTGTTTTTCTGACACTCTTTTTATTACGTCAATTTTACCGTCACTTAGAATATTTGAAGTTTTTGAGAATTCAGTTCAATGCTTTGGATTATCATTAGGTAGTCAGGTGGATGCATGACTCAAAATCTGTCACAGTCATCTTACTTTAACCCTTTAACTCCTCAGTTTTTCATTCATCTGATAGGTATTCTAGGAGGCGATTTGTAGATAGCATGTAAACCAATAAAAATCTGCTTATTATGCCATAGTGTTCACTACCACTTTATCAGCAGTTTTGAAATAATTCTCTGCCTTGAGGTCTTAAAAACTAGATTAAAAACCTTTGGGGGGAATGTGATAAGTAAACTTTTAGCTTAGAAGAGAAACTGATGAGTTCTTTTCCTCTTTAGCAGCTACAGTCCTTCTTCTGGACTGAAAACTGAGGTATTAAAGCAAAATGACATATATGATGGTAGTATTCCACCTGTTGTTTCCAAAAATGCTGTCCTGGGTATGCCTGAAACATGGCTGGGTCTGCAGTTGAGATCAGAGGATGCACTGAAAGGTGGGAACACATTATGTGTGTATATATAGAAATGTTCCAGGCAGTTCCCACACTGCAGCTCATTCAAGAAATTAAATAAAAGTAGGTGAGAGGAGGAAGGGAGAGAAATAAAATCAACTTCATAATCTAGGATTAGATGTGATTGATCATTGCTTTTGGTAGCCTGCTGGGCATTTTTGATGTTTTGTAGTAAATTAATAAATAAAGAAGGCACTATCTCTCAAACTGAAATTTGGCAGAAGGCCAGTCTAGATCAATTAATGTCAGAAAATGAAAATCATACAGCAACGACACACCCTTTAAAAGAACATTTAGTACGTACAGCTTAAGCTTTTAAACAAGTCAAGAACTCCTGAGATAAAACAGATCTGATAACACCTTATTTTAATTGAATTTATTATATTTTTAATATACATTATAGATGACAGGTTCCCCTCTACTTAGTTCATACTGGTTTTGTCTCTCAAACAGGACTTGCAAATTAGCTGCTCTGAGCTACAGCCCAGAGCTGTAGTTACAGCTTCAGCTTCAATTGCTGAAGTGACTTATTGAAAAATCTGTTATATAAAAAAGTTATTCATAGGAAGTAAGCAAAAGACATTTAAAGAGCTAAATGAAGTGCTCAAAACAGCTCTAAGTCAGTAACTTCAAAATTATTTTTCTTCCCGTTATGGAATTGGATACCGCCACCAGCCCTGGTGAAAAGCCATTCTAGACCACACCTTGGTACCTGTATTTTCCAAAATCAATACAAGGAATGATTGAGAAAGCAAAGGGCAGGCAAGGGAAATTGCAGATTGAATTTTGAGACCAGTTTTCTGCTGGTGCAAAATCAAGGAACCAGCTGGTGTGAAGACATGTCTCTTCTCAAAGTAGTGTATGTAACATATATTTTCATGATGCCCAAATAATGTGTGGACAGGCACAGTATATACAGATATAATATATGCACTTTAATACAAATAAAGTACATTGTACATAGGTTAGACATTTTTAAGACTAAAAATATTTAGAGGTTTATATTAACATAGTCATTCTCTTAGGACTATTGGAAGACAGAATTTGAAGAAAAAAATGCATGTTGGAATTTGCCTTCGTGGAAGCAATCCTGGATCAACCATGGAAAATATACATCATTAAGAACTCTTTCATTATGTATTAACAACATGTGGACATGTCCTTTGATCAGCAGCCTGAGTGCAAATCACCCTCATATCAAGGTTTTAGGCAATGCAAGCCCATGCTCCCCCTCTCTGAAAGTGAATTTCAGTCACTGTGAATTAAATGGATGACTAAGACTAACTTTTGTGGATACACAGCAAGAGAAAATCTATTTATGTTATTTCACACCTAAATAGGAGAGGGTGACAAGCCTGAAGTTGAGGGAGGAGCCCAGCACTTGCAGAAAAGGAAGAAGCTTCACATAAAGAGCCTGGCTTTTAAGGATGTGGCTTACTTGTTTTGAACGTCGTCCCAACACTGTTGTTCCTCTCTTGCTAGAAGATGTCAAGGTGATGTCGTTCAGAAACATTTCCATTCTTGAAAAATGTCCTCCCTGCAACATTTTAATCTCTTCCAAATGACACTTATTCTTAACAACTCACCGCAATATTTATCTACTTGAGACTAAGATTATACCCTAGGAAATGAAGGCTCTTTTGAAAGCCTACTGGTTCCAAATCAACGTGATACAACCAGAAAAAAAGAAATTTGAGCTTAAGCTAAAGGAGCAACATTGGAAGGCTGAATCAGAGGACATACACATTAAAGCTTGATTAAGTATTTAGTACTTCCTTGACTCTATGTTGCCCAGGGCACTTCTTGTGTCTTTTTTATTGGTCTCCCATCTCCCAATCTATATGTCTTTCTGTTTTTGTTTTTCTCCATTATAATGCCATTCCTTATAACGTATGATTTGTATTAAAAAAGCAACAAAGCACCTGCTATAGTTAGTGCATTTTTCTTTACCCATTAATGTTTTTGATGGTGTAAGTTATACAGATACTTCAAAGATATTTACAGCATGTTAACACAAGCCTTGCAGACACATGCACATAAGTGTATATAGACAGCCACACATACTTGTCAGAAAAAAAATGTTCAGACATTGAGAAAAATGGTAATGCGAAGTTATTGTTGCACATCTCATACTGGACTCCTTATCTGCATTAGAACAGCTCGAGAGAGATGCTCAAGGATGCTCAGAAACTCAGGCTCCTTTTGCATTTTCAGGGCTTGCAGTTTGATGAAATTGCTCTTTTAGTCTCCTGAATTCCTTTGAAAACTGAAAACACTAATATCATTCAAGCTTTGTATGTCTGAACACATTTTTTCCCACAGGAAGGTCAGGACTTGACCTATGAAGTCAATGGAAAATGGAAATTTCCTAAACATGTTTGCCAAGAGTAGCTGTTGAAAGATATTTTAATTAAAAAAAATAATCAGATAGTGGTACTCATCCACCCATGTTTTGGACAGTCTTTCATAACTGCCCTGGAGGACCAATTTCAGGTAGAAAATAGATATTTTAAAGAAATGATGTTTTCAGAAATTACTACTATTTTGCTCTTACATGCAGATCATTCACTTCTATTGTGTCGTTGGACCGATTAGCTTCGGCTTCCGATATGCCACAGTAGTACACAAATTCATTTCTGGCTCTTTAAGATTCTCTGGGTGGGCTTTATCTCATTTAATTTCAATCACCCCGAAGTAAGACATATGCTTCCATTGAAGCTCAGAGAGGAAGGCACTCTAACCAATAGTCTATGGCCACATACTGCAATCCAGACTGCATGGTATACAGCTGAGGTTAGGGGCGCTGAATCTGTAACTCCCCATTCTTCAAACACTACTGTGATACGCAGGTTTGGATATCATTCCATTTTCCTACCCCAAATGTAGGCAAAAGCAAAAAACCCTACTCATCAGGTTCCCAAAGCATGGGGATTATACTTCATTTCTGGATTCCAGATTGTTCTCTCTGACACCCGCATACTCCCCAAAAGTCTCAGGTTTCACAAAAAATCAGGTTTTATTCCAAGGTGTGATTTTGCTGTCTATATTAATCACATTACAAAGCCATTTTATTACTGTCCTAGGATCATTTCCAGCCTATAGACATTACTTCTCCCGGGGATGCCAAGACTCTCATACATTTGTCTTTTATTTCTCACCTGGGTTATTGTAATTCATTACTTGCTGGTCCACTTGTCACTTTTTGTTTTACTTGCTTACAGCTGGTGCAAAATTTGGCTGCTTGATTGCTTATGAGATTTCTAATTACATTACTGCAATAATGAAATAGTTTCAGTAGCCTCTTGTGAAACGGCAGATTGTTTTTAATAGTTTACTCCTAACAAACAAATACACACAAAAGGTTATTTATTGCTTGTGTCATAAAACGACCATTCTCTTTACTCTGAGTGTCTTCTTTTGGATGATGGGAGTATCAGCTATTCATATTTTTTTATTCAATATATTTGTAATACATATAACTTATATTTCACAGAATCTTTATTACATAGGTATTACTTCCTCAATTTTTATGACCTATTTCTTCTTCTTACTTCTGGTGATTTATTCTAAAACATATCAGGTACAAAAAAAGATAGTTGTCCATATATTCACTGGTATCAGACAGTGAAACATTGCTTTGATCACTTACCAGTGCCTTTTCAACTAGGATGGCAGAGGTAGTGATGAGGTCTATAGCCTATCACTTGTCCTAAAAGGAGTTTCTAACAGAGCAAGCCTGAGATACACGAATGGAACTAAAAATTTAAAAGCATTTTAAGTAAAATTAAAGAAAATCTGATTAGAATTTAAGATTATTTTCCCCAAGTTTTCAGATTGATTTGAACTAAAACTTATAGTAAAAGGCAGACTACAATTACCAGTAAACTAAAACGAGCAATGCTGTTCCTAGATTCATTTACAAATGAAACCTTGAAGAAACCTGTATACAAGCACAGTGGTAATGCTTTAATTCATTTGCTTACAAAAAGCTCCCTGCAATATTTAACTAGTCAGTAATTAATAAGCTCAGCTGTACTACATCACAAGTCATGTAGATTGCAGAGGTTGAATCAAATTAATACAATCATGCTGTTATGCATTCAAGGTAATTCCACATTTTAAATAATGTGTGAAGTTATGCTCACCCCATCTTATGATACAGAAATCTTGAAAAGATGATGAGAAGGTTGGAATAACTTTGCCACTCAGAATAAACTAGGACTCTGACATTTAGAAAAGAAAAAGAAAAAAAAATAAAAAGAAGGTAAGACAATGACAAAAATCTGTAACGTCAAAAGAATGGCTTTAAAAAGGAGTGGAGGACAATTATTCACCAATAAAACTGTTTGTGTCAGGTATAAAACAAAGAAAAGGAAAATGTGTTCTATAGAAAGCACAGGTAAATTATAGAAACAGCTGCCACAGTGCGTTTCAGAGGCCACCAGTATGAGAGTGTTCCAACAGCCAGTCCTAGAAAACAACTCCTTTGGTACTTCTTGAGCAGAGTCATCCCACTTAACCCTCTGCTAATTTCTAATGTGCCAGAAGCTCAGACATATCCCAAATAAAGAATTATTGCAGTAGTATCCTATTTCTAGCACTTTCCCAAAGCATCACTTGCTGGACAGTAGATACGTGTTCTGACTTACAATCATTCTGTAGTTCTTAAAAACAAATAGGTACTCACTACTACTAGCAGAAACATCAAGTTGTAAAGATGACTGTGACTATGCCAGTGAGATAAAGAAAAGGTAATACAGCTGTGTCTGTAGTCACATACAGAAATCAGAGTGCCAAATTTACATTAAAAGTCACCAGAACCAGGAGAGGTCAGACAGAGATGAGTGCTCTTGCAGTAAATAAAAATTGTTGTGCCTTCTGTCTTGTCAAACCTGGCTCCCAAATTCTTATTACACATTACAATTACTTCTGAGATGGAATACAGACTTCATGTATTATATTTATTTCACTTCATTTGCATGTTAAATACATAACATTTGCATTTCTACTAAAGCAATGACACAAACTTGTAACTCAAAAGATGTACTTTGATTGGAACTTGTAATTATAACACGTAGCAGAAGCAAGATAAATTCTCAATGTACACTGGGAATTTGGTACAATGGGGCCAGTGCTGCTTCACTGAATCATTTCTAAAGATCACCATAGAGGAGTGAAAATGAAGAGAAAAGAGGTCCGCTAGCCAAAGGGAGACAGAAAGAGCATTCTAGAAGAAAAGGAAAGTGTCCTAAAAACAAGACCATCTGAAAAAAAAAATCTCTCAGAAGAGCTCCAACTTTAGATACTCACCTAGCTGACAGGAACTGGACATTTAATCTCTAATAAGTATTGACATATAAGAAATCAATGCAGTTTTGAAATGTAATTACTGGGCAATTTGCATGAAAAAACCTTTCAGGATAGGAAATCTATCACTCAGCTGCACACACTTGTGTGCATGAACCTCCAAACATTCCAAATTTCAAAGCGGGTTTTAAAAATACATCATGAATTTGCAAAATATTTACTTTAAAAATATGTTTTGCAATTAGATTACACTTCTGCCTGTGAAACTAAGAGACAAAGAGGAGAGCAGCTTATTCCACCAAGGCTTTTTCCCCAGCACCTGAACAAGAGATTACTCTTGGCAACGTGGGTTACACAGAAAATACGCCTGCAAGTTATTGAGCCAAGGGAACTCCCACTGTGGGATCGCCCAGCCTGGGGTCCCACTACTTTTCAACTAACTTTTAGCAGAATTCCTATCCCATACATTAGGCAAATGTCTTGAAATCTATACAGTAAAGTTAAGGCAGCAGAATCTGTCAACTTGAAAGTTTTGATAAAAAATACAGCAGTGTCTTATAAATTTCCTATAACACCATTATATTTCATATTAAACAGAGTATAGGTATGAAACATCAGCTATTTATATTGCTCTGTGCTGTCATTTCACTGGTTGCTGCATTTGCTACAACAATGTTTAAAACCTTCTGGAGAACATCGCTTTCCAGAACGAGCTCCTCTCACGCTGAATGTGCTGCTGTAGTTATGCATCACCACTTCATAAAGTGTAAAAGCAGAAGTTCTAACATGACTTACATACCAATAAAAATATTTGCTAGTAACCAAGGATGCGATACTCCTTGGCAGATGCCTTTTCAGTGCCTCTATACAGGCAGAAGAGGCCAAAAAACTTGGCAGCATTTTAACTTTCATATTTTATGTACTTTGGGAAGAAATTGCAATGCCTATTGCTCCTATAACTCATTTCATCAAAAATATTTATGTCAGCCATACAAAATTATAACAATACAGCTCTCCTGGAAGAAACCCAAGCCTATGTATTTCAACTGTCACTGGAAAAGTCACTGGAAGGTCCAAAATGACAAAAAGGCAAGACAGAAGGTCAGAGAACATATAGCAAAGAGGGTCTGGATACATGTGGTATTATAACAAAGACTGAATACTGAAGAGGGAGAGGTTTGGATTTGGTTTTTGTTGGGGCTTTTTTCACTTTTTTAGATTTTCATTGGAGTACCGAAACTATCATTTTCTTCATTCAGATTTGTCTTAAAATACCGTATTTTGAATTCTATTTTTGTAATGTGAAAAAACAGAGAGAGAAAAATGTGCTATTTCTTCGATGACCTACCTGAGAATTACACCTTGTACTTTCTGGCCAGGAACCTATAAATATACAACAGCTATAAAAAACCAAATCTTCATTTAGCTAAATAAAATTTATAAAAAGCCAACAGAGATAGCTACAAGGAAAATACTAATACTCACCTTACTCCTTTTGGATGTTGACTGAGCCCGTGAGTGTGAACCATATTCTTACTTTTGCTAAATAAACATAGCTTCACTGAAGCTGTTGGAAGGATGTCTCTGCATTGTCTGCTGACATATCACATTGTTTTAAACTATTTCCTTATGATTAATTAATTAGTAATTTGTAAATAATTGTTGGACAGCTCCCCACCAAATAAAGGATGAGAAAAACATCACTTTTGAATAGCTGGCAGCCTATTGGTCAGAACACTTAGATGGGAAGCAAAGAACAGGTATGCAGGGACCTGAAATCATACATTCTATACCTCTAGTGACCTCTCTTCCACCACTCTATTCAGATGTAAGTGGAAGAACAGATCAAAAGTTCAAAGAAATTCAGAAAGATTTAGGTCTTGTCCTGACAAAGAATAGGGAACTTCGGAAATCTTTCAGACATTTCACTGAGTATAAAAATGACTTCCCACTCCATCCTAATCTGAACAAACATTAGTCTCTGTAATCTCCCCTCTAGCACCGATATTTGACTACGGCAAATACAGGTGATATCAGGTGTGGCGTGACTAAGTGAACCAAAGCCTTCTTCCTTGCGTAAAGAAAAATGTAATTAACTAATGTTCCCTAATTTTATTGTATGATATCAAGAGGAACATTTTTTTACATCCCACCAAAAATTTTATAGATATGAAATGAATACACAGAAGACAAATGGAGGCTGCCCACTAGGGTCTGGAAAAGGAAAACCCATTGAAAGAAGTGTGTGAATAAAATTAATGGAAGTGTAAGATGCCACAAATCTCAAAGGAGTTAGAGCACTAAATATGAATATGAAGCATTTCTTTTGCAAAGGTATGAACATGCTAAACTTGACCTACAAAGAGTACCCCAGGAATGGAAACTTGTAAACCTAAGGATATGAATCACTAAATATTAGAAAGACTTATATGTAGACATGTTGTTGGAAGTTTAATTAAATAAAGACATATATCTTTTTGCACACTTAAGCTGAAGAAAATAAGCAATTTGTCTGGACTATGTCTCTCTGTTGATTTTTGTGCAGAACACATTTCTTCCTGTCTTTATTAACTCATTTCCTGGAATTATTACCTTCAAAGTTAGGAATAAGAACACTAGAGTCAGAACCAGAGACAACCTCAAGAAATCAGTTCTTTCATCCCTCCTCATCTGTTATCGTTGGTAGCTATATGGCTGGCCGATTCTAAAAGATCTTCAAGTGATGGGAACTCAGTAACCCTTCTAGATCATCTTCTCCCCATTATTGATGATCATTATCACAAGGATGGTTTAACAGATGTCAGACCTGATTTTCTGTAATTCTATCCTGTTACTTCCTGTCCCAGCTACCCTGACATGGAAAACTGATTATTCAATCTTTTTTCTTTTTTTCCTGAAATGTCTCATAAAATCAAAGACAGGTATCATCTTTCTTCCTTGCCCTCCCTATCTTTTCTTTTTGAACCTAAAATATGTCAATTGAATTAATATTCCTTCTTACATCAAATATTCTGGACATCTTACTATACTTCTTCTGACCTCAATTGTCCCACATTTTCTTGAAAAACAAGGTCTACACGAAGCACATAGAAGCTGAAGGCTGCCCAGTGCTGAGGAGGGAGTACCCTGCCCAGCACTGAGAGGAATGGACAATTCCTTCCCTTGTCTTGCAGGTACATGTGAGTGTACCTTGCAGTTTTTTATTTTTCCCCACAGTCTCTGAACAAGAGATTTTTGAGTTTTTTATTTTTCTTGAAGAATAATATGTTATTAACAAATGTTCAGCTTCTGACTCCTTATAAGTCTTAAAACCCTTCTGCAGAGCTGCTGCCTAGCTAGCTGTCTCCAGACTTCTCTGTGCACTTCTGAACCCGCTGTTTGAAACTGAATTTTAAAATCCTCCTTTCTTGTTGTTTTCTGTACTTTCTGTATCAAAAAATGTTCAGCAATACAACTTACCTCACAGTCAGGGGCCTGCTGCGCTCCCTTCCCAACAGATACTCAGGTGGTTCAAATCTCCAGAGAGAGAAGAATCCCAGGATGTGAATGATGCTATTAAAATTTGGGGGGAGTTCTCATTAAAAAAAAAAAAAAATTAAAAAAAATAAATCCCCAAACCTTTTTTCTCTTCCTTATCTTTCTAGTTCTACAGTCTCTGGTAGATCTTTACATAATATCCTATTTCTTTTCCGCAGAGACTTTAAACATATCTATATCCTAAACAACACTATCATGGCAATGTCCTCCTCCTCTTATTCCTAATATTTCCTAAATTTACTATTTTCCTCTACCTCCTGAGTAAGCTTACATTCCTACTGCAATCATGGAAATTATTCCACAATATCCATTACAATTTTGGTCAAGTATTAAGATGCCTAAATTTTCTTGTTTATACCCTATATATCTTGCACATATATCTTGTATGCAGACACTTAAAATCTGTAGCTCTCTCTTCCTCCCTCCTTTAATTCATGCTGTGAATAACCCACTACCTTCTGATTTCAAGATCTTTGAGTGTTTTTCACTTTGTTCTGTGGTGTTCTGTTACCCTCCTTTCAATCTTGAGAGTAAACTTAATTTTCTTACTCTTTTTCATGAGATATACTCTAATCTCAGTCTAAATCTCACAACATCTCATTGCAAGGCCGAGTTATCAGGCCGGCCTGGTGAAACCACCTCTGTGGGATGCATCCTTCCCTACTACAAAATTAATGCAACTTGCACAGATATACCTTTAGTAATATTTTTTTACTCTGGAATTTTATTTACCAAGAGAATTCTTTTTTTAAAAAAAAATGTTTATCCAGACAAAGTTTGACAGGGCAACGCAGGAGTTTTCCTCTAAGTGTTAAATTAGAGCTTCCAAATGAAAGGGTTGGATGAAAATCCAGCTGTGCCCCTCAGATCAGCTAAATGCTTCTGTAGTCATTATATGAGATTGATGAGAACCTCCTTGACAGATCCTCCTTGATTTGGACAACTGAAGTTAACAGGGCTCATGCTCAGATTATTCTCACAGCGCTAAATAAATACAAGCTTTTTAATTGCTTATTATGTTTTAATGAACCCGTTGATTGTGTTTTGGTTTAATTATTTTTCTTCATATTTGACCTTTTTTAACACTTCCTCCCATTTCCAGTTCTGTAAATATATTTATTTGTTACTACTCCTCATGTGTTTTATCCCTGTTAGATGTCCCAAAATGATTCATATTGTTGAAGCTCTGGTAATAATGAACATACATTGGATCGCAGTTAACATCTTAGCTGTACTCCCAGGTTAAAAGTTCCTTTTACTCTCAAGCTAGTAAAGCCTTTCTGGCCAAAATTCCTTTTGAAACAAAAGTCAACTACGGTAACTGCCACTGCACTATCTTCCTATTACTCCCAAGCATTGCTGTTGAAGACCGAGGTGGCATTTGGTTGCAGCACTGTTTCCCTGGCCAGCTTTAAAACATATTCAAAGACATATCAAGCATAGAAGTTAGTTACAGAGTCACCAAGACTTTGTACCCTTACAAAAAAAACCAAACATGAAGTAGTATATTTAGTATTTTTCTGATCAGGAAAACAATGCTTTTTATTTGCCCTAATTTGAAATTAGTGAGTTTTAGTATTATCTTCAGGGAAATCAAAGTTGATTAGGCTTTCAGAACTAGCTTCAAGCAGTGTAGCTGCATGCCTTTCAAGACCTCATCTGATGTAGAAAAACCAGTAACTGTGTGTATATATACTCAGAGAATAACAGAGACTGTTCCATAGAGTAATTCCATTACATATATCATGCCCTATAAACATGCTAAACCATAGTCAAATTAATGTAGCTGCTGTTTGTTAGTTTTCTGTTTCTGTCCCAGGAAGCAGTCAAATATTATTTTTTCTAATTCTAGATAAATGTCTCAGACTGTAAATTTTTGCCTCAGAAGCCACCTCCTTATCCTGCCTGCAGAGCAACCAGTGTAGTGAGTTTGAACAATTAGATAGGTCTTAGAAAATGCTTGAATTGGAAAACTGTAAAAAAATGACGAAGTGGAAGAAAAGTTTAATTAACTCAGTTTCCCAGCATTGAGACTATAATGTGTCACAACAATGTTGCAGCAGTATAAATACAAGAAGAGGAAATTTGAATGAAGAAGCCTTCTCATGTAGTAGGAAAAAGAGTTAGGAAGGCTAGCTAGAACCTGACATGTTAGTGAGGAAGGAAAACAATTGGGTTCTTTGTACGAACAAAGAGAGTAAACATTCGAAACATGTCTCTGGGAGTGTGGTAGGTTCTCTATGATACACACTCTCTAAATCAAGTTTGGATGACTTTCTAAGATACAAGCCTGGGTTCCGTCAGCTGTTTTCGGCTTGGCGCAGGAGCTGCTGGAAGCAATTCTCTAGCACACATACTGCAGCAGGACGAGCTTTAAAATCTACCGAGAAAATGTTTGGGCCAAACTAGCAGCTTGTGCATCACTGATACAAGTTTTTAAAAGCCAGTTGAGTTGTATTGATTTACACCAGCTTCTGATCTTGCCCTTGGAATATAATTTACTGCTGTCATTACGCAGTAACACCCAGACCCTGCCTGTTTTCCACGCCGTAATAAGAGCAGCTGTCTTTGCGGTTTGGGGCCTGATCCAATTACATTCAATGGGAAAACTCCCATTTAGCGCAGGCACACAATTAGATGGTTACAAATTGGTCACAAATAAATTCAGACTGGAAATTAAAACTATTCCGTCTGAGATTGTTTTTTAGCTATCTGGTGAAATGCTGGAGTAGCCTTGCAAACACATTACCGAGTCAAGGAATGTGTTAAAATTAAGACTGAAAACAGGAGAAGGACTGTGCAACAAACAGAAAAATGGGTATGCATCTAACAATATTTCCCCAGCACCCTCCCTGTCTCCAGTAATTTGTAGCTCAGTGACAACACTCATCTGAGGCAGAAGGGAGTGGAACTTGAAGGCCTGGGGTGCTTGATGTTGTGGTATCTCTAGGAGGATACGAAATGAACCTGTAGCTCTGTTGCTTTGTAGCCCCTTCAGGTGTTGTTAATGCTCCTGATGGGTTTGTAGGCATCAGAAAGGTGCTGGGCAAGCCTTTAAGGTGCGGGTTAGCTATGGGTTTTGAATGCTTGTAGCTTTTCTGGGGCTTGGAAAGGGATTGTGATTCAAGGGAGAAAGCAGGGTGGGCTCTCCCTGGGAGAAAATGAGATGAGCTGGGTGTGTGCTTTGGGGTCCTGCTCCCTTTCTCAAGGTTAAACCGGTTGCCAGATTTTATTTCATCAGGAATTTCTTTCCCCGGGTCAGACTGACAGGCACTGTTCAGGGTATTTTTCTTTTCCTTTCACTTCATAAGATCTTCATTTTCTTTAACAAACTACTTCACCACTTAAGATTTTGGGGAAATGTTTGATCTTTTCTCTTGCTCTGGCACATCTTGGTGATGCTTTTTTGATTTTTAGCATGTTGTAAGCAATTTTTAGGCAGCTGAGAAGTGTTGTTATGTGGTGGATTATGCTGTATGTGTTTCTGAACCGGTTATCTACTGTGGAGCTTCCTCCAGCTGTGGTACGATTGATGAAATGAAAGTGAGCCTATTTAGTCCTGTCTTCTTATTTATGTTGTCTACTTCTGAACACAGGATATTTTATTTCTGTCTTTTATTCCTATCTCTTTTCTTTTTTTATTCCTGTTTTTAAGCATCCTGGTGTATCGTTGAAACAAGAAGAGCACAGTCAGATACAGCCTCTGCAAAAGGAGCCCAGACAAAAGAGCAGGAGGCATCTTGATCCCAGGTAAGGCCACAGCTTTGCTTTATTTCACTTCCTTATTATTCTGCCACCTCAAATGTTACTGTTATTTCTGTCACACAAGAACAGAAGCTGAAACACTGTGAGGGCAGCATCAGCACCTGCCCAGAGACGGTTCTTTCGGTAGAAAAGCAAAAGGTCTGTGATGAAAGTATGTAATTAAGGTACTGGAGTGAGATTTCATCTGACTATATATGGATATTTACAATATGCAATTTGTTAGATCCTAAAATATATGCCTAATATAACTCAGAGCAATACCAACATGAAGGTGCCTTTCCACTAAAGAAGGAATCTGGGATGACAAACTCCAATATAGACATTGGCACTGCAGACATTGAAAGTTAGATTAGGTACATTTAATCCTAAATTCCACCACTGACCATTTTAGGTATCCATAACATACACTATGCTTAATGCTCCTGTTCCTTGTTTTCACTGTTTATATAGTTTGATGTTGAAAATAAATAGTAAAACTGACTTAGCTAGCCATGTAGGAATTTTGCAAGAATAGGAGGTTTGCCAAGGTGAATACGTGCATTACTCTAAGGCTCTTTACAACTTGCCTTACCTTGAGAAACATGACCTGAAGAAGAATATTACATGAGGAGCTCTGTTCTTTTCTTGTGAAATATCAGTCACTGATATTGGAGTCACTTGGAGCAGTTCAAAGTTACCTATCTGCAGCTGGGTACTAGTAAACAGCTCCTTTGAATTTCTCTTCCTTTCCTGATGGGCACACAGAGCACACAGTAGGAACAATTTAAAGTCTATGTTATTACACATACGACATGCAAAACTTCGAACACATATGAATTAAATGGCAAGCACTATAGACTGTGCATGTATCTTTATATATATAATAATATAGAAAGATCCACCACTTGATAAATTTTTCACATTCCTCCTATAGAAATTTGCCAGTCTAGAAGAAATGGAATACTCATAGAGAAGAAGCAACTAAGAATGAACTCTCTCTCTGTTTCATCTTTGTACATAAGAGGAGTTTACACAAAAATGCATCCTATTTTTTACTCATTATGTATAATTTTATACCTATTTTTCACATAACAGAATATTCTAGACATACATGCACACCTTGGTGAGATCTCTTCCACTCCAGAAGTACCTATGTTGTCATTGCTACAACCACTACCCTTCAGAGAGCTTTCCATTCATTATATAGTAGATAAGTGTGGCTGATTCCAGTGCAGCTGAATTGTTTCCATGGTTTGATTTCAATGGTAAGAGTTTATTCAGCAAAGCATTTAAGCCTGTGTTCAATTTAGAGTAATTAAGTGGTCCTAATATATCCTGCAAATTAGGCACCTGTCTGCATCAGTGGGAATTAGCGATATGCCTAAATGTTTTTCTGAATCAAAGCTTAAATTTGAGGATGTTTATCCTACTAGTGAAAATTCAATGACAGACTCAGCAATGGCCACTGGATAGAAATTACTGATTCTCATCACAGGACTTCATGCAGCTTTTAATTTTTCTTTATATATTTCCTACTTTCAGTTAATAAACAACAACACACACACACACACAAAAAAAGAAGCAGACAATTAAAATAATACAAGGCAGAAATCAAACTTCCTCTTGTTTTATCTCCTAACATCTCATTTTAATTGTGATCAGTTCACAGACATTTCTGGGCAAATTGAAAATCAGGCTGCAAACCAGTGAAAATGCTGAAAATGGTCAAAAGTCAAAGGTTAACTTCTTGCACTAAAATAAAATTAGATGATAGTTCAACAAATATAGTTAATCATGCAGAATTTAAAAGTAAAGCTGCCAGTGCACATATTGACTGAAAAATATGCAGTACTTGGATTTTGAAAAACCTTGACTGTTTGCTTTCTTTTCAGAAAGAGGTTGTTTCTGGGAATCGGAGAGATGTTAGGAATACTCCCATTGAAATCAAGAGAAAGCTCTGTCTGCTATGTGTAAGAACACTGTATCGCAATGATATACACAATTTTCTTCCAAAATATATATTTTTTCAACTTTAGATAAAACATACTTCAGCTAAACAACAAGATGTAAACAAAATTTGTTAGCCAAAGTTCCTACGGCAGATCAGCACAGAAATTTGTATTCCCTGTTTTGAAGATTGTGCTCCTAAAAGGGCACAGTCATGTGCAGGAGCAGGAAAGGATGGGTATAGTGCTGGCTGCTACGTCTGCTAGTTCTCTTTCTACTTTTTTTAAGCATGGATAATGGAAGAGATAAGTGTCATATGTCTGTCAATTGGAACACAAATAGCCCCCCAGATAGGATGCAAAATACTGCATCCTTTCTGTGCTCAGTTGATGGTGTCTGGATTCGGTAGAGCTCCCCCCTTGAGGATCTGCTCCATTTTCTATGGTTTTGGGCCTGTGCTGACGAAGATGGAAGTATTTATACAGAAACTATGGAAAGAAGATGAAGAGAGACGCTGAAAGATGAAGAGGAAAAGGAAAAATTAATGAGACAGTAGAAGTGCAAGAGGAAAAAAATACTTGGAATATGTGACCGCTCAGAAGCCTTAAAATAATTGTAAAAGGCAATCCTAAAGATACCATCTAGCTTTTGGCTGTCTTCTGAAAGCAACCTTTTGCTTAATTATATACCCAAAGAAAAGAATTATATCCATACATTACAGCTTCTTTCTATTGCTATGATGTGAAATACCGGATTATTATTTTTAATAAACTCTATTGGGGTAAATGAAATGCAGAACATGTAGCCCGATCATGAGAAATATCAATTCAACTTATCTAGAAAAGTAATATTTGATAATATGCAACACTGCAAAAAGCTCAGGGTTTATCCAAGCTCTGTATACGAGTTACTTAAAGGCATCTACCATTAAATAAAGATTGATTAGCCACTCTATAGCATGTCCTCATGTGTTCGCTTCACTTATATACCATCTCTGATTCAAGTTCAGATGAAATTTTTTCAAAATATGGGGACATTCAGATTCTGTGGGACATGGAGTTAGATGCAATCAATTCTGGTCTCTGACAAGCCAAAATCTGAACCTTGCTTTTACATTTATGCTTCTGTAATTGCAGCCCCAACCTGCCTGAGTGTTGAAGGTCAATCAAAGTTATACACCACCAGGCATAAAGCACCATACCTTGGATTCACCGGTCTGATCAAGCAAGTCCCCTTTTATAGCTTTTACAGCTGCTGTGGAAAAGCAGGTGGACTAAAGGTGAGCATGATAGCAATGACTGTTTTAAGGTGATGGATCTGTACGTGTGTATCTGAGAGGAAAAATATGCCCTATCGATTCTGTTACTGTGTGTATCAGACACAGGGATGATAGACTTCAACTATTACTTGATGATATTTTAAGTCTTCTATTTCCCTTAAGAAAAATAACTACTAAAATTTGAGGAGGATGTGTATATGGGTATATATACTTTACATTTCCAATAAGCAAAACACCAAAGTGGACTTAATTATCAAAATATGATTGCTTGTCCTGCCCTCCTCTGATATGATCATCCCGAAAGATTAGTTGGAGTATCTTGGAATTTGCAAAAATTAACAGTGAATCAACTCTTACAAACATATGGACAGGCAACATGATGTTTTCTGTTGTATGATTTAGGATAAAATCACGCATCTAACATTGTGCCACATTACTGTTAGTAATTGCAGTTTTACTTTGCTTTATGGTACTTCCAGAACCTCTAGCTGACAAATGAGGTTCACTGGACAGCATGTTCTACAAACAGGTGGTGTGAAACTTTCTGATCCCAGAAGGATTTGCACTTTAAAAGGGCAAAAAGAAGAGGAGAAGGCAAGAACTGACTTGCCCAAGGTGGCATCGCAAGTTCTGGAAGCACTGAACTACAGTGCCACCTTCCTAGGAGCCTCCCGGGCTTCCTAATGCGGATTGATGAAACATTCATTTTTTCATTCTTTACATCAAAAGTAATACATTCTTGATATTCTTTGTCGTGTTTCTGGACTACAAAAATGTTCTGGATGGAGTAAATGGATCAGAAATAAAGGGACAACATGTTTTATTTCAACAATTTAAGTATTGACTTAAATTGTAACTTAGAGTGATATCGGTAGCATGTGTTTAAAAGAACTATCAGTGTAAGACTAGCATCATTCTGTGAAGAAATATAGGAAAGAAGAACATTTTTTCTGCAGTCAATAAATCTGAGATTAGTTAGTAAATTTAGAATCAGAACTTCAGTTGCTCATGCTGTAGCTGTAATTTACTTTTCATAAAACTACACAGGAACTGCTTAAAAAAATCAAACTTTAAAAAATGCTATTGGTCGTTATGCATCCTGCCTCAGCCACACACAAAAGCAAATACTTACAATGAGAATAGCTCCACTGGAGCAATACTAATACATTTGCCACAGCTCCCACTCTGTCATTATGCACAGGAGCCTGTGCTTATCCCTTTTTAAACTGGAGACTCTTTTAACCAGGAATCCCCAGGATGAAACTGAACCATTTTCCTCACGGCAAAACAAATCCTTCTCTGGTGAATTTTGTTATTGTTTATTGTTACAGTGTTTTATCAGCACTAAACTGTATGAAAGCTTCAATTAGTTCTTGATGAATGATCCCATAAAATCATGTAGTTTCATTTCCCCTGCCACCAGATATTTCACTGAGTGTTATTAAATGAAATATAATTGGGACGGGATTCAGGAAACTTAGAGTCTTCTTATTTTCCTTTTGGGCTTGAACATTAGAGTGTGCCTCAAATATTTCATTTTTTAAAGGTGATAGCTTTTAGTTTTAGATGGAGAAATACTCTGCAGTTCACAACTATTATTTAAGGTTGCTACACTATAAGCAGTTAATGCAAGAGCAGGAAAAAACAGGTATTACTGCCATTTTCTGCACCATTCTCCTCTCCAGTAGCTTTGTAAATTTTGCATTACTAAGACTAAGTAAGATGCACTGGGAAAAACATTCTTCCCAGCTCCCATGAATAACCACATTGCATTTGTCTCTGATGTAATTCCATTGAATGCAACATAATTACAGTAAGAATGAATATAGCTGTTCCTTACTATACATTTACATTCTGGTTTCTTATGACTAATGTGCTGCATTTTGGGATAGAGAATTTGCTTCAGCAGGATCCGGAGAACTAATGTTTTCAGCAAGTAATTTAAACTTTCTTTAAAGAAGAGATTCAGATACACTGCTGCTAATTTTGTCCTTTTTCTTAGGCTTCACATCCAAAAACAGATTTTGCAGAGCAGAAACATTAGTACATCAGTGTCTACATTTCTGAGATCTGGACACAGCCATGGGGCTATGCTTCAATGAAAGTCCATGAGAGCTTTACAGCAATGGAGATCCTACTCTGAACATAGTTATCTCTCTTTTATCAAATTCTCCCACCTGGCCTAAATGCTAGCAAAGAAAGTTAGTAGAAGATTGTCATATCTGGATGGAAGGACTCACTGTCAGATCTCAAATGGAAGGAGATTTCTCCAACTAGTTAAAACCTCATTGCAGCCTGCCCAGAGCTATCAAAGTATCCTTTGACTTGTCTATTTACTTCTTTTCCTCACATGTTGCAAGTGGATTTACCCAATGGTACTGCTGGATATACACACACTGCTGCAACTATCAGTGCTTCACAGCAAAATACAGTTAGTCTGCTGAATGGTATTAATGTGTTTATTGGTATCAGACCCAAGTATCAGCCACCGGATACATCTGAGTAACTTCCAAACAGAAGATGTTATTTTCAGTGAGAAAAAAAAAAGAGACAAATATCAGACCATTCTATCATCAAAGAAGTGTAAAGATATTTATCATTTACTGCAAAAGATTTTTTTCCCTTCATAAGGTGGAAGATGAGGCTACTATCAGGCATCATATTCTTGGCACACATTTTTGGATCAGTTTAGAAGCAGGAAATCAAGCCATCAAACATCACTAAACGCAAGATATGAAAGGTTCAGATTTTACAGTTGCATTAGGAACCATAAATCATACAGCATTGTGAAAGAAAAGAAGCTAATAAATACATGAAAGGAGCATGATATTTTTGCTTCTACAAGTCAGAAATTTTACTAATAAATCCCAGTGCTTGGGGTATACATTCCTAGCCCCTGGGCGTCAGGAAGAATTCTTTCCTTCATGGTTGTGTTATTGACTGATGAGGCAAAAGCCTGCAAAATAACCCCTTCTTCTGATTTGGGACTCAGGAGACCTGACTTCAGATACTGGCTTTGATACAGGCACCTTCTGTCAGGCAAACCACTCTTCATCTCAGTGAAGCCGGGCTCTTCTTCTTCTCAACGACCCATGATATATTCAATCCTGCTTGAAGGACATGTCCGCATTCATATCTGGAAAGGTACCCAAGGCCACTCTGGAGTAGCCTAAGCTACTTCAGCATCCCTTCCCTCCTGGCCAGCATGGCGGCTGGCCTCATCGCCCAACTAATCTGGGCATTCATGGTATGTCTGGAAGGTAAGTCTGGTAATTGATAATGACTTTAATGTCTACATTAGCTAGTCCTACCTAACAAAATGTTAGAATACAAGAGGAGGGGAGGAACCCAAAACCTTGAATATTTATTAGAGAAAGTACCTCTTGAAAGAACATACCCAGCAATGGTACAAAAGAGATAAATGTGCTTCCTGACAGAGTATTTGGACTCTCAGTTAACCAGCAGTGTAAGTGGATAACTGTGCTCAGAAAATATTTCTTCACAACTCTTGAAGAATACTTTGAGTTCCAGAGATCAAAAGAGCTACATGAGCCAAGTGCTATTGGTGTATTATATTGAGATCAGTTATGAATAAAAGAAGAAAAAGGAAAATAGCAAAGTTAAATTGTTTTCCTCTGTCATTCTTTTCTTTTTATCAATATTTGTTTTAAAAAGTACAAGAGTTCTACAGGGCTCTGGTTAAATAAGACCCTTTCTGTAATTATAAATGTACACATGTAACAGTCCTTTTAAAGGAAAATAATAGCCTACTGGGTATTTGGGAGAGAGTGCTTGTTCTCTTACAAATTTTCACAGTGCTCTGGGAGTTAGTCCTCCGAGGATTCATAGTGCTGGTGGGCTCCCACTTTAAAGAACTTCAGATTGCTGAGGGTGGTGTTTCCCCTTTGAAGACTGTTACATTTTTTAACAGATCCTCCTTTGAAGATATTCATATCTGTGGGGTTCTCCAAAACAGTTGGGGGAAAAGTCCCCTGTTGATGCTATTTACCAGGTTAGAATTTCAAACCTGGGAAAAATAGCTGATCCCTGAGAGGAGGATGCTCTTTTTGAAGCGGTTCAGATGGTTTCAACAGGCTTTGCTTCTGAAGTTCTCATCGCTAGAAGGTGTCTGTCTGGCTTTAAAACTTTATATTGTACACAATGTCACAGCAGTACTATGGAGAAAGCATTATTTTTTTTAAGGAAATATGAAATACACTGCTGTGAAAGCATTTTGAAAGATACACAAGATGTTTGCTTGTTTGATATATTCATAATTCGTGCTAAGTGTAAGGATTGTGCTCTCTCTGTTACAGCAATCTCAGCAGAAAGGTTCTTTACATGCAAAGTTTCTGATCCACAACGTTTTGACAACTTAAAGAAAAGTTCTGCTCTTTTGAACAACCTGAGCTGATGATTGTCTGGTACATATTTTGACCTCAGACAACCTGAATAGTCCTTTGGTGGAACCAACATGTAAAGATTAACATTGTTAGGATACTGCTAATAAGAATGCCGTTCCTCAAAAAATCTTTTAAAATACATACTATACCAAGAGAGGGATGACAGCAGGTAATAAAACAGTGAGGAGGCACAGTGTGAAATCCCTAAGTGGAAGGAAGGAATACTGTAAGGCTTTTTGTAAAGCATCGGAAAAATACTTTCTCATCCATGATAACAAAAGGCTTACAAGTTAACCAAAGTCAAAATAAAAACCTACATCTACTTATTTGTTTTAAAATAAATACCACACTTGTTATTACAAACAGTCTACTGAAGTATTCTGCATCAAGGCTGTCACAACTGAAGACAGTCTTTCTACTGAGATTCCTGGTATAGGGATGGAGCACAACTGGTCTTGGATTAAACAGAGGTAAAGGACAAGTTGATGCAAAGCCAAAGCAAGCTGTTGGAGGGAAGTGGGCAGAACACCAGCGTTGATGGATGTTCTTTCAGAAAACAATTAAGGGTTGTCTGGAGTTTCTGTCCATTTTCTCAAGGAGGCTCCAGATGGAAAGACTGACATGGCAAAAACTTTTTCTTGCATAAAGTGTGTCTTCAGCTCCTCAGATGCAGGTAGTTTATAAAAAAGCCTCAGTTTTTAATATCTCATCTAAATATATATTGTAGCAAAGTGTACTGGCCTTTCAACAATTAAGAGCTACGTTGCTTCTGTGAGAACTTGAATGTGGGATTCCAAGGAGTTTACTAATATCAAAGGAAATATAAACAAATGTCACTGTTTTCTATAACTAATGATAAGGTAGGCTTTGTAGGAATGCTCTGGTAGGGGCACTCCAGTCATCAGATACTATCATATGTTATGGCATGAAAGCACACGTACACACATACAGAGTGAACACTTAAACAACAAAGAACAACACTGACTCCTTTGTATTTTAACAAGTGTAAGCTTATATAGACATACTGACGATCTATTACTCTGCTGGGATATTTGGGGTTAGAGAAGTATGATTTCTTGCACTGAAATAAAAGAACAGAGTAGAGAAAAGATCTGTAAATGGCTTTCCAAGTTACCTTGCCTATTTTTCTTAGCTGTAAAAGGAATCAAGCAAATAACGTTAGATGGTGAACACACACAGAAAAGCCAAAACAAAAAAGAGAAACCAACAACAGCACAGTATATACTGATTAATGGATGCTATAGATATCTTACTGCTCTGTCTGCTTGGTTAGCTTTGTTTCAAATCTGATACAGATCTCATACTGCACAGCCGATCCTGAAATAGTCCGTGTTCCTTTAAATTCAGGCAATGCATCACTTTCTATTACCCTGTGTCACATCAGTCTATGACTGTAAAGGATGAGTTATGTGGACATGAACCAGCAGGAGGGCCCAGTTCAGGCAAATCTGAGATTTCATGAGAAAGTCAAATGTTCACATAGACAAATTCTTTCTTTTTTATTACAGCACACATTGTTTATGTAGAAAAATTTAGAAAGGAAATTATTTGCTGCCTTGTATGTTACAGTCTTCTCTGGGTTCTTTTTTTTTAGGACAAAGAGTCCTTGGAAAGCGTTTTCCCAGTAGCCATTAAAGTTACACAGCACCCAACCTCCACTGGAAAAGAGATGCCGTATACCAAATCTTCTTTAGTTCTTTGCTCAGATCTCAGAAACAGATGATGGCAGCTTTGTAGAATGACCCCCTTAGCATTGAAGAGCTTTGTTACCAGTATCTCTTGGCATTTTTCTTGTGTTGCAAAGAGGCATTTAAAGTGGTCTGCTGACAAGCAGGTTTAGTGGGAAAGAATTTCTCAGGCTTTGGTCCACACTAATCTTTTCGGATAGACCAGCATGCAGTTAAGCCCAAACTTCCTTACCATCAGTATAGCCTTATATGTTAGCAAAACCACGGGTTTTAGGCTATGGCACTTCAACTAAGTCTCCAGGAAGGGAAATTAAAGTCACAGGCTGTCCACCAGGATGTAGCCAAATATTTCCAGCTCTTTACACTGGAACTCCGTCACCAATACCAAACAAGATAAAGAACGTTACAGACTCATAATGTAAAGTCTAGAAGGACTTTTCAGATTCATCTGCTTGAATCATCAAGCACAGGAATTCCCTTCTGCTGTCATTCTTAGGTACTGTATTTGTTAACATTATGCCTTCAAAAATGCAATTTTGGACCCCATGAAAAGCACTCAGAAAGAGTAAGGGAACATAAATTTGATAATTATGAAGTATGAGTAGAGTAATCACTCCTCTAGGAAATCATTGACTTCAAAAAGACCAGCAAACCTACATCAAACCCTACAGCAAATTCACACACGTATCTCAGAGGAGAAAAGGGAGAGGAAGTGAAGGAAAAACGCCACAGGAGAACAGTAAGGATGGCTCCTCAAGAGCCCTGCTGCTCCACTGAACAGTGAAGCCTGGGCTGGATGTGCAATATGTGTCCAAGATGCCAGCACTGTTGATCCCAGTAGTCTTTCCTGGTTTGCTTTCTCATCTTGCCATAGATTTGATTTTCCAGTAACATTTTATGTGAGGAATGCCTAACTGCATTCCCTGCAGCATAACCCCAGCATGGGAACCATGCTTGAGCTGTTCACAACTCAAATGTGTCTCAGGGACCAGTGCCACTGTATTACACTGCAAACAAAACTGTAGTCTGTCTGTGTTAAAAGGCTACAAGGCTGAATTCTTTAATGTTCACAAAATGCCTCAAGATTACAGAGCAGAAATCAGTGGCATTCAAGCAGCAGAAAAAAAGGTGGACTACTAGCCTCAAAAATTGAGTCTTCTGTACACAAAGTGACCACATCCAACTCTTTGGTATCACATCCATACACTTAAACTACAAAAAGGATAGGCTTTTGCCCTTGATTTCCTAGGCAAAGATGAAAATAAAACTGTAGGAGCAAACTCTTCCAGGATATCTCTACCTTGCAAGGGAGATGTGCATGATGAACATCAGCTAGACCAGAATGAATGTCTTCTGGCTGTCTTCAACTTCATTGCCAGGCTTCCTAAAAAGATTCTTATGCTTAAAAGTGTAATTTTTGTGGGAATCTCGATGTTAATATTTACAAACTTGAGACATTTCCCATAAGGCTTTCCCCCCTCCTATAATAGCAAAATAAGAATTGGGACATCAATGGTTGGAACATTTGTATTTAAAAATCTGTGAATGACCTTTTCAGAAATATCTCTTGGGTCAAGTTTTTCTGGGGCTTTGATTCATATCAGCTTCATTCACTGCAAAGGGATCGTAGTTACTGTTTCACAGTAAATACCTCTGAGTGTATCCTTCAGTTATGCTGATTGTTATAATTTTGATGAAGTATTCCATATCCTATTTATAGGCATCCATCTTACTACCCCAGGGATAATGAGATATAGAAGACACCAGTGTTACTGGTGCAGCTGAAGGGTATCACTGAATCCAGGTGAGTGGTGCTTTCTGGTGAACTTTATGTTCTGAAAAAAAATCTGCAAGAAGCTGACAGCTAAGTAGTGATGTGGCAGCATTATGGTGTAAAAGGTACTTGGGTTAAATTCTTATATTTTAATCTGAAGGTGGCTTGTTCCTTGGGAAAAAAAAAA
>KZ505907.1:139234-150050 GCA_002844005.1 Limosa lapponica baueri | reverse complement strand
AAAAAATAAAGAAAAAAGAAAAAAATAAAGAAAAAAGAAAAAAAAAGTACATGGGAAGCTGGATCCTTTTGAATAGAAACTGTAAATGAAATAGCAGCACTAAGTGGGATGTAAATCCCAACCCACACATGTAACATAGAACCAGCAAACTCATTCTCCTCTTGTGTCATATCTTTCTTAACCAAGTAAACAGTAATGCGGAGTTGGGTGGCAGTTAGCACTACCAAACACCCTACATAATTTGCCACCTGGCCAATCTCAGCTGCCTCCTAACATGAAACTGGATTCATGAGACACCCTCCTCAGCAGACCCTGCTTCTCTCCAGCAGCTCAAGAGCCCACTGCCAGGGGTAGGTGCTTAGAACAAACAAATGTCAGCGTGCAACAGGGTGGCAATAGCTTCAGGTGCATTTGTCTGCTTTTCATTACTTTGCATCACACTCTCCAATTCTATTTACATTAGTTTTTATTTTAGATTAAATAAGGCTTCATTGATGCATCTTAACCACGTTATTCAACACCCACCAACTCACTGACAATTGCACATCAATACATTTTAGTTAAGCATCTGTCTCCTCATTTGCTTCCTTGTCAAATTTGCAATTTATGTCTGCATAACTTTTCACTCTGTAGCTGCACTCTGCATGAAACAGGTAGAGAACACACAGCAAAATGCTACACTTGTTCTTCAGAGCAAATATGTAGTGCAAGTTCACGCTGTGAAGATCTGAAGAGTTCTTTAGGGTTACACATAGGTGTGAAAACTGTTGTGATACTCTGTTGAAGCCATAGCCTTAGCTAGGCAATAATTAAATCATTACAAAAAAAATAAAAAAGAAAAAGAGCAACGTTAAGTCCTTGTGTTCAGAAAGGAGTCTTTCATATCAGTGAAGAGGGGGGTTGTTTTAAAAGAGAAATAAATAAAATAAAAATTCATAACTGCTTTATTCTGAAGTTGAATATTTTAATTGTTAAAACATCTTTCATTGTATCCTCCCAACTCACCCCCCTCCACTGCCCCCTTCCCAGAAGAATCAGGCTTTTTCTCAAGTTTATATCAAATAAAAAAATATTTTCTTGTGGCAGCTGAAAAGCTTACTATCCAAATCCTGAATATTTTATAGAAAATAAAATGATATTTATTTTTAAGTGCATTCTACCTTCAACACAACTGCATCCTCACAACAAATCTATTGCGTTGTCCTGACATAGTTACTGCAAAGGTTTTTCCTTTGCTGTCCCAAGGGCCCAATTGATTTATCTGCCAGAAGCCTAAAGCCCCAAAATAAGATAGCTTTGAGTTTACAGAGGTCATTTTTCATTGTCTAAATAAAAATTTCTAAACAAAAATCTCTCATCCTGTTAACCGCAGGGTCCTTATCTCCCCAGAGGCTACAGAAACCTGAGAGAAGCCATTTCAATTCTTTTATGAAGAAAGATAAAAGCAAGTTTTCGATTAGAAAGCCAAGGAAAGCCTTCTTATTAAATGGTGGTAACAGTAACTAGTCGAAAAGGCAAAACCGTTCAAGGAAGGGGGGAAAAAGGGAAATCATTATGCATGAAGCAAACACTATACAAGAGGCTGCCAAGGCAATCTGAGGCAGTGACATTCAGGAAGAGAAGGGAAGTTCACAAGCCTTTGTAACTAGTTATAGTTCATTCCCATCTATTTAAAAAACCTGTTTTATCAAGCATGTTTTCTTAATTGTGTGTCCATAGCTTTATCAACCAATATTAACTGTGTGTTAGAGTAATTATGTATTCAGGCCTGCTTTCTCTTGATCTGTCATCATTCAAAGCACTTACACAGCACTGGCTGGGTTTTGAGATGGCATGTGATTCCAGCCCTGGAATAATAGATTCTGCAGTGCTAAGCTAAAAGTGAAATTATTAGAAGTTACTTCATATTCCAAGTTATGATAAAGTGAGATAAACAGAGACATTAACGGTGATGCACTGGGAAATTATCCAGACCTCTGAAAGCAAAAGGTTTCTGCTGTTTGGAAAAATTCTCAGCTGAAGTACCCTGTTATTGTTTTCCTTTCTCTTTCCTACATAACAGAAGAAGAGAAACGAAATAGCGTTTAGGACAGTATGTTATTCTTCAGGATGCCAACTCTAAATATCTAACCTACCATTTAAAATGCCAAGTTGAAAAACCCACCTCATGAGGAAAAAAAATCCAGGAAAGGTTTTGAGAGTTGTTTCCCCTTAATGAGGACAGGCACTCAGAACTCTTTGGTTCTCAGCCTTTAAGACTTCCTCCTGCACTAAGTTGTATCCCTAGATGTCTGGATGAAATCCATACAGAAACAAGGATGATATAGTCACAGCCCTCTCCAGCGCTACAAAAATCTACACCTGTGATTGCCACCAGTAAAACACACCAGCTGACACTCTCTGCAGTCATGGCCTACTGATAGCAGGTTTTCTTAATCTCTTATACCCTGAAAACAATGTAGAAAATAACCTGAAGGAGATTTCTCCACCCCTTCCCACTTGTTCTCAGTATGTCCTTGAACGTGATGCATTTTTAAAATGGTGAGAATATTCTTGCCTATCCAAGATGACACGGTGCTTCCCTGCTCTCACACATATTTCAATAGAACCAAAATGGAATTATATTTCCCTCTTTCCCTGTTCCCTTCCCCTGCATATCTATGATAAAAAGTCTTTTTTTTTTTTTTTGCCTTAAGTGTATATTTTCAACTACATTTATGCTCTCGAACGGAGTAAAAGAAAAATTTGGTTTACCCAATTCAAATCAAGAAGAAAATCTTACGTTGCTAAAGGCAGCACATCTCTTTGACTTCAGTGAGGTCAGGATTTTACCTCCAACATGTAGCTTTGTGATGTTAATAACTTCAGCAGACGCAGTTTAATTTATGCAGCCGTCTTCTTTACCTGTATTTTACTTTTATATGTTTCTATACTTACAATAGAGATATCTATCTCTAATTTAAAAAAAAAAAAGCTATGAAAATTAGATTCCAACTAAACCACAATTTACCATGCTTACTTCATTACTTTTCATATTTAAATGTATCATCTTTGTCAAGAACAGTCCTTCTGTTCAGCAAAGTCCTGACCTAACCCCTGGAGCAGTCGATGGAGCACCTCCTCTGGCTACAGCAGGAGCTGGATCAGGCCTTAATCGCGGGACTTCTTAACATGCCTTCATCTCATGTACTCAGCCAGTTGTTGAACTAGATGTAACTGAGGAACGTACAAGTGTTTCAGCTAATGCAGCTGTCTTATTTTGGCAAACAGAGTTCTAAAATTTTATTTTGTAGGGGGAAAATATTCTGGTTCTCAGGTGTGCCTTGTGCAAGAATAAATTATTTTTTAATATCTTTTTAAATGTTATTATTATTTAAAAGCTTTTCATACCTTATATATGTTTGGAATCTGAAAAATTAAAGCTGGGTGATTTAATTTTATGTCAAAATTTGTCAAGAATTATGAAGAGAATTGAAGTTTTGGAACGTCTATCTTTTATTTTAGGCCTTGAGGAAGTTTTCTCCTTAACAGAGAGAGAGTTAGAGAGACTAAGAGAGAAGTTAATCACACAGAAATCTGAAATTTCATTACGAAAGTTTCTTCAGTCTAAAAAAGGTACTGTGAGATCTGATTATTTTGAAGTCAAAGATGAGCAAATAGAAAATAAAGCCCACATTTATAATATTAAGGACAATTAGCCACCAGAATAGCAACAAACACTACCAAAAGTTACATCAAGGTTGGTTGCCTTTCTGAAAGGTATAGTCTTGTCTGAATGGAGTTTCTGCATGTAGGGATTAATACCAAGATGTCCTATGGCCTCTGCTAAACAGGAGGTCTGACAAGACAATCCAACAGCCCCTTCTGGATTTAAAAACCCTTGAATCCATGAAACCCAGGAACACTTTCTGTTGGAATACATTTGCTACAACTGCTGTGATTCACCCTCCTTGTTACTCTCTGGGGCTCCCTGCCAAACACAGGAAAATAAGGTTTTAAGCCCAGAAGGATTTCTACAGTAATACAAGATATTGATCCCTGTGTTGTTTTCAGCAGCAGCTTGTTTCTCTGTCCGGGCTCCTTAGAATCCCAGTGTGCCCAGCAGGTTAATGCTGAGTAACTACAAGATGTTAGGAAAACATGGCACATATTTTACTATACTTTGTTACATTATCCAGGGACAACAAGAGAGACATTGGCGTAGATTCAAGCCAGTGTTTATGCCTATTGAAATCTGGTTGTGTACTGAAACACCAATGGCAGCTTACAGTCGGTGGCACCTATTCTGTGCTAATCTAGGAACAGGTTAGACAGGGATGTTCAGCTTCAAAAAGCCACAAACTGAAGGTAAACATGAAAGTTGGGGCTGATGCTTGGAAAGACACACAAACACAATGAGCCATATATCAGTAAGTGCAACAGGTAACTTAGTGCTATAGAAAACTGAGCAAAACTCAATTCTGTCATTTTCATAGAAAATGCTGTGCTCCATTCCATGTTCTCTGCTTTGAGATACCTCTCAGTCTTTTAGGGATCAAACTGATGCCCAGCAATAACATAGCTCCCTACATCAACACATCGTGTATCACCCATTGGCAATGAGAGCATCAGAGGGCTTTTAGCCAGTGTTTTAAGTCACCTGCAGGAATTTTTGCCTTATTTTTCTTTCTTTTGAGTGCAGCTAAGTGCTACATCAAAATAAAAATTTCCTGAGCATCAGTAAACAGACTTATCCACAGTTATTCAGAGCTGTGTTGCTTACTCCAGACCCTCTGCAGGTGGGCCCAATATAAAACTGGTTAAAGAATACATTACATCCAGACAAACCATGGCACCAATGTATCTCTTGCAGAGCTGTTACTATCACTGAGAAATATAGTAATTTTCAAACTGGCCAATTCTCAGCTGACAAGTTTGATCCACACTTGCAAACCGTGAGCACTCTTAGTTGCCTTTCCCTATTCACAGCTGAGAAAAAGGCTCAGGAACTCAGCTGCACTTGGAAAAGGTGCTGCGAAGTCTCCTTGCAGAGATGTACTCTTCTTTGTAGTCCTTCCCCTGCCATGTCCCCCACAGGGAATTGTCATGGAGGAGACGAGACAAAACTGTCCTCCCAGTCCTCCATGCAATACCTTTGTTCAGTCTGACAGAGCACTTACTGAAACTGGGGCTTGGGGAGATTTTCTTAGTGTTGAGCTAAAGGCTGCCCCTGAAAAGACTGTGAAACTTTTCTCATGCTGGTTTTTCCAACAGCTGCAAGCATTCAACTGAATTCCAGAAATTGATCCTGTAAGAGAAAAGCATTACCTGAGCAAATAAAGACTGTAGGCGCTGGCCTGTATGTGTGCTTGTCTTGTTATATGGGCAGAACAGCAATCCACAAACATGGGATTTTCCATTTTGCATATTTTAGAAATGTCTATAATATGACTCTTTAAAGTTCCTTTGAGTTATGGACTTTAAAAAAGCAAAGAGTAAAGTGAGGGCGGCCAGAAAATTTGTATTTGTTACACAAAAAGAACCAGGCTGAAATGCATGTTCTCTGTGGTACTATGTCTTTTTAATTCCCTTAACTTTCTTAGATGTTTGACCATCACTTGCTCATGTGTCCAGGATGAGATGCACCAGGCTTAGGGTTAGAGAGGAGTCTCCTTTCTGATCAGTTCAGGAGGAGTCTGGAGCCCTTTTTCTGCAGGAAGGACCACAGAGCAGAGCCAGGACCATCTGGGCAAGTCTTTCTATTTCCACTCACAACACAGCCTGCAGGTGCATCCCGACATCTCCTCTTGCCAGAGGACACATGAGGAATGTCCCATGAGGAAATAACTTAACCAAAGTCCCTGGGCTCAGGGTAATATTTTAGTGGTGCAACAGATACAGCTTGTGGTTCACAAGATATCAGATGAGATAAACTCGAATGCCCTATGAAATGATGCAACTTGTTGACATTTAAAAATCATAGACATATTATCAAACATCTGTTAGGCTACACATCATAACATTTATTGTACAATACCGTACAATATGCTGCACTATGTTAGTGATAGTAATAACTATGATAATTACACATACAAAAAAGGATATGCAACTAAAAAAGCATTAAGTATAACCAAAATATAAATCTCTCTGACAGAGGGTTCTCATTTATAATGTAAAACCCTACATGAAAGAAAAACACAAACAGCACAAGACATCTGAATTGCAGCTCCGATTGAGATCCAAACAAAATAAAGTTAGGTGTAAGGGCAACGTGTACCCAGAGACCAAAAAAAAAAAAAAAAAGGGAAGCAAGAAAATAGCCTCTTTTTACATCCAGACAGTCCAGAGAATAATAATGTGCTAGTTTTTCAAATCCAAGTAGCTATTGAAGATTGTAATGATTTCAGTCTAAAAAGCAATGCTGGAAAGCCTCTTCAGAGATTGCAAGCTCCCACTGTGCAGAAACATTGTGTCACTGCACACGGGTGTAATGGAGACAGACAAAAGAAATACTTCAAGGAAAGACGTGGGGCAGCACTGGATGATGTATTTTCCCAGAAAACCTAGTTACAGTTTTACCAGTGACAAAAAAAAAGAGGGGGTGGGGGGTGGGGGAAGGCTGGAGGCTGGAGGGGGAAATGGTCAAGTCATTTCTTGCCCTACCCTGCAGTCTCAAAACTGATTGTATTACAAGCAGAAAAGCTTAAGGTATCCTTTTCTTTCGTCAGAAATGGTAGCAACAATTTACCATAGAAAGGACCACAGCGAGGTTCCTGGTTTTCCACATATCCTACAGTAACCTACCGTTCAGGTCTGATCTCTCCAGACTTCTCTACTGACCTTTCTGTACAGAAAGAAATTGAGAAGCACCACAAGGACTGTGTTAATCATTCTTAAACTTGTGTGTTTGCAGCTTGCTTTACTTTGTATATTTAACTTGCTTTAAAAAAAAATCAGCATAGGTTGTTACACAAACAAAAGACACACTAATTAAGAAGAAATTACTCAGACTACTTTAGTTTATACAAAGATTTAAGCCTGGATTATCATTTAAGGATGCTGAACATTGTATAAAGCATCAATAGTAATTACATTTTATTTACTTCCAAGGTTTGATCCTGTATAATATTTATGAGGTGGAAAAAAATATTGTACTTTCAGGAAATTATGTTTTCCAGGAATAAGTTATCTAGGTTCCTTGTTTTTTCTTAATCAATCCATGCAATAAAAAAATTCATCCCCATTTTTTTAACTACAATACTGAGAAAAATCACGACATTTATATTAGAAAACAAAATGATGAGAAGATATTTTTAAAAGCCTTTTTTTTAAACATAAAAGTATTATAAGCTAAAGGGAGAGAAGCTATATCACATTTTGAGTTGAAATGTATCTACTTATAAAGGAGTTGCAGAACTGCATCAGCTGAAAGAGGAGTGAAAGGAGAAACTCAGGATCCCTCTTTCCTTATAGGAGGATGTTCTTTATTCTGATAAATCCAAGTGTCAAAGATTGATCTCTAAGCAACGGTCAGACACCTAGGAAAAATAAACTAAGCAGCTTCTTTCCATACAGGATATATTCCCAACTCTGAAGTTTCATTCTACAGTCAAGGTCTTTGTGTTTCTTGACACTTTTCAGTTGGTACTTTCCCTGAGCAGGGTCCTACAGAAAAGGAGATAGATTTGTAGAAATAGCCACCCAGAACTTCCCAAGGAAGGCAGCCAGGTTATTGCTGGTATCTGGATTCCCAAGTCCATGCCCACATTTTGCTCTTGGCAAGCGGAAGTGACAAACCCTGCCAGAGAGGAAACTTTCTGGGTGTCAGTCAGTCCCACAGAGACAGAGGGTGGAGGAGAACCTCTCTGTACATCTGGGCTGCTGAAGTATGGAAAGAAGCAGCAACAATTCTGACTTAGAGACATTTATTGGACACAAAAGGGGGAATAATTCCTTCAAAGAATGGCTTTGCAGCCCTTTGTTGCTTCTAGCTTCTACCCTCTCTCAGGCATTTGCATCCATGCAGTAGTTATCTTCACTTCAAGGTGTACTTGATAGAAAGGATCATGGTGCACAGCTGAGCAACAATATTGCATCCAGATTGCATGCAAAATATCACTTATGGAAGATCCTACAAATTCAAAATAGAACAAGAAAAACAGAAGAAATGATCCTGTGCAAACAAATGTAGTGCAGTCATACTTTTCCAGTAATTCATAGAGGTACAGCTCTTCAGATGCAGAAATATTCCTTTTCAAACCCATGCTAAAATTGCAGCTTTCACCTTCTTGTCTGATATTTGTTCCACACAAAAAGAGTGCCCAGCCTTTCAAACACTTTTGCCCTTAAGTACCTTAACAAAAACCCAGCTGGGTGCAGAAGAACTCAGAGCAATAACCACATTTATCAGTACTCATGAGATCAGATGTCGCTAACCTAACTGTAACTAGGATTTTTCCTGACTGTAGGCTCTAATCATCACTATAAAATCTGGAGAATAAGTAAATACTTGTAACCCTATTAACATTAGGAGATCTGAGATATAAACCATGGAAACCATTCTAGCAACGTATGGTTTACTTCGTTTTCCTCAGGATTCAAAAATAAATAAAAAGATGAGGAAAGCAGAAAGTAAAAACAGAAAAAAATAGCAGGATGCTGCTGCCACTGATGTCTATGGCAACTGGCAGAAATCCCATGCATTTTAATGGGAGTAAGATTTTCAATTTTTAGTACTTGTGCCCTACATATCTTTCGCCTTCAGCTCTTCTCGACAGCATTGACTACATGATGTTCTGAAAAATGAACCTCCAAAATACAGTCTTGGCCTGTTGGAAAGGTTTACTCTTTTTTTTTTTTTTCCTTTAGCTTATGCTCAAATTTCAAACATGGGCATAAGGATTATATTTTTATTTTACTACATAAGGGGACTGAACAAGTCTTGATGCTGACAGAACACTTTATGTGATATTTAGCAACAAAGAAGGAAACTCTGTCAGCCCAGAATTCACAGGAGCAGGAGTTGGCTAAATTCATGGCGTGGTGTGGGAAAATTACCTCAACACTGTCTACTTTTGCTGATTTTTCCTTATGCTGACACTTCTGATGCCCTGAAAGTTGCTGTGCTCACATCCTCTGCTGCTGGTGTCAAAGAACACTCTCAGTCTTCACATGCCAAGATGAGGAAAACCTATTGCAATGCCCAAAAGACTTAACTCCTGTCAAATATATTCATTTAACACAAGCACTCGGGTCTATGGCTCTGAAGTCTTAAAGTGATGGCATGAAGGAGGAAGGAAGAGAAAAACAGGCAGTAGCTTTAAAATAAAATCTTCTATTAATAGGTAGAGGCATTCTGGTTCATTGTAGGAGAAAGAGACAAAAAGTGTTAGCCATACTAATAGGCAGTATTAGATTTTCAAATTAGTACTATACATGAAGGATTGTACGCACTTTTACTGAAAAATAATGACTTAGAAAAAACTCCCTTGTGTGAAAAAAAGCCTTCTTGATCATACACTTGAAGATACAGTCCTTCTCGTGTCCATACTTCTCCCTTAAGACCACTGCCATCACTTGGGTCACTTTCAGACCTTAGTGAAAATTTAGAATTGTTAAGTTCTGTATGAAGAAAAATAAAAATCAAATTTGTTCAGCTGTTCTGGGTGCAGGCCTTACTTAATTTTTTTTCTGTTCTTGGCAAGACTGTAGAAGCCCAGTGCATAGTGAAATAACTTCATCCAGTGCTACTGATTCCCTAGGCTAAGTGACAACCCCACTCTACCCCTTTGTCCTCTCCATTTCATTAAGTTCACACATATGGGAATAAAACACATGCAGAGCAGGGCCAATAGGAAGCCAGTCACATCAAGCTTCTGACTGTATGATGTTATGAGAATATATTCCTACACATGTAGGGTATCCCACTGATGTTAGCATCCTCTCATGGGTCTAGAATAGAATAGAAAAGAATAGAATACAGTATGTCTTGAGTTAGAAGGGACCCATAAGGATCATCGTGTCCAACACCTTTCTCCTCACAGGACTACCTAAAACTAAATCAGAAGATCAGATGGGCCATTTGTTTGGTTTACTACATCCACCAATTGGGTCGCATTTAGGTTTTATAGTTGTAAGACCCCTGCCCCACCGCTTTCATCACCACACTCTTAAGGCTGCCACCCAAATTTAATACTTGCTTTCCAGTTAACACAAAAAAATGAGTAGAAAATTTAAGAATAGGTATAATCTTGACAAATGTCAAGAATTGTGATGTGACTGCAAGAAAAAAAAACCTAGCAACATTTGCAAGGCAGGTGAAATTACCTAGCTAGCTAGCCCGTGAAGTGTCATCAGAAGCTCTGCATGTGCCTCTGAATCCTCATGTTGGAGAGAAGTGGACCAGCTGGAGTGCAGTGTGAATCATCAGGCCTGTGAGGAAAGTCGTGTTTAACCTTATACTAAAGAAAACAGAAGAAGGAACTCGAGCACCGGCTGCAGTGTGGAAGAGAACAATCTGTTTGCCAAGTCCATTTTGGGTAAAACAGGAAGCAACAGACTTCTGCAAGAAAAGTAAATGTAATGAAGCGCTGGACTGGATTCCCTGGGCAATAGGGACGCTGAGGGTCTTTCAGAACAGACAGGGCAAACACGAATGACACAGGTATACATTGATCCTGCACTGGGACCATAAAATTTTGGACCACAAAGAAGAACAACGCTTCCACCCTTTTTATTTTTCAACCATTTATTCTTGAGGAGAAGCACAGAAAACCGTTCAATGGTCAGGTTGGACAGAAGAAGCTGTTTCTCTCTCTCCTATTCCTTCCCCCCCTCA
>KZ505907.1:101734-134234 GCA_002844005.1 Limosa lapponica baueri | reverse complement strand
AATAAATCTATTAGTCTCCACTATAAGAACAGTGTCTTTCAGTCCCTGGGGTATGATCCTCACAGGATGAAATGTCATAGTGACTAAACAGTTGACAGAAACATGTAGTAAACCCGTAGTATTCAATAAAAACCTCTGATGGCAGCAGAGAGAGATCCTTCTGAATTTCTGAAAGGGCTCTTCACCTTTCTCAAACAAAACCCCTCTTTTTCCTTCTTGGTCTACATACCAGCCGTAACCCCAAAGTCTTTCTTCTTTTTGTCTTCACTAGTCTGAACTTCAGGCCTGGGGGGGAGGAGGAGCAGGGTGATAAGAAGTCCCATTCAGAGCCTTTCCTCTGGGCCAGGTTGTCACCAACTCAATCCCCACCATCAGCATACACAGCGTATAGCGTTTGGAGCAAAGGCAGCATAAATTCTCTCTGCTTTTTCTAGTTATTCAAATTCTGTGACATTTTGTGAGGATCTGAGGGCATGTTTACAAGCAGTAAAAATACACTGATGTCATGAAGAGACTACAACCCAGATGCTATGATTCAACTTCAGCTGCCAATTACTGCTATTTTGAATACAAACAAATCTGAAAGTAAAAACATAAAATTAGGGACATAAAATACATTAAGCAGAATATTTTAAAGTATTATCCTATTTCTATTTTAAGGGCCACTACAGATTCCAACAAAGGAAAAGAGTTCTTGCCACAATTAAAACAGTAAATAGTATTATACTCGGTGTAGCTCCTAGGAGTTCAGTCCCCCACAGTCATCTGTGGGATGCTTCGCACTGCCACAGTAGGGCAGTTCAACGTTTCAACCTCTTACTGTAAAAATTAACCAGTTTTTTCTAATGTATTTTGAACGCTATTCACAGAAGCCCACACTGCATGAAACTCACAGGCCTCCAGAGAGGTAAAATAATTCTCCCTTTTGGTGTACCACCAAGAAATGCTAAAAATAGTTGAACATACCAGGAAAAAAAATCTCCTTTGGGGACCACAGTACTTTTGCCTTGCTAGAAATAAGAAAATAGATATGCATATGTTTGTACAATAACATCAAATTTCTGTATATTATACTAAGTAGTTGTCTACATTGTAGAGAATCCTGAATCTCAAACTTACCTAATTTTTATACTTCCTGTCTATTCCAAATGTAGAACAGCGCATTAATTTCAATTGCTGAGTAACTAATAGCAGTTGTTACTTCCATTTACTGTGAAAACAGATTAAATACAAACATTTGTAAGAAGCGTATAATTTTGTGTGATATATACAGATATATGTGCACATATCTAAATGCAGATGCCCTTATATGCAGATGTGAGTGTACAATATTTTGCTGCAAAGAAACAAATTCCCTCATTGCCGTCTATATCTTGTTTTTTGACTTCAGCAAGGGCTTTAGCTGGGTGGAGTCCTGCATCAGTGCCATAATGGAGAGGCTGGATTGACTTGAGCCCAAGACAACTGCAGGACAAAGGTTTTTGATTAAATCCCTGCTGATTAGCCCTAAAAATGACACTGGTGACCTTGGAGACGTAACTAGGAGTTTTCTTCATTAGGAGCATTGAAGATATGAAACTGTTACGGTCCTGATGTGCGTATATACACAGATCTCAACACTTTGACTACTCTCTTCTGAGTTATTTTTAGGAATATTTTTAAGTAAAATGTTGCAGCAGTAAGACCAGATACAGAACATTTCATCTTAAACCATATCTGTGTACTAGAATATATGGGAGAGTCATTGAATGACACTTTTATAAACAACACACCAAATTTACCTGAAGTCAAATAAAGGAGGTGTTATGTTTATTACTTGCTGTGGTGGATTTCTTTTTGGATGCTGTGTGCTTTAACAGCACTCTTTTCCTGCCTATATGCCTCTCTGAGTGAAAACAGTCTAATAAGATGTTGCAGCAGCCTTCAGATTATATCCACACAAACAAACAAGATATTACTTGGTGCCAAAGCATTTGTATGGGTACTGAACAATCATCATTAGAGCAGTCTACACAAAGCACTCAGAAATGGTTAACACTCAGAAGCATTTAGGTAGCTACAGATTTCCCATTGTCTAAAAACGAAAGGAGGTTTTATAACTGTTTCTCATCTACCTACAGAAATATGTATTTTTCCTATTTAACGAAAGCAGTGTGCTTATACATAAGACACCACCAACTTGTCTTTGAAAATAGGATATTTAGGAGTGGAAATGCTGAAGTGCCCTTAAAACTTTGATATTAAATGTTACCCTGAATTAAGAATAATGTAAATGACAACCCAAGTTAGATACTACATCTAAATGTAGCACACATTTTAAAATTCATTATATATGAGAGTAATCATGTTTTTGTCCATGCAAATGTTCTTGTAGCAAATGTAGTGAATACGGTGCTGTAATGAGATATGTAGGTCATATCATGGTGAAAGACTCTGTAAGGTTTAGCCACTTGATGCATTTGCAGGTGTGAAACATCTCAAAGGCTCCATTCTGATTAGATGAATTTCAAATTCTGTGACAAGCATTAACATGCCCTGTGCAGGATTGGGTGTTGAACACGCAGAGATATTTATAAATTCCACTTCATGCTCTTAATATTAGGGTAATCAGTTTGCTCTTTCCTTTTCATTTGTCATATTTATTTCATGTAGCACAAGAGATTGCTGTTTCAAACTATCCATGTTTCCTTGGCTTAAGGAAGAAAGAACTCAGGTTTGCTACCCATAGTAAATCTGTCCCCTAGCCTCTGAGTTCACTGTAACCTCTAAATCATGAGGCCCAAGGCAGCAGAAGGCAAGGCAACAGAAGCTCAAGGATAAATTTTTGCTTTGCTTATTTTTTCTATAACCTTCTGGTTTTCATAATCTCCATTTTTTGGTTTTTGCACCAAAATCAACCTTAACTCAGAGGACAGATTTTAATACCAGGTCTAGGAATTGCCTGCTTCTGTAGCCAACAGTCCAACGGCCAACAGAGGAACGTGCTAGGCACGGCCTCTGCCTTTCGTCCCCCAGGCCCTACCAGCTCTTCACCTCCTTTCAGACACACCAACTGGAGCCCACAGCAGGTCTCAAGCCACTGCATTTGTCACAAGATGACTTCACTCTGTCTCAGTGCTCCACTTTTCTGCATCTTAATCTGATCCTCCTCCTAAAAAGAGCCTAGAGTTACTCAAGTCTGAATGACATTCCTAATCCACCAGTAGGTAGGGCTGAAACACAGCTCAAGGCTTCCCTTATCCCTTAGTCCAGAAATGAAGCTTGGTATCTCTCTCAGAAGAGCCTGGGCTTTATCTAGGCCATCAAGTCAGCCACAAAACCATGCAAGTTAATTGGAAGCATTAAACTGAGAAGGATTCTTAATCAAGCCATGACCGCTATTAGCAGCTGAGTACTGGGGGAAAAGGTGGATAATAATTTTTTACTATACATAATGATTGTCTTAAATTTGCACATTAGACAAATCCTCCAACAGTGCATGGGGTCACCAGAAATCCTGATCTGAGGTTCAGCAGTTGCACAAATACACACACAGCTTACGTGAACCAGAAAGATGAAACCTGTCCAAGATCCTAAAAGCTCCCAAACCGACATGCAGCTTTAATGTGAGCAACTGTAAGATGATTTATTTTTTCAGATCAAATACACAAAGTTCTGGATGTAATTCTGTTAAGCAGTTTTACATCTTGCCACTAGGACTTTTTTTTTTCCTCTGTGTTAAGCTTTAATATCCTTTCAAATGCATTAATGTGTCCCTGGAACAGACGCTTAGAGACTCCTGCATGCTTTGAATATTTCCACTTTAAAAACGGCTTTCAATACTTACTGAGACTTTATGTACCACCTCTCTGGCACCAGAGCTTGTAAAACACTAAGGGAAACGGCTCCTTGCCCAAAAACATGTCCTACAAGCAAAATCTTGCTTCAGGTCATCCCACAGCCAGAAAAAAAGAGAAAAGTGGGACCATATAAACCAGCTCTTGGAGATTTATGCAAATATTTGCTTCCCTTTCAGTCAGTTCACATCTCAGGGGCTCACCTTTGAATTTCAGGTGTGAACAACTCCTGTATGCCAAAGAGCAGCTGGGGCAAACACAGTAAGCTCCGACCGGTTGCTTTTGAAAAGCTTTGTGTCCACTCCACTTCTATTTGTCTTTAAATCCTCAAGTGCAGCTCAGTATAACGGTGGGAGTTCACGCATTAGAAGGATAAATTTGAGACAAACAAGATATGATTTTTAGTAACAGGTTCAATACACAATGTCTGAATTTCAAGTCTGAGAATAAGCCTGGATCCCAACAAGTCTCACATACTTCCATTTTTATTGTAAAGAATTTGCATGTGAGATATTGAATTAAGACTGCATGTTACCACCCTGTAACCACTCATAGTAGTCTAGCAGTGCTGAAAAAACTTTCACTGTAATGTTATTGTTTAAAAAAATAATTTATTTTTAAATTTGTTTTGCTAGACATCTCTCAAAGCTTAGTTGAGTAACTTTGGTTAGGTACCCAGGTGCTTCTCAGCTGGGTTTTGTCTTGAAAAGACACAGTAGGAGTAAGTCTGGAAAATTAGTCCTGGGTGCAGCTGCAAATCTCCTCTAGTGCTCTGATCATATTGCTGTACTAGCACACAAGTACAGAATTATCCCACTCTCTGCGTGGTTCTCAGGAGCACTTTCAAAATGAGTTCTTTCCTACCAGCACTGAAGCTGCTTGGTAAATTCCTTTTACAGATCTATTGACATTCATGCTTTTAAAATAATAACTTTATGGACACTCCAGATAATGAAATAGAGTTCATGACAAAATGTAACTGACCATCTACTGTGGGTCTTTACAGAGAAGCTAGCACAATGGAAAAGCAATGTGCAGGGAGAATGTGAGGAATAATTTGTTATGCAAGCCTGACAAAATTCAATGGGGAATTTTGTAGTTTGATGAAAACAAAGATTAAAGCTAATAATAATGAACAAAATGATAGTAGTATAAAGAAACCACTAAAACACCACAGCATGCAGTTTGAAGGCATAAAGCCATGTTACCGCTTTAAGTTGAATGAAGTCTCCTCCTCAAAAAAAAAAATAAAAACCGTGCATGCACAGACTAATCTTTTTCTGGGTTGGAAAATCTCTTTTTTTGCTGAGGGCTAAGAAAAATTTCCAAAAAAGTTTTGGCAGACTACACAATAATGTGCATCTAAACATGCACTAGAGCACACAGCGTAAGGAACAAAGAGGAGAAATTTGGGGTGTGCACGCAGTTGCAGGGCTAGGAACTTCCTGGGATCACATGGATGTTGTAGGATCACTCACACAACTGCAGTGACATAATGGGTGGACACCAGCTCTTCGGGAGGGACAAGCCAGTTTCCCTGTATGTGAGAGCACAGCAGGGGAATGCATGGAACTGCCTAAGGACGAGTGATGAGCCAGCTGGGAATTTATGGGTCTGCAGTAGCACACAGACCAACATGAGCAATGTTGTAGTGAGTGTCTGCTACAGACAACATGATCAGGGAAACAACTGGAAGTGACTTAAGGGACAACACAGTGTGGCATAAGAAATCCAGGAGGTTTTGATAATAATTTCATTATACAAGTGGTCAAAGAGTTGATGAAGGGAGATGATCTGCTGAATCTCATACAGACATGGAAGAACTGGTCTGGGATCTGAAGGTGTAAAAGTCAAGTGAGGCCTTGGTGCAGCAACCATGAGATAGTGGAGTTCAGGATCCTGATGGGCAAAAAAGCAAGACTATAACCCTGGGCTTCAGGAGAGTGGACTTTGGCATCTTCATGGACCTGCTTGTAAGAATCCTATGGGATACAGACCTGGAAATGGACCAGAACGAGTCCAAGAGCCCTGGCTGATTTTCAAGGATTACCTCCTCCAAGCTCGAGAATGGTACAAACCAATGTGCAGCAGTCGAGCAAAGATATCAAAAGGTCTGCATGGATGAAGAAGGAGGTCCTCACTAGGCTCAAATGTAAGAAGGAAGCCTACAAGAGGTGGAAGCAGGGACAGGTAAGCCAAGAATATAGAGACAGTGTCCAGGCAACCAGTGGATGTATTTAGGACAGCCAAAGCCCATCTGAAGTGGAATCTGGAGAGGAGCATAAAGGGCAACAAGAAGGGCTTCTACAGGTATATCAGTAGCAATGGGAAGTTAACAGAAAATTTGCTCCTATTGCAGAATAAAGCAGTGAACCCAGTGACAAAGGACGCAGAGAAGGCCAAGGTACTCTGACTTCTTAGCCTCCAGTTTAACTGGTAATATTTGCCCTCAGAAATCCCAAGGTACTGAGGCTAGTGGGAGTCTGGAGCAAGGAAGACTGATCCTTGGTGGAGGAGCATGGCTAGGGATCGTGTAAAGAAGCTGGGCATACACAAATGCTGAAAGGTCCGGGAAATGTCATTGTGAGGCCACTCTTGATTATCTTCAAAACGTCATGGCAACTAGGGGAGGTTCCTGAGGACTGGAAGAAAACAACTGTCACTCCTATCTTCAAGAAGGGCAAAAAGGAGGATCTGGGGAACTCTAAGTCGGTCAGTTTCACCTCAGTCCCTGAGGCGAAAACAAAAAACAACAAAAAGAAGCCCAGAGAAAATGATTATGGAAACTATTTCCAAAAGTATAGAGGATAAGACAGTAATTGGAAGTAGTCAGCATGGATTTACAGAGGGGAAATCTTGTCTGACCAACCTTGGAGGCCAGACAATCTCTGGAAGTGCCAAGCTGTTATTTTCTGATTCTGTAAATTTACTGGATAATAATGGGGAAGAATTTGTCCACAGGACATATGGAATTAAAGCACCCAACTCATGTCATCAAGTAACAGTCTCCTATTCCTGCCTTTAAAGTACAGGAAAATTGTAAAATCCATTCAGCATGCTGGATGTGGCTTTGGTGGAAAAAGACTGACAGGTCTGACTCTTCCCTGCTTTGAGACCATTGTGCTTTGGAAAAGCATGTAGTTTGATGAGCAGCACTATGTATCTATGGCTGAAGAGAGATGCACAGGAATCAAGGATGTGGGACTTTGTGTTCTTTGCTGACCATGGAAAAATGCTCAAAGTGTCGACTCTACAATAAAGTGCTAAAGACAAACACTTCTTCTACTTAATAGGTTTTACTGTACAAGAGGCAAGTCAGAGCAATAGCTACAGACAAATTAACTCTGAGAAGGAAGAGCAGAGCTATAAGTTTGTAATATATATTATCAATAAGTCAACATATTGAGGAAATGTAGCTATAAATTTCTTAAAGAGACAAAACATACTTTTTTCTTTAAGTTACATTATACTTCATGTTTTCTTGTGACATCTATTTTTAGCTCCACTGTACTTTAAAGACAAGATTTTAGAATGGTCCAAATTAGTCTATGGTGATTACCCCCATTGTGCAATTTACTACTATTTTATTAATGCAAGATTAAAGATAATACTTTATTGGAAGAGGTAACAGCAGAATTAACCTCTATTTACCTTGACATAATAAAGATTTAATAAAACATGGGAAAATGTCAATGAACAGCATAATTATTCTAACGTGAAATTTAAATGTAACTTAATTCTGTATTCTGCATGTTTAATGCTTTAAGATTAGTCATCATTGTTCTTTTCTCCCCTCTTCCTATGCATATTTAAAAATATTTCAAGCAGCCTCAGACAACTTGCTTATTAAACGTATCCTAATTTATTTTCAAATTCAAAAACATTAAACCAAAAAAACCAACTGTTTTTTGAGAGAAATTCACCAACCCCTTGCAACCAATATATATCTCCATATCTCACCCTTGTCCAAATTTTTTACTATTGAATCAAAGAAGATTCTTGTTTGGTTTATATCCTGCGGTTTTATTACATCAGACAGGCATCAAAGGGGCAGAACACATAGGATTGAAAAATAACACAGCTGCACTTTGCAATGGAGTGTTCTGTATCTGGCCGTGTTTTGTTGTTCATGTAATACTTTTCAATAAACAAAGATGTCAATCAACTTTCTTTGCAGCACATCACATTTCAGATTTAAACCACTTCAGACACAGAGCTGCCCCAAGCTCACACGTTTAACAGATAAAAATTCAGCTTTCTGTCAAGGCAGAATACAGTATTGATTGTAGACTGCATTTAGGCTGGTGTCTGTCGGAGCTATATTACCTTCAAACTCATACGAAGTCCACTATAGAGACATAATGCAAAATGTGTTTCTTTTCTAGTGTAAATTTTTTTTTTTTTTTTTACTGTTCTGCATTGATTAGTGGCAATTTCTAAACAAATGACAAAAAAGCAGCCAGGGCTAGAGTCTATCCAGAAATCAGTGATGGGGGGAGTTACAAAAACATGATAGTAATCATGAAAACTTTGATCACTTGATTTGATTCTAGTGCTTTGTAAATTAGCATAATTATTCAAACATGCTTCATTAAAAATCACGACTGTACAAGTCCTTCGGTTTAATGATCCAAGAACATACAGAATGAGCTAAGCTTTAAATAAATACATCAACTTTGTACTAGATGGCCACGTTGGAGACTGGCGGGTTATTTGTTTTAAAAAAAAGTACTGAGCGCACTCTTGTTCCTTGCACAGTGCAAGAGACTGATGACTTGCTGAAAGGTGCAGCGTGGTAGCTAGTATATTTTACTGTTTATCCTCACATCCACCTGAACTTCTCTTGGGATCCCAGAAGGTTAGATACTGTGTCACTCCTAAGCTACTGGGAGATTGGCATAAAATCCCAGTAAATCTCCAACTAATTACATTTGAACTGTAGGTGTCACAGTTGATTTTGACCTTTAAAGGTTGACAGAAGTTTGACAGTCCTTAAAGTGGCCCCACACTCTACAATACTCTTTCTATCAAAATTAAAAGGAAATAATAGGCTGCAGAAATTAAATGTGTATAACAAAGTAAGTAAAGTACCCTGTTTATTAATACACAATGTCCCAGAAAAATTAAAGAAATACACTTATCCATGGCAACCAAAATCATCGAGAATGTGCTGACGTTCTCCTAAAACTGTAGCTGACAAAACACCATTTGGCAGCATTGAAGGGTTAAGAGAAACTAACAAATTTGACAGAGGAAAAGGAAAACAAATTCCAAGTTAAGTTGTCACTCTCTGCTTAATTCCTTCTATATATATGAGACATGGCAGGGCAGCTCTTGTGTGTTGCTGGGAGTCAGGTTCCTGTTAGATTGTTTGTCTTAATCTGGCTGTTTAGTTTGGGACTTTGCCTTTCTATAGTATTGGCTAATTGAGACCCAACATTTTACTCACCCACAACAATTATCTCTGCTGGGAAGTATCATTTTTATAGTACACCACTTCCAAAAAAAAAAAAAAAAAAAGAGTTATGTGGAAAAATACTGCATACTGCATGAAATCTCTCACTGCTGGTTTTCCAACCATGATTGAAAATGTTCTGTTGTCCAGACTGTGAACATCCCAGCTGTCATCCAAGCACTATAAGATACTGAAACAAAGCCATGTGTCAGCAATATCGATAGCTGGCAGAGAAACCTTTCTCTTTTAAAAATTCTAACGGAAATTTGCAAGTAAGAAAATGAAGAATATTAACCCTTTTACATTAAAAAAGTTTGCCCTATGGATCCATAAACATTGATTTAAATGAAAACGCTGAAATACTTTTGACAGAAAATGTGATTGTTTCTGAGGTTACTTCTTCTAAAAGCCTGCAATTCAGAAATCATCACCTTTTATTATGTTTCTGCAATTTTGGATGGTGTTTTCATACAACTGCGGTGGACTAAACATTTCTTAACCCAAATTTGAATCTCAGTGACAGATTATGAAGATTATGTGTGTCATACCGTCTACATGTTGTGAGCTATTATTTGCAGCGAGGCAGTTCCCTGGAAAACTCTTGCGCTGAATATTTTCCTTCAACATCCAAGGTTTTGTAGTCTAGTGGATAAAGACACGGTAGGTTATTCCAAACTCCCGAATTGTGTGGGAGACAGGATCCTACAAATGATCGTGCCCACTCTGGTATTGTTTGCTGCTCCGTAAGGAAGAGAAAGCTTCTTGTTTATCAGGTCACTAAGAAAAAGAAATTGAGGATAAAAGAATGAGCTAACTTTATTTTATCAAAGAGAGGGTCAAAACACTTAGAGTTGCAAATAAGGGAAATTAATTTCAAAAGAAAGGCCAAAAGTAAGAAAGAACCTCGCTAAACATATTTATTAGTTGAGGGCTATGCTAATTATTTCACCATCCTGGCTATCCTGTTGGGCTGGCCACAGGAATTTACTGCACAGGACATGACTGGCAAGCTCTGGAGAGATCTTGGTGCTATGTACACTCTCCTCTTTATAAAGCAGGCTTCCAAAGCACTTTCCCTCCCATTGGAAAGTGGGAAAATATTAAGAGGTGAAAATACTGATTACATGGTTTTTCCTCCTCCATGTTGTTAAATTCCAATCCCTTCTTTTTCTGGCACTGAGAATCATCAAGCACTAAAACATCATATGGCAATGCAGAGGATTAGAGCATTTCCCACCACCCTGCCCCAACCCAATTAACCTCTTTTAATTAATATTTCTTCTGTGTTGCTTAATTTGCACTTCTTCTGCTGGCTTCTCGTGGCTTCTTTTTTTCACCCTTTTGAAGACACACAGGTAAAATTTGTTAGTAACAATCTTTGGAAAACAATACTTTTGAAATCATAATTTTTAGATTATAATGGTTACTCTGCCATGAATTTAGTGTAAAGACAGGCATGATATAATCAATGAAGACATTCACAATGAGGAGCTTAAACTCAGAGGCATGAGTCCACATATCCAGCTCATTTAGGGAGATCCTATTGAGAACCCTATCACAGGGCTACCAAAGGAAAAAAAAAAAAGGCCCTCTAAAATTAAAAAGTCCTTCCTTACTATCATACCAATAGTGAGAGGTTTTTCAGTTTTAGTCTTTGAGTGAGATTTTCTTATAGTAACGCAATACTATTTTTTTCTGCTGGCCACAGAGACAACATACTTGTTGATGCAGAAACCCTCGATCAAATGATAGCTGAGAGAATATTTGAAATTTATGTAGCCTGGATTTTCAGCCTACAGGTCATTCGAGCTCAACATTTCATTAATGAAACACTGTCAATATTTCCCTGATATTGCCACAGGTTGACATATGGCATTATTCCAGTGTAAGATTTTCACACATTAGTGACTGGGAAATCAAGTATATTCCTCAGGACACCTGAGGTATGATTAATTTTCTAATAGTCTTCCTGCATCAGTTTGAGAGGAAGGGAGATCTTGTACCAGGGAGGAAAGAAAGTGGCAACACTGGAAAGAAGATAGCCTTGGCTTCTTGCCTGGAGCGCTGACTTGGCCAGCTGCCCCACACAGAAACCTTTACCTTCCGACAGCCCGAAAAAAACACACCAGCAGCAAGGCAGCAGCTTGTAATGTACCTTGAGCAGAAATAATGGCAATGCTGAAAAAAATCATGAAACCCTCTGTGAGAAATAGAACGTAGTGCTGAGGATAAAATAAAGGTGAACCTGCCCCATCTATTGGGTTAGGGATGGGGGGCCTGTCAACATTTTAGAAGGTTAAAGCAAAGTTAGGGAAAAAAACCATATTGAAGACTTGATAGAGGAAGCAGATGCTCAGGGATGTCCAGTTTTAATAGCCCTTTGCTAAGGTGAGTATTAAGGCAAACTTTCCGACATAGGACATGAAGAAAGCTGGACAGATTTGGCATCTGAACAAGTCCAGGTCTGCTCATCATCAGGCAAGCACTGAAATCTTAGCAATGGGGGAATGTTTGTCAGTGAGATTGTCATTACCAAACCCTCCAGTCCACAGCAACTATTCTTGTCATAGAATAACTACCTGTGTTAATAGAATAAAACACATCAACCACATGCAAAGTGGCAGACTGAAGGAGCAATTAAATCACTTTCAGGACTCAAGCTTTACAGAAAAAAGCCTTATAAACTTACTTGTTTCCCATTTTCCTCCTTTGATTTGTATTTTTGAGGTATCTGTAATGAAACAACCAAACTGCTAAAACAATTTAAATATAAAATTCGTAAAATCATTTTCTTGCTGACTAAGCATGTATTGAGTAGCACCAGTGCTGACATGCAACAGTTGTGTTTTAAGCCCTAAAATACCAAGATTTGTAATGGAAATGCTGACAAGATCACTAACCACTGCAGATCTGGCAGTAATGCTACAACAAACATAAGGTAAGCAGTATTAGTCTCGCACACAAATTAGACTGTATAATGTATGAAATTCCACTATGTCCTTCTAAGATGAGTGTCATTATCAGAAAGTTGGTTCGGGGTGCTAAGCATGGGAATGATGAAAATGAATGTCAAAGACAGCCCATCCAACACATTAATTTCCAGTTTCAGGGAGACAGGCTGTGCACAGCGAGACAGACAGAGAGAGACTCAGAGAAACAAGCCCTAGTATCACAAATCTACAACACATATCTAACTCATCACATCTCTTAATGCTGTTTTTCAGTTGTTGTCAAAGTTGTATAGGCAATGTTTTTATCTCCCTGTTTATTTATGTCTGAATTTTTGTCACTGCAAATCAGCCTTGCTGCAGAACAAAACTTTGCTCGTGAGAGGAAGGACAGCGCTGGCCCTTCCTCTAATGTTTTTCCCATTCAGTGTGGGATCAAGATTGCTGAGCCACTGGCGAAGCTGAAACCAATGACTTTAAATGCAGAATATTGACAAAGAGAAACCCAGCTCTGTGTAAGTGGAAGAGCACGTTCTGGAAAGGAGGCTGTCTGTAAGATCAGCCATTACAGACCCTAAGATTACTCTGGTGAAAATAACAGAAAAGTACTTCTAAGTGCTCCTTGCCAGCAGTGAAGCGAAGCGGAAAGAGGCACGCTTTAGGGGAAATAGGCCCCATCATGGCATAGAATGCCGATACCAAACTCCAGAAGGATCTCTTAAATGAGAGCAGTTGCAGACGTTATCCCAGCTGCTCGGTTGCACACCAAACCCAAGCCCGTCCTCTCCCCTCACCAACCTGCTGACGCCTGCGCAGAAGAGGCTTGTGAAGCATCCCTGCTGGTCACAACGTGATGGGAAACCGCAGCAGTGGGAGGAGAAGCTGGCAGAAGGGCCAAGAAGCATTTAGTCACAGGTTTGGCATACACCAAGAACAGAAACACGTCCTGTAGCTTTCAGGAAAAGGTGACGCTTAGGCTTTAAAAGCCAGCGCAGCTTTGCTTACAACTTGAGCCACAGCATTTGGGTGCATTTAAGTCTACTATTAAAACTGATATTTGATTAAAGTAAAATCTTGTAGTGCCTATATAAACACGTTTAATACCTCAACACGTAACTCCGTGGAAGTTATACGCATTTTACACATATTTTATTCATGCAATCAATGGGTGGGTGTGAATATTGTGTTCTTTCCAAATGATCACCCAGTGTATAAGCTATTGGAGATTAGGGGCCCAGCTGCCTCATTCCAACAGCATTTTTCGCGGTATCTGTTTGTACTTTCCAGCAATGTTTTGATATGATAAAAGTATAGTGTTTGCCACAGCACTTATTCATCTAGATCCAATTCGGCACATACACATTGCTGACAATAACAGAGACCAGAGAAAATGATTACCCAACCATAGTCCTATTTGTCAAAGGAGACAATCTTTCATTTTTGAAGAAAATTTTGAGACAGATCTTAATTTTTCGCTTCTTATTTTGATCACCGTCAGAAATGATGGCCAAGATAGAAACAAAAGCCTCAAAATTCAAATTGGTCTGAGCCGAGATTTAAAGCTTTGAGATACTTCAGGATGCTTATTTCAGGATTTTGGTTTCTATCCTTACAGAGATGAACTCTCACCACACAGTGCAGATGAGGGAAAAAGGCCAAACTACAAAACCCATAGGTCCTTTACATTCAGGGTGATTAGGCAGAACTCTAGTCAAAAATCTCTGTGAAACTGCATGTATTCCTACAGTTGGTGTAACAGTATAGCTGAAAAAGACTTAGATCTGATGCTGCTTAGTAACCAAACTGCATCCACCTTTTCAGATCAACAGAAAAATTTCAAAATCCAAGCTAGGCTGAAAAGAAGAGCATCCAACCAATCTATAAAGTTCCTATTGGTCTTTAAAGTAGAAAACATCAGGAGTGGGTTGTTAGATGAATTTAGCAGCAGGGAAGCCTGCAGCTCATCAGCTTTCTCTTCGTCAAAAGTAGGTACTTATTGCAGTCAAGAGGAATTATTGCTGGGGATCTCTGGGCACAGTGATGTTTTTGTTATAATAAAAAAGTCTGAACAATGCAATTGCACCCCCACAATCATCCCCTTTGTTTCTCCACCACAATAATACACTTCTTTATGATGCACAAGGTTTATACTTTGATTGCCAAACTATTATGCTTAGAAAGAGACAAACAAAATAATGGCTAGTATTGCTTGTCAGGTGGACAAAGCCAACCTGAGCCAGGCACACAGACTGGGTTCATTCATTTTCTTCCCATACTTGCTTCATCTCAATTTTTTCATGGGAACAGTTTTCCTTGTAGAAGGTCGTTCATTTACTTTTGATGAACTCAAAGTCTTCATCACAAATTCATATATTGCATCAAAAAAAGACCTTTGGTGAAATCCTAGTTGTGCTGCTATGAGTAGGCCCCGTCTCTTTAGCTCAGATGTGTCTCAGCAGCTTCAGTATTTTCAAAAGAGTTTTCTCAACAAGGTCCAAATAAAAAAGGACACCTTAATAAAACCTGAAGATAAAGTTCTCTCAGAAGTCCTATCCTGAATGTGAGCACACCCGTAGTTGTTCAACTACACCCCTATGAGAAAATGCTGGTATTTCCTCACAACTATTGTGGATCTTGGATCAGGCTTGGGAGCAGCAGTCCCTAGCTTCTGCTGGGCATCTCTCCCTCATTCCTAGCCAGTAAGTGGAGTACAAGGAGAGATTTCCATCAGTGTTCCCACACCACCAGCAGCATCGGTGCATGCAGTCAACCTTCACCCTCTTAGTGAAGATCACGGCTTTTGCACAATCAGTCTTCTCTCCGCATCAAACATGAAAAATCCTGTCATGACCACTGCTGAGCAGCACTGTAAAGTAACAAATTGACATAAAGATCAGCAATGAAACGGAACTGGGTATATCTGGGAAGGCCTATAAGCAAAAGAGAAAGAAATCAAACATTTCAAAATGAAAATATTCCTTCATTTTTTTTTCATTATTAGGTATTTGTGAAAATTAGAGAAGAAAAGCATCGTCTAAGTCAAATTCCAAAATGGTCTTTTCAGGAGAAGCAATTGACAGTAAATGAAATAATCACACTTCACCCCGCTGTTGATTTTATTCTTGAATGTTCTTGGTTTGTAAAATATTGCAAGCCTACAAAAGCAGAAGACAGTTAATAAGGACTGGATTTCCATTTTCTGGTCTGCTACTCCATGGCTAGAAGACCAAAACACCTTTCCAACCTCTTCATGCTTTTTTTTATTTCCACCCTGCAGAACAGATACAATAGAACAGAATTGAAGTGTGACATTTAATTAATATATGTAAAGCAATAGCAGATTAGTAGACAATAAGAACTGTATATTTGCAAAGTACACATTTTGTCCCCCACAAAATACATGTGTCAATATTTGAAGGAAACCCAAGATGCTTTTTTTTCTACTTTTGGAATGAACCTATTTCCCTTTTTAAAATGTGTTCCATTTTATAGCAATCTTCAGAGACCCGTTCTTCCTATCTTCTTGCTGATTAATGCCTGAAAAATACTGCTGTGTTTAAAAAAGTGGCACAAATAGGGTGAGGACTGCCCTGAAAAGAATCATTTGAAAGGCATGTTATTCACATGGTACTGATAAATCCCAGTGGTGTTTTCCTTGGGGTAAGAGGCGCTCCTTCCCTTCCCATACAAATAGCATAAAATATGCAAATGAATCTTGCATTCAACAAGTCAAATATTTTGCATCTTTAATTTACAAGTTAACAAAATTCAAACAATTTTAAAGGCTACAACACTGCCATAAAATAAAAGAAATTGCACATGGCAGAAGCTGTACTGTTGCTCATTGACAAATTATTTTCTGGAATTCACATTAACAACCACATTACTGAAGTGCTCTCCAGCCCTCCAGTGTTACAGTTCAAGGTAATATGTGACAGATTTGAACATTCTTAAGGAAGAAAATCTCCAGAGTGTGTAGATCGCAGCTTTGCTCACTGGGAGATTACAGTGGCTTTTATATCTGTTACAAATGTGCAGTTATACTGATAACTTCAAAAGTGGAATATTACATATCACGCTAAAATTCTCCACCAGGCGGTTATGTTCTTTCTTTGTTTCTTGCTTGCTTTTTTTTTTTTTTTTTCCATTTAGCTATTGCTGGCTTGCCAGAGATCTTGAACTTGAGAAAGGTTAGACATCACAATGCTGGAGCAGTTTGTGAGCATCAGCAGATTTAGCTTGTAATTTCATTGATCTATGTGGGCTTGCTGTTTGCAAACCAGCTGCTGCACTGTTTCCCCACAGCTACTGATCTGAGTAGCATTGATTTTTTCCCTTACATTAACATAGCATTACTTCTTTAATGGGCAATAAATGACTGGATGTAAATACAAACAGGGCTGCAACAACAAAAGAGAAAAAAATGCATTAGTTCTTTTTATTTAAAGAACTCTATTAATATTTTCCACCAAAAAAAAAAGCATGAGTTATTGATCAAGATAAATGCTATTTTTAGTGGGTTTATTTCCACACATTTCTTTTGCCAAGAAATCATCTTTTTTTCGTACTGTGTTTACTCATAGTCCAAAATGTTGCATCTTACAAAGATTGCATTTTTGCCTCAGTATAGATGGTAAAATAGATTCTTTTTAGGAAAAACTATAGAAAGTAACAGAAAATATTCTTTTCATTGTGCTTACACTAAAACTAGATGAACCCATATCAGTTTTGAAGGAGACATCATCTGTTTGCTCTCACTTTTCTACAATTAAGAGAATCTGAATGGACTTCAGTTTCAACAGAGCGGATGTGACACCTGCAGCACCCCATGAAGTGAGTAACTTACGTTTAATATGCTTAATATAAGGTCGTGGTCTCATCACATGCTACTTTAGTCCTTTAGTGGGTAGTGTTTTAAATAATCTTACAAATTCAAATTCAATGCAGTGATGAAAGGACGGTGGGGAAAAAAATTAAGCAAATGAAAAAAACCCCACCGAAACTCAAAACCCAAACCTCAAAACCTATTAGCTCAGCCATTCCTGAATGAACCTGATCATGCAAAGGTTCCTGATCCTCTTTACAGCAGGGATGTCCGTACCAGAAAGAGATGCAAAACTGAATGTAGTTCCCACAGACACTTCATGAAGAGGAGATGGGATTGAAAGTGTTGGGAAGTAACAGGTAAGGACTTCCAAAGAAAACCAGCATTGGGTTACAACCTTCTGGGCTGCAGATGACAGCAGGCAGTAGTGCCAGTGATTTCCTCAGTGCCATAAAAACCCACAGACACTGCAGCAAGATCCAAATAGGCCTTCTCTTTAAGTATTTATGAAGGAGGATTTTTTTTTTTAATGATAAACACAGCTCTTGTTCTGGCCATGCAGCCTGGTTACCCTGAGGAAAAGGTCAAGTGACCTGACAGATGGGAATTCCTCAGTCTCACGTAACCCTGTCTACTCCTACACCTCGAGAGGGCAAATCATTTCACATGGATGCTGCAGTGATATCTATTGGATACCCTTGCTCAGAAAGCAAATAAATTATCCTGACTAGAACATCATGGTATACAATACAGTGTTAGATGTTAAAATAACCCATAAAATGAGTACCAAAATTTACACTAATCCAAGTTGAAATGTGTGTGTTGCCACTCTAACCATTCTCCCTGGTCTCACAGTCCTCTCACTCCAACTAGCAAACATTTAATGTCAGTTTTAGCAGATACAATGTCCAAATCATTAAAAATTATATTAAGTAACACTGGCTCCAATGTGAACCTTTAAAGCATCCTACTATTAACCTCTTTACACTCCTAGGAGAAGACTTTCAGTGCAAGTTTTTTTGCCATCATTTATTCAATTTTTAATCCACTGTGAGATTTTGCCCCTTACCTCATAGTTATATTTTTCCCTTAATAGTCTTTTATGAAGGATCTTATCGGGGATTTTTTGAAAATCCAAATAAATTATGTTCACCAGGTCACCTTTATCTACTATTTTATTAACTTTTTCAAAGCACTTTAACAGGTTAGAGATGCATGCTTTACCTTTACTGACGTTCTGCAGGTTTGACCCTATTAGGTTACACTTATCCCTGTGCTGAACTATTCTATCCTTAATTAGACTCTGAATCAGTTTCCCCAGAAGCAAGATGAGGTTCACTGGTCCTCATTCCCAGGATCTTTTTTTGGTCCTGTTTCAAAAACAGGCACCATATAAGAACTTTTCCATCCATCACTGGTCTAGATCACATCTTGTTGCACGTGTCTCCTCTATTTCATACTGTATTCTGGTGAATGCTACCTACTTTTAATTATTTTCCATTTTTACATGAGTTTATCAAATCATTCATACTTCCTTGTAAAAGACTATAATTTTTGCTAGTGCTGCTCTGCCTTTTGCATTTATAGCAGTAACTACTTCAGCTGCCATCTATAAGAAAGATCAAGGAGAAAATCTGTTTAATTCTATTAAACTCTGTTGTGGTGAGTAGGTAACCATGGTTTTAATTTTATATTTTTGTTCTTTTTAGTTATTTTGCCCCTACAAATCCTCAGATGAGCAACTATTCACTTCTTTCTTCAAAATTCTAAAATTTACTCTGCAGCTTTTGGGTCTTTTGGGGTTCTATTTCTGTGGACAAGCATGGCCCATCAACCACAATGGATTATTTTCTAGCACTGTTCTTGGACAAACAGTGGGAAAGGAAGGATCAAATCCTAACACCACCATACATAAATAACTGGTCAGACTCACCAGCAATATCTAATACCAGGAGTTATTAAAACTGGCTTTCACATGAATTTGACAAACGACAGAAAGAGGTTGTGCTTTTCCGAAACAGTATAGATTTGTATTCTGGGCTTGTAGAAGATGTTCTCAGTCTATGCTTTAGGTACACAGGTCTTAATGATCAGGAAATATTGTTGAACACGATTTTTAGTGAAAAAGCATTGAAAATTCCCCCTGAAATGTGTACATGGCTAAGTAAAGGTCAGTAAGCTATTGAGTAAACCTGAAGTGCTCACATTAGAGGATTAGAAACTTGGAATTTTCAGCATTCAGTGAAGTCAGTGGACTTTCCTCTGGAATTCATGACTTACTCTCCTTGACAGTCAGGTCTGAATTTGGATGGATGAGAAAATTGAAATGGAACTTCAGCTGAAAATTCTGGGTTTGGTTATGAGCCATATAAAGGCACCAAGCATGAAAGCCGAGGTTTCAAACCATGCCTTGTTTCTACAACAACCCCACCACCACATTAGCTTCACCTGGCTTTGAATTTCATTGCAAAAATATCACACAGCTCTAACAGTAAGTATTAAGATAGATTACTGCTGCCTTTGTTTTACCTTCGAATAGAAGTTCCAGCTTCATCTGTGTTTGGAGAGTCTATGTGCTGCACTGTTAAGCACAGATTTCTGCTTAAATTATATTTCTATCAGCTTTAACATACTAAAATAGAACACATTTTAATGCATGTCTTGAACTTTAAATCATTTTTGCTTTAGGGAAACTCTGGTAAACAGTAACTGTCAAAAATTGTAATGAAACAAAATTAAAATAATAAAAATAGTCCATAACAACAGCTTTTCTAATCATGTTAACAGAAGTTCAGCTCTGCATCTTCTAACTATTCCTTTGCAAAAACCAGAAAGGTTGAGGAAGGAAAACTCAGGTACACAAACACACACTGTTGAACACAAAGAGTTGAAAATTATCACTGTTATCGTTCTTTGCTTGCTTACTGTGATGTGCGCTTCAATCAATGTAAGAAAAATACAACCAAACAATTCAGTATATGAATATTTTTATTGCTATGACAATTATTTTTAATACATAATTATTATTTTTTTCACAAAATCTTGGAAAATATAAGAGTATCATTTAAGCACTCTAAATTGGAGTAACTTCTGGAAGCCTGCATTATGTCAGAAAGAAACTGATCTGAAGAAATTAAACTGCATCAGAAATATTGACAGGCATATAGATTGAATTACATGAATATGAGATACATACAGACTTGGAGCTGTTCTGCTCAGTGATCAATGTCAAATGAATTTCAAAATTGTTTTAGTTTGTTTCTTGTGTCTTGTTTTATTTTAGATTTTAATTTGAATTAGTAGCATGAAATAAAATCACTATTTATTAACTTTCATTTACAAACAAACAAAAAAATGTAACTGGTAAAAGCTTATTTGAAGGTAAAATGTCCCATTTTATGGGGCCCAAGTAACAATATAGCTTACCATGATACAAATTACTCAAAAGGAAGAAGTAAAAACCAAGACTTTAAAGTTTCCGCCTATTAATGTGGTATGTAGCTGATGTACACAGGCTGTATGATGAGGTTGCATTGCCCCCTATAGTCACTGTGTGTCAGCTGGGAGGGGAGGGGGAAGAGAAAGGGAAGAGTGGGAGAAATTATTTGCCAAAACTACAGTGTGTTTGATGTTAATACATACTTTGGAGAGAGCATAGTGGGGAACCGTGGACAGACCTAACCTGGCCATACTTTTCAAGAAGAATTTGTACGTGTTATTCTCCAAGAACATACAGATGAAGTAAAATGCACTCTCCCATTCAGATGAGAAGACCTCTGCAGACCCTGTCATCTGGCTGTGTTGGAGTCATATTTGTCGGGTGCTGGTACCTGACAGTGCACGGGGAATGATGGCATACCCAGCCCATGGGCTGTCGCAGGAGGTGGTTGACTTTGATTCATCAGCAAAAGGCAGGAGGGCCCACAGGTGACATCTCTTTTGCTCTCAATGGGAATGCCTTTGGGAGCTGAGTGTAACAGGGACATTTCACTCCAAGGCACATAAGACTCCAAAAGTAGTGCCCAAATTGTGGAGCACATACACAGACTGCTGTTTGAAGCAGCTTCAGCACAGGGACCAGAGAGAGAGCGAAAAAGCTCAGATACAGGTTCCTCTTCAGCAGTAGGAGCAACTGCAAGGAGAACAGCCAGTTTGTTCATGCTGCCCATGGGCACTGATGAAGCTACTCTTCCGTGGCCTCTGGGCCTAGGGGAGGCAGGATGTTTCCCAGATCCCTGCAGAATAATATGCACTTTTAACCACTAGCGCAAGGACAGAGCTACATGCCAGGACTCAGATTTTTTCCAGTCAAGCCCATCTTTCTTAACTTTGCTGGCAACTAAAAAAAGGTTATCTCCCCATAAAATTAATTGAATCTCCACAGCTTTCCTAACACTGTTCTTTTATGAACATAATTATGCACAGCATTCAGAATATCTTTTAATAGGCACAGATACAATATAACAAAAAGCATTAACTTCTCTTAAAAATATCTAATCAATTACTGATGTTTCTGTGCCAAAAACTTCACGGAAATGACAAATATTCAATAAGCTCAAGATCAACACTATCCTTTGTAAGGCACAATACACTGCTATCAGTATTTGTCTTTTTGTCTTTTCTACTACTGCAATTCTAGGCACACCTGCAGCTAGAAAAAGTTAGTGCTGGTCCTAAGAGGTGATAGTTCCCATTTTTGAGTCACCTACTTCTTTTCCTTTGGTAGCACAAGCATGTTTGTAGCGACGTGCTGAATTGATCGGAGAATTTATGCAGCTAAAATCCTCGGGTTTTTCTTACATATTATTTTTAATTTGGATCAGTTGTTGAGGGTCACCACGTAGCAGCACACATGCTTGCACTTGCACAGGGGTGAACAGTAGGTTATGGTAACTGCCTAATTCTACGGCAGTGGTGTCTTGTGTCAACTGGAGTTGTTTGTGTAACTATGGTTTCAGGAATATGAATTGTCCTTAAAATGCCTTTACATTTCATTCAAGTCTGAGAAAAAGTATTACGAGTTTTCCCATCCACATGCCTTCACAAATATTCTCTGTCTAGACAGAAAAGATAGCCCTGCAAAGTGGAGCTGAACAACTTGTTTAGCTTTTGTGAGTATATATGCCCAGACATAGTCCCATATCAAATCTTTATTTTACTATGATGACTAGAGACTCAATAATGACTAAGCTACTGATGAGATGGGATTGCTGCTTACCCAGCAGATCAATACTGTCTCACTGCCTCCTGATGTGGAGGGATGTATCCTGATAGTATTCAACTGTTCAATTATCTTACTCTTAACTGTAAGCTCTCTGAAGCAGGGTTAGTTTTTTGTTCTTTTAGCCCTGTAGGTAGCACAAGTTCTGCAGCTCATGGTCTGAGGTTAAAAAGAAATGTCTGAAAAGTTTAGCCAATAAAAATTGTACAATATTCACTAGATGTGTCACATCTTCCAGTTGCCTCCCTTAGATAACTGTCCTTATTCTCGCCTTTTCTAGTTTCTCGTTTTGCTTGCTTTCTACCCTATATACCCCGAAGTACTGTTGTATACTAGATATCATTGTGCTAACACACATTCAGCTAACACAAACTTCTAACAGTGAGCAATTCAAGGCTGTGTTATTATCTTTGTTCTTTATTTCTCTCAGCTGTGATTCTTTCCTTACTTGCGTGTTTGTACTCAAACACATGCATATACTTTGTTATTTCACTGACTACTGGAAAATTCTTTAAGGATGAGTGTTGCGTGCCCATTGCCTGTATTTTTTTCTAAATTACATCACACATTTTTCTTCAATCAACACAATTTGACTGTGTCCAAAGAACATACAAGCAGTATGTTCTGCAGCTCATGAAAATGGGAGATTTTCATGTTAGCAGCATACTGTGCCTTCATCCTAAGCACCAAAACTCCCCATGTGACAGAAGTCTAGCCCACAAACGTGTACCAGCTTTCAGCAGCACAACCCAACCCATGCAGCAAAGAAGACAGTAACACGTTTGGGGAAGCAACATTTCTGAATGCCAAACATACAGAGATGAGCCACTAAATCTTATGAATTATCCATGCAGAGCAGACAGAACATTTGTTTTCAAGGTCAAATGAGAAAGATCCCCCTGACCTGTGTGGTAAACTACATGTTAATACATTTATCCCTCTTTGAAATGTAAGGGACAAAGTCAACACAGAGAGAAATCAAACAGAGGAGTAAGTCCGCCAAGCTACCAAAATCATTGTGTCATCCATTTTAAGGGCATTTTTTATGTCTGTGCAGGGCATACACAATGAAAAATAGATTTTTCATTCAAATTTGAGTTTCTTCCAAACTAGATTGCAGTATCAAATATATTTACGTTCTTTGGATAACCCTTGACTAACTTTGTTTTACATACTGTTTTTTTCATATTTTTTAGTAACCTCATAACTAATGTAACAGAAAGAGTAAAATAAACCAATACTAGATTTTTTTAAAGGGAAGTTGCAGTAGTGTATAATAAGTGCTTCTACACTCCCCCATGGCCTTCACCAGGCAGCATACTTGAAGCTGGCATGATCCTTCCAAAATAGTGTGTTTTGTTATGGTTGTCAACACTAACATTTAAAGGATAACAACTCAGAAAAGAGGCAAGGTGGTCAATTGATGCCTCCTGAATACTTTGAACGTGTAACACTCAAGTTTGGTTCCTGAGCCTGATGGGCTGTTGAAGCTTAGCTCTTTGATGGTTCAAGAGAAGGTAATTGTACTACCAGGGGAGCAGATCAGAGAATGAATTCTGACTAGGAATGTCAAGTTTAAACTCTCTAGTAGCGCAAAGGGGCTCAAAAGTGAATGCAAATCCATCCTAAAGCCCTTTACATTAGCAGAATAGGGTAAAAAGGTCTTATTGGGACTCAGAGAATCACAATTTCTCTTGCTTTTCTCTTGCTTTGCCAGGAAGGATAAATGACTTGGCTCACTTACAGGGCACTGTCCCTGCCTTGCATTTCAGCAGTCCCATCATAGTGAAGGCAGAATTTGTGACATTCCACACTAGACTTTTTTTCTCTGTTCTGCAGTCACAGTGAGAGAGGCAGATGTACCTTTTCCATTCCTCCCACTACAGTATTGCAAAATCCAAGATAGACTATGCACTTCTGCTACAGGATTCTACCCAGCAGCATAAATCATTGGGATGGTATTAGAAAAAAAAAAATAATTTTCAACATTTGTATCTCTGATGAGATAGGTAGTGGTAGGATCTTGCAACAAATGTTTCAGAGTATTCATCACTGCGCTTTTTGATACATCTACACAGGCAGTTAGTTTAATTTCTGATATATCCATGTCATTTTTCTTTCATATTAATATTCCCATATGACAACTACATTACTTCAAGCTGCTGAATTGATTTTTCCAGAGGAATCTTGGTTCACATAAGTTGTTACTTCTTGTGAAATCTTTTTAAAAAATGGCCACATTCAATTCCATCCAGTGTAAGGAGCATAAAGAAGTATACTAAAGTAGGAAAAAATTATAAGCTAGCAGAACCAATCATATTGTTTTTGCAAATGCTTGTGAAAAGATAAATTAGTCACTAGAAAGTTTGATTAAGAACACAAATCCAACAGCTCAATATATTACCTCACCTGAGTGGTTCAAGTTTAGAAAGCCAGCACACCCCTTAGAGAAACTGAAACTAAGGCCCTGCATTTCTGCTTTACCAAAGGTGCAGCATCTCTAGAAACAGTGAAAGGTGTCAGTGGAGTGTCTGTCATACAGATAGTCTTTTTCTAGGGAAACACATTGGAGAGAGGAGCACAAAGTACAACATTGCCTATCAGAACTTGTATACACTGAGGCTATCTACTGAGTGTTTCAGATATATTAGCCCTTTAACTCCACCTGCAACCAAAGTCTACCCCTTCCCTTCCCTTCCCTTTTTTCACTTTGCTACTCTAACCTCCTTCAGTAGCCACTGTCTCATCTCCAAGTGCAATAAAGATTCTCACAGCATATATTTTACTTTAATGGAGGAATTAATACTGAAATACTATAATATCCCAACACTCACCTATAACTTTGGGATATCACCACGTAATTACATTATATAATGTACCCATGCCCTATAAAACACTCTAGTTGCTCTTAATTGTATTGTTTAGCTTACTTATAATCTGTTGTGTTTTGTTTCATTTGATATGGATCTGCTGAATAATAACATTAAAATTGCATGAATGTTGTATTGGTAAAATACCACTGCTGTTGGTCAAGTATTCATGAGAAATGAATGCAATTCCTCACCAAATTTGGACTGTCATTTTAAGAGCAGTCATCTAAAACCAGGCAGTGTTTAGAAATGCATGACTACAATGTTTACCCATGAAGAAAACAGTGTTTCTTAATATTTCTAAAGAACCATATGTCTCTTTTAGTAGATCAGACCAGTTTCTTTTGTGCAGGCCAATAAGGGTCATTAGACACCAATGGGTCTCTGAGTCCTTCTTCAGAGTCAATGACATTGTAGGCTTCACTAGGGATGTCATTTTCCTTCTGCACAAGATCTGCAGGGCAAGGGAGGCAAATGAGCTATGAAAAACATAATCTCTGCTTTTACTGTTGCTTTTATCATCATAAAAATTCCATTTATTTAAATTCCATTAAAAAACACATTTGCCTGCTGAAAGCATAAATATATACTTTTGTTACATTTACAATTTTTCATTTTAAAAAAGAGTTTTGACATTCTTTTGGGGGAAAAATATTCACTATAATAAATATTACACAAGCTTGTTATACAAACTTCAGGACAAAGCAAGTGGTTAACAAAGTAAATTCTTCTAGAGCATTTTATCAGAGGTGAGAGGAAAATATTTCATAAGTATCTGAGGGGATTAGTAGTCTAACACTCATTTTCAGAAGTGACTTAAGCACTGAGGTTCAGCTGTTCAGAAGTACGTGGGCCTTTAACTCACATTTTTATTTAAGAGAGTTAGACCCTCAAAACCTATGAGGATCTAGAATTCAGGATGAAAAGCCCTACTGAAAGTCAAGGGGATTTGGGTTATCAAAGGCCAGATTTTTTAAAAAGTATTTAGGAACTTAGAGGCAGAGATAGGCTCCTAGTTGATTTTTTTTCAAAGTAAAGTGAAGAAGGGTTAAGTCCCTAACACTCACTGAGATTAGTGTGCTCTTAGAAAGTGCTAGGTACACCTCTGCATCTAAATACCTTTAAAAAACTTTTTCTTGAATGGCTTTTGAAAGTTGGCTTTATCATCTGGATGGAGTGATTTATCCTGTTCTTAATTCGCGACCTCACAAAGATTACCACAGACATGCTTTACTCAATTTTACATCATGATCTTGATGGAAATGGACAGGATTAGATAAGAAAATCTTATTTTAACAAAATTTAGTTGGTATTTGGATCCAGAACTTCATAAAAGTTTGAGAGCTGAAAATAACCGACAGTTTTGCTCCGCTGTGATCTTACTTGGCTGAGCTGCTGTATCCTGAGCAACTTCAGCTTCAAGAGTCCACCCTGTAAATGCTAAGCAGCCCCCAGCACAAGCACACATGTATGAAGCCATACTGCTCACAGTGCTAGAGTCTGATAATATGAATGACTAACTTGCTTTCACCATATTTGCCACAGTTGGGAAGAAGATGAGGGGCAGAATGAAAAAGAAATTTGCAACATGACACAAATCTGGCAAGAAGCAGTTTCGGCTTTTGATTTCTGAGGAAGCAGAATTTATTTCTGATTGCATTACACCATGAATATCTGCAGCTCCATTTTTTTAGCCTCTCCCAGGTTTTTTTTGCTTGCTTTTATAATTGACTCATATAATTATCTTACATAAATATAAATTTCTCTGTAACAGTTCTCAGTATTCAGCCTTTAAAATGAATCCACTCTTTAGTACTGAAAATGTTAGTTCCTTCCTGAGTCACATTTGATTTTTTTCCTATACTGACTGGCTTCTGAGCACACTGGCTGATGGTAAGCTTTGTCATGAGATGCTTAGATATAAAGAACAACAGGTTACCTCATAATCTCTTCTTGTTAATGCTTGTTCTGGAGAGCACCTGCTGTCTTTAAAAGGGATTTGAGTGACCCAAGATTAAGAAGTCTCCCTGCAACAATTACTGTTCTTATCACTGAAGAATACTCATACCAATGTGACATCTTCCTGATGGTTTCAAATCCACAGACTGAGGCAGAGATAAGAGTCAAAGAACCATACAGTGTGCAATTATAAGAAGACATCAAACTGGTCCAATACAATTCCATTTTAGAGAATAGTAGCACTATCAGACTAATTGATTTCTGCCTGCAAAGCATCTATTAGGACAAAACACCCTCTGATTTCATTTAAAGAAATTTTAAAGTGCAATGGTGCTTAGAGTATTTCTAATCGTCTCTCTAGTTCACCCTTACTGGGCAAATGACATAACGGGCACGGGGAAGCTCAATGAATCACACAACCTAACACTGGCAATGTCTCAGACAGGGTATTAAAATTCAAGAGTACTATTGCCAGTACGTCTTGCTACCTCTTTGGTTTAAAAGATACAAAAGTATAGACGTCCATTCTTATGAAGTCCAGTCAAGTTTGTGATACAAATAAAGGATCTGCTATCGTGACCCCAATCATAGTATATCCCATATTACTCCTCAAAACATTTTTCTAAGCCTGTTTAACCACTGAGCTCCTATCACCATTACATTCATTGCCAATATTTGTGCAAAACCAGCTCTTTGAAATGCGATCCAAAGCCATCAGTGTTTTTAAAATTAATGTGGAAGGGTGGAATTATTAAAAAAAAATGGTACCCACTGAATGTGCCCATCCTTTCTTCTTCACAACAATCTAGCCACAAAGACATGAACTATAATTTTGTTTCTTTTCTCCCCTCCACCCCTCAACTCAGGATCCTTCAGAAGACATTTTTAAGAAACAGAGAAAACAAGTATAAAACCTAAATATCAAATATTATTAACTAAACATCCAATTTAGTACTCTTTCATATTAACTGAAAAAGTGAGCCTGCTGGAAACCTTCCTTTGTCCAATCTGAGGGCATGCTGAGGTCTCCAGATGGCCAAACACCTTATAGGTTATAGCAGTAATATGTGCACCATCTAACTCATTTAGATAGTACCTGAATTGAAATGGAATTGACCTAGTTTTATTCCCAAGTAAAGAAAAAACACCTGGTGGAACTCACACACTGGTTAGAAGCTGAAATGAATTATTTTAAATCAGATGCAAATTGTAGGTTTGCCAGAAGAAATAAGTATCAGAGGACAACAGTGACAATGGGTAGTTGAAGATTATCATCCTGGTTACCAGGTGATGGAAAGCCAAGATGGTGGTTTGCTACAGGTGAAGAAAGGTTTCAGTATCCCAAGTTGAGAAGGTCAAATTTTTATCTGAGGTCAATTCATTTTTGCTTGACTACATTTAGGATTTCTCCAGTGTAAGAGAATACAGTTCACTGCTTATAAGCTCTCTATTTACAAACGCATTAGAATATTTTCCTTTTTGTGCTAATAACAAAGCTTGAAGGATAATCTTAATATAACTTCAGAGCACATTATGCATAGCTGTCTTCTTGACTGTAGAACACCTGAAATCCAATGATTGTACCCACAGTGGTGGAAAAAAATGTGCAAACAGCAACCAAATTAATTAGCAAGCTGTAGCATGCTGCCAAAAGCAAAGACGGTTAAACATTAACATTATTGGGGTGTAGGCATCTAACATCTCAATGAGTAATACGTTTCCAGCACCGCAGAAACTCTGTTACGTTGTGGAGCCCAGTGGTATATGGTGATCTACTAAAACAGGGAGATACAATGAGGTAGACTTCTGTTTGTCCGGATTGGACACAGAAATCCAGACTCTTCCAGTGATCCACGGATCAGTTATTATACAACAAACCCCACCAGCTCCTTCACAGCTTGCTCAGCCTGCTCTGTCACTATGTAGTTAAGCAGCCTTTAATCTTCAGGCTGACACAGGCGCAATGAGCCTACAGACGAAAATTTCATACACAATTTGGATGAAAGCTAATTACTGCCTGTTATTCTAGCTTCTTTTCTCCAAGTAGAAGAATGTGGGGAAAAAGTCAAATGCATTGCTTTTACTGCTTCATGCTTTATGCCATGAGTTGCAACTGTGAAAACATTATTACAAAAATGAAGCCATTTCCATGTTTCAAGAGTTTAAAAGATTGTGAAGTACTTGAAAATACCGCTGGTCAAGATGTATCCCTCAATATATGTGCTTAATTTACTCCAAATTAAAATTCTGTTCTCCAGGTTCCCAGCTGAGGACATATTTTTTACAATTGTTTCCAGTGAAAAGTGCGTTTTCAGATCTGAGCCACAGTCCTTAAAATGGGGCTTTGTGATACTGAAAATGAGCCCGCTAAAGGCAATTAGCACACAAAGCTCTATGCCCACGTCTGTAACCCTTGAACTCCAACGGGACTGTTCACATTGTGCAGAGTAACATGAATCAGCCTTTGCAGGACCAGGGACTTCAGTGTAACATCATTAACGCCATCATTATAATATACCGTTTAAAAATCAAACAAGCATAGAGATTAGTCTAAGTGAAAACTGTTGTTCATTGAGTATAATAGATCAAATAGAAGGAAGCAGATACTACAAGGGAACCAGGAAAAACAGCAGTGAAATCAAAGGATGTGAACATGTATATAGCATGGTTTACCAGAGGCAAAAAAAATACAAATAAGCAAGGAGATAATGTGCTTCAAAATTGAATAATCAGGGGAAAATTATGAATTAATAAGGAAAATTATCTTTCAAAGTCATATTTGTGATGCACAAGATATTTGAGCCAGATTTATACATATATTTTAAAAAATGGCAAACTGCAGATTTCAACAATAAAAAGCCTTTCCATAATCAGAGAATGGTATAAGAAATCTTGTTAATGAAGCAGTTGCACTGTCTGCTGTCACAATATCCTTTGATGACAAATTATACTTCAAGGTGAGAGCCAAGTCAGTTGAGATTCTTATTCTGAATTACCCCACAGGAATCCATCTCTCTCGCTCTTCTGACTATGGGTAGACCCTGATGAGTTGAGAGTCCATGGACTAAAGTCACCCTTTGCAACTTATTTCCTATGTAACAGTTTTCTAGTTAATGTATCTATCCATTTATTGAACGTCGATTTAAGTACTTCCATATTTTATTTTATTTTTTCATTTGGGAAGGGACAAGGATTTTAGCACATTATTTCAAGAAATTGCTTCTTCCTTAGAACCTTTTCTTATCACGTTCTGAATCCTACAACAGTGGTTTTCAGCATTTCTTGTCATGCATTCATACTCACCAGCATTTAATCAGAAAAGGGCAATTTTAACTAGAGCTTCTGCAAGAGATTTCATCTATTTCCAGATAACCCATTAACAGTTCCTCCACCTTGTACGCTCAAAAACTGTTTTGCATGTGTATGTTATTTCCCCCCAGTTTCAGTTCTCACTGGCTGACTAGATCAACTGAACTCAAAACAAACAATTTGCTAAAGGACATGGAATTACAAAATAAACTCATTTGCGCATTATAGGAAGCTTATCCTACAAGAGAAGCCTCCTTTGCACACCAGCCTCACCCTTTCCAATCGATCTTCAAAAATATCTTTGGAATCAAATTTGCAGTTAGACGAGTTGCATATACTTTTGACATTGAAGTAGCAAAAATTGTGCTGCCTATCTCACTACAAGGTTTTAGGCACCTTAGAAATTTCAGAAAGGACAGATTCACTAGGAAATAAGTAGAGAAGAAAACAAGAACATGATCATGCTGCTCTATAAGTCCATTGTGTGCCTACATCTCTAACGCTCTCTGCAATTCTCATCACCCTGTCTCAGGAAGACCATGAGTGATAGTATTCCCAAATGAGGAGACACTGGAAGTGTTAAGACTCTCCACCCAGAGCACTATTTCAGAGCCAGGGTTACTCTGGACTAGCACTGGTTTTCAGCACAGAATACCAGAGCACTGACGGAGACAGACTGCTGAGCTGCCAGGATCCTTGGTCTGACCCAGCATGGCAGCTCCCGCGCATTTTAATGATGCAGCTAGTCTCCAGAAACGACCAGAAGAAGCTTCCTCTTCATTTATCACATTACCTCCTCATGTGCCTCGAGCTTTATTCTTGAGGCAATGGCCAACCACAGCCAAGTGGGCCCCTGGCTATTCTAAATTATATAAAGGCTGAGAACACTGTAAATCAGGCAGGAAACTTTAATGCCACCTGTGGCCACAATGACCATCAATCCTTTATCCCCATTAATCACAACTGGAATCCAGCCCAAGTGTCTGCAGTCTTAAACGTGATACCATCTTTGATGACCACTTTCCATCAGACTTAAAATAGGCCAGTGACAAAGCAGCCCTCCTCCCCCACATCCTATGGAGTGACAACACTGAGAAATAGGATGTTTTCCATGAAAGAGAATTTATATGCAAAAAACTGTGCTCCTGCTACAACCAGCAGCCTATGGTAGAATATTTTTAGGATAGAGATAATTCTGGCTTAGTTCCACAAAATGAACGGTAGAACTGCCTCAATTTAATTACCACCCCATGAAGCAATCTGACAGCCCCAATGCAGTGCTTAGTAAGCATTTTACCTCAGACAGCTTGAAGATGTATTGTAGCACTGAAATTACAATACATACCATGACTTGTTCTGTCATCCTACTCTGGGAATGCAGCATGCTTGTCTCTATAATGAGCTGTCTGATATTCACCCATTTCACCTGTAGCAAACAGGAGTAAAACGCAAGTAACCATAAGTTGGCATATTAGTTGAGTGCAAGCTAAAATATTCATTTTCGGCAGGAGGCTTCAGATTCTTTTAACTATCTAGATAAGTGCAATACATAATTTACCTACATTTACATTTTGGAAAACATTTTCAATTTTCTACATTTTTAATTATTGCAGTCTGGAAAAAAAAAACAACGCACAAACCCTGTTTTCTCCTTCTCCATCTTACTTCCTGCTTACAAGAATCCTGGAAAGTACATTAGGGACATACTTGCTACTATGTTTAACACAGGGATAAAATTTATATAACTTAAGGACACATATGTGTCCTATTAAGAAAATTAAGTCTACAAGAAAAAAAAGTTTTCTCTGCATAGTTCAAAAAACAAAGAAAACCAATGTATTAAAAAATGCAATAGGATACTTTATAAGGCTTACACTAATGCAGTTCTGTAATGTTTTTTTAATAAATATATTTATGCTTGAAAATATATGCTAGTCTGCACTCTGCAAGTATAATGAAATGATGTACCTTTATTAAAAAACAAAACAAGTGATCCAGCTTGTTACCAGCAGAAGAAAGATTGAAACTTATTTATTCATATGAAATCTTACAGAGAAAATTGAGCGGCTTTATTTTC
>KZ505907.1:53394-64020 GCA_002844005.1 Limosa lapponica baueri | reverse complement strand
TGATTAAGATGCTGAGAAGTCAGCAATTACAAAACTTCAGGGCAGGCAGTATCCAACATCCTGACAATTTCTCATTTGCTTTGCTAAATAACTCCCAAACTTGGACAGAGAGAACTGAGTCAGAAAACACAAGAGTCACAGCTTCTGGCACCCCTTCAAAGGTACTGATTAGAAGGCACCAAATGAATAAAAGCTAGAGTTGTAGCATTTCACTTGCACTGAAGTTGTCAATGACTATACTTAATTTCTGTCTAGGCATTTAAGAGGAGGAGGACAAATAGAATCTGACAGGGCAAAAAGAACACTGAAGTCTTGGATCAAGATTTCGAGGGACCTGCTGAGTTTCATTCTGCAAAGAAAGAGCAACTGAAGATGTCAAATGAGAAGTGTCTTCAGTTGACCAGCTGCTTTGTGACCTGGATGTCTATGGATAAACATCCTGCCTGAAGTGCCAGATCAAAATATGAAGGAGGAAGAACAGCAATCTGTGCTACTGATCTTCCTACCAATCAAAGGAAAATTGCAATTTGTATGAGCTCTGATACCTCGTTTGCCAGCAGCTAGTAAGTTGCCTAAGTCCTAGGACTCCAGGAGAGAGGTGAAATGTAGACTTACACATCTTAGCAGAAATAATAAAGGTGTGGGCAAAGCTGTCAGAGTAACTTCCCACAGCCAGCTAAATGTGACTGAATGCATAGATAAAACTGGCGGCAAATCAGAAGAAATGTCTAGGGCTCCATGCAATGTAAGCAGTTCCTAATATGAAGTAAAGAGTACTATAGAAATGGAAGACCATCCAAAAGAAAAGCTTTATTTTGAAAATTCAAAGGAACTAAACATTTATTTGGTGAAGTAAGAGGCCCAAGCTTTTCTTGTCCTCCGCCTTCTCATCAAATTGTATCACAGCCAGAAGGAAATTCAAAAGTAGGTTTCATGAGACTCTCTGTACTTCTCATCCCCTTGAGGATGGAGTTCAAAGAATGCAAAGAATAAGATGACATTAGAGAAACTGCTTTTGCGAACTGTGCATGGGGACTTGATCTCTTACCCCAGTCACTGAGCTGTAAGACACCCTTTTTTTCTGGCTGGAAGAAAAAGGCAGGGTTGGGCACCACGCAAATGCTCAAAGCTGCTCAGATCTGAGACAGATCTAACAGATTTACCTCTTCTGCCTCTCTTAATGGGATTTAGATCCATAAGCATTTTCCAAAGAGGAGCTTCTCTCTGAGACAATAAAGACTTCTGGTATTACCATCTGATAAAGGTAGAACTTCCTAACATTTATGAGGAAGTCTGAGAAATCCATCAAGGAAACCACAAAAGGGATAAAAAGTTTTAAAAAAAGAGAGAGAGAGATAGAGGCAAAAGAAGATTTAAAAAAATCCAGAAAAAGCTTTACAGGCTAAATGCAAGGCCAAGAAAGAGTAGGACATGGTTTAAACCCAAGCTGCATTTACCATGTGTTCCTCCTTTTACCATGTGTTCTGTCCATTGCATGGGCATGGGCATAAATGCACCAGATGGGTAATGCTAAAGCAAAGAGGCTCATTCACACCCACAACAGGAAGACACATACGGAAAATCACCCACAGGAAAAGCAATCATTTGAATGTCAATGCAATCATATGTACAGTTATATAAAAAGCAAACTTATATAGACCTGTAAATATGGCTAGCAAATCCCATTCTGGATGGCAATGGCCTTAAGACAAAAGTGGTATAATTCCTATCAACAATAGGAATGATATGCGAGTTGATAAAGCACCTTACACTCAGTGGGAAACAATTTTGACTACTTCAGTAATTGACTTAAGAGATCAGAAAGCATGCATACTGTCCAAATAAAGAAGGAAGTCCTTAAATTCCCTCATTTGGAAGGAGAGAACAGTCAATAAATAGTGCAATAGGGAGATTTTACAGCTGAGAGAGATGTCAATATAATAGAAAAAGAGCAGAGGAAGGTCTTCCTGTAATTATGGATAATATTTTGTGCTGTTAAACTCAACTGCATATGTGCAAAGCAAAACAAAACAAGGCAAAAAGAGTGAGTGCCGAGTAATAATAATAAAAAATCCAAACGTTATTTCTTTTATTACCAATATCTCTTTTCATAACAGGACAGCAAATTCATCTTCAAAGTCACTCTTGGGTTCACAGAACTGAAAGGTATTACAAGGGTACTTTGCAGATACAAAATATTTAATATCTGTGGTGGAAGTTTTCAGTTAGTGAACTATATAGTCTGTTAAAGTAAAAGAAAGGTATGGATAGAATTTCAGAATTTGTCTTCCAATAAATCGCAATTAGATTTAAAACCTTCCACATATGTTGGAAAATGCAGCTATATGACTATCTTTTAGGTTATGTCAAAATTATTTTCCATAATTACTACTTAGTAAGCCTTGGGTCAAATTTTCCTTTCACTTACACCAGTGAAATGAGACTTGAGTAAAGTTTCTTTGCTGACTGCAAGACAAGAATTTTGCTCCCAGTCTTTTCATTAAGTGCTGTGTTTAAAAAAAAAGACAGCATGTCAGATCATATCAACATAGTTATCTCTGACAGAGCTGTAATCATTTACACAAAATCAGAATCTAGCCTGCTATCACAGATTAATTGTGAATTTTTAAGTAATACAACCAGGAGGGAATAAAATCCCTTCCACTGTTACTTCTATCATCATGAACAGAATACAGGATTTCCTTCCCATCTTTTTACTGTAACTTTAATCTTTTTGGCTACGTATGATGTATTAGTTCCCTTAAATACCCCTGCAAATGTCACAGTATAATGCAAGTGCTGAAAGGCCTATACAAAATTTAGAGTGTTCATATTGCCTGAGAGTTTAGACTATTTTAAATGGAAAGAGAATAATATTTGAATACTCAATGCAATATAATTTTTTTATATAAAATTAATATATATATACACAGTAAGGCTATTGACACACATACGTACTTGTGTACAGACATTTTACCAAGATCTTTACACTTGGGTAGAATGAAGCCTTTTTAGTACTGAAATATACTGCTTTATATGCACCATCACATAAATTTCTACACCTAAGTTCTCTGTGTACATTTGGATGGACCTATATGAAATTCATACATGAGGGATATAAATGCTTTGTTTCCATTTGATCCTTTAAGCTTTCATAACCATATACATATATTAGTTGCAAAAATGTTTTGTTTCTTCTTTTGAAAATCCCCTTAATTCCATTGTCATTCTTCATTCCTGTGCCAAAATCTCCTTATCCCATTCGGCCACAGCTCAAAAATGCATGCACATATTCCTACAGACACAGAAACACAGCCTGGCATAAGATGGCTTTGGAAATCTGTGTGCGAGGCAGCTCTAGGCAAGGACAGCTAAGCCCCTTGCCCATGAAGTTTCACAGTGACAGCACTAAGAAAGTTTCATGAGCTATATGGGAGTGTCCAGTGCCTCCTCAACATCCCTGTCCTCAGGGCAGAGGGCAGTTCCCAGCCCAGCCTTTTCCTGCCTGGTGCCATCTCTTTCCTATCAGTTCCTCTTCTTTGTCCTGCCCTGCTGCCTGTCAAGCCGCAGCCTGTGTAGGGGTTGGTTTCCACTGACTGGAGGAGTAAGAGTGGGCTGTGACCTTCTCAACAGAGTTCAGGTGAGTTTCTCCTCTCTACTTAACCATCTGTTTTCACAAAACTTGTAGAAACCTCCAACTTGTAAGGTTTCCAGTCCCCCATCAAAACGTCCACTGGCTGGACAGCCTATTTAGCAGTGGGCTAGTGGGAAGCATCCTTAGGAAACAAAGCTAAAAGCAGGAGTACCCACATATTCCAGGGACTGTGCACATTTCAGGTAGCAACGCTGCTCCTGTTTATACTCTTTGTTCATGCCTTTCCCTTTACCAGTGTAGACCATCATCAAGAATAGAGTTTATCAGAGAAAATTAGTGCTGCAGCAGTGAAACAAGGAAAACCACTTCCTTTCAGCTCCAGATCTCAGCTGATTCCTTGCAACTGCGAGTCATCACCTTGCTGCTGCCCGGTCCTGCATTTTTCCTACCCCAATTCTGGCTCGTTCCTCCAAGCACTCAGAGCTGTGTATCTCAGGTTCTCTGTCTGCAGGTACAAACCTCCCTCCACAACTAATGACCCTGTAGGAACCACTTCATCTTTCTCAGCTGTGTGGCAGCGCAGACAAAAGAGCAGCTGCCCACCACGGACACTCACAGCTCATACCAGTACCATTCCCAAGGAGGTCCTTAAACACAAAACATTTAGGTTAACCCACTACTGAGGACATAAGGAAAAATACACTCAGGCTTGCCCTCAGCTGTAGAACAAACAGCTGTTCAGCACTTGGTACACCATCTCTTTTAGCATCTGTACTCAGGAAGACACTGGGTACGTTTGCTACAGAAAACAACAAAATAATGCCTTTCCTATGCAGCAAGAAAATGCAGGCAGTTACTCTCATCTTTATATACGCTGTATACGCTATATAGCTGTAAGAATGGGTGGAAAGCGGTGGGAAGTATCTTTTCCTTTTTTTACCTTCTGTCATGTATAAAGGCAAAAAGAGTATCTGAAAAAGCCTCAGTTCTTTGAAGAAGAAACCAAGGTTGAGCTCAGGTTTAGCAGCTTTCAGGACTAAGGCATGTTCAGCTTCGCAGTGCATTGAAAATGATGCTCTGTAAGGTTCACACATTACCACTAACCTTAGTTTAAAGATAATAAAAGGTTAGGGAGGAGGCAGAGATGAGGGGTTTTTTTCCTCCTAGCTAGGTAAAAGAAAAAACCAAACATGATGGTTGCAAAAAACCTGTATTCCACAACAAGTCCTTAAGACTCCCATGTGCTACATCAGCAGCAGTACATCCTCGATTTTTATTGTAATCTTGTGGCTTTTTATTTGTAACTTATATGAAAAGAATCACATTGATTGGGGCAGATTTAACTCAGTAAAACCTATTCTACTGAGATTGTCTGTGCTAGGTGATTTTATCAAGTTCTCTTTTGGTTTCATTTTCTTCCTCATCCCTATCCCCAGGGGAGATTGCAGCCCAGCTTGCAGAGCAAATTGCCCTAAATTGAGTTCTTTCTCTGCCATATACAGGCCTGCCTTTGGCTCCTCAGCTTGAAAACTTTATGCATTCTTATTTTTCTCCATCTTCCTTAACACCCCCCTTCTCTTTCCAATTAAAATGGAGAAGTTTGCACCGATACCTGCTCCCAATTAAATGAATACTGCATTACCAGCCACACTCTCCAGATCTCCTTTACCCTCCCTTCATTAGCCCTATTCCTCTGAGGTTTCCTGGCTGTCTGCCAGGGACTTATGGCAAGAATTCAAAATCTTGTACACTTTATCCCCTCAAAATCATTCTTGAATTTAAGCAGCCTGCTCCTTGGGCCCAGCATGAGAAATGCTAGGAACTGATTCAAAGGGGAGGAGAGAAAAGAAAGAAAATGATTTATTTAAAAGGTTAAAAAGCTCCCATAAAAGAAGCTAAGCTAAAGGAGGTTAAACTTCCGGGCTAATTGGCTTCCGTTTCCTTTTATAAAATCTTTCTGGAAGACAACAAATGACAGGAAGGTGTTCCTGTTTTATTTAAGAGTATTCATGCCTACAGAAAACGCATCATTCTCTTAACACCTCAGGCATGTTCACTACTGCTCCCTTAAATTATACACCCAGCACAGAAAAAACCTAGGCAGTCAGAGGCTTAAGCAGCTGGGTTGTTGGGGGTTTTTAGGCCTTTTTTAAAAAAATCACCATCTAATTTTCCAACAAATGTGAGCACTGCAGTACCATGGCATCAGCCACTCTCATCTGACACTTAAAATAACTAACATCATGTCAAGCTGTCAGCAGCGATAGCCATATTGGCAAGTCTGAAACAGCAGAGGGAAGTACTGTATCCTTGCATTACTACTTAAAACTATATAAACTCTCCTCATAGATCATGCAAGTTTGCTGCACTTATCGAACAATAATTTTTCAAATGGCTCAGCATAATTTAGTGGCTGAAGGCCCTCGTGTGGAACTATAGTTTTTCTTGTGACCTGATTTGAAGCAATCATTTAAACCTTTTAAAGCAACATTCTGATATTAATGGTCTGACGCTCAGTGACGGCTTGTCTCCGCATCAGACTCCCAAATCAAGCAGATCTCCTTTCCCGTGGACCCTAGAAGAAACTTCTAGCCTTTAAAACGCTACAATATTTTTGTAGCAATGTAGTAGTCTTCGCAGAAGTTTCCCAGGAGAGATTTTTAGCAATCTGAATACGTTCAAAGGGATTTACCCTCTCCATTAAAGCCACGGGAAAACATGGGGTTTGTAGCATTGAGTTCCTGTCTCCTGTTAGTGGCCATTTCTCACAAGCCACAGCTTCCCAGGGAATATTGAGTTGGTGAGAATAGTTTGCAGGAGGTAAGGTGTGCGTGTGTGTGTGTAGCTGGGGGGAGCCTGTTAATAGTCTGCTTTTAAGGATTTCAGTGACTTGCAGGTTTAATTTTCTGTCTCTTCATTTCTCAGCCAATATTTCTCAGTGCAGGGTGATTCCTGCCTAATGAAAGCAATCTCCTTGGAAAATTCTTTGAAAGTGAAGGAGGAAAACCATCTCCTGTTTGTGGAAGCTGCTTCTGATCTTGTTTTCCCCCTGTTATTAAATCTTTCTTTACTAATTACTGCTTCTCATTCCCTTTTACAGATGGAAACAAAAAAGGGTATTATAACTATGATAGCTGATTGATTGTAAAAAAAAGTAAATAATACAATATTTAGGCCTTATAAATATTTCTGTAAGATCTTATTGCATTTACTCAAGTCATGTCCACAAGCAAGTGACAACACTCCCTCACTTCTTCCCTTGCAGACAGATAACAAACAGTGAACTAGTTCAGGATCAGAACTGACATACACAATTTTTAGACCCGACAAAAGGAAAAAGAAAAGTAGCCACTACGTGGAAATATGCAGTGCACGTGTAACATTCCAAAAAACCTAAACAGTACATTCTACCAAGTTAATAAAAAACACAGAATTGACAGAGTATATTAAAATACCATAAAATAATAATTATGAAATAAAATAAACTCACTATATCCATCCTAGAAAGTCTCAGAAAGGAACCACCAATATCTCAGTGCTAGCATATTGTTGAGCTACATTCAATATTATTAATAACCTCTGCTCAGGAAAGGCCACGGGTAATACAAGCCAAGAAAAAAACTGTACTAAAGAGCTGCAGGTTAAATAATTCACAGATAAATAGCACAGGTACATTGTACTGCAGTGCTTTCTGGATGTTTGTGTGACCTACAAGCACCATCAAGTTATGGATGTTATGTAAGGCAGTACTGTTTTCTTCAATGATCATGTTAATTTAAAGATTTGCCTTCAAACAAATTCACTTCAGGATTTAAATCCTGGGGTCTTTGCTGTATTCTTTCAACAGATTCTCTGACTATCCAAGAAAAAAAATATAATCCTAAAAAAAAGATTTGTCGTTCCAGTATTTTTGATGCCATCCATCAGCAAGAAGTCCATGAGCAGGAAGAAATTCTGGTGTATAAGAGTTAGCTGCCAAAATGAGGTAATTTTTAGGTTTCTGATTCTCGGAGTAAAATAAACAATCTAAATCTCTTATTCAGTTCTCAGGTTCCTTAAACGTACATGGGGAAAAACAGGTATTTTAGAAGAAGGCAGTGAAGCCCTGAGCCATGAGTTACCTAAAACGATTATATTCAGCAAACAACTGCCTACAATGCCCTCTGGGAACTGCTAAAGACCAGCTCTTTATCTATTTTCTCAAAACTCCTACCTCGGGAACTGAAGCAAGACCTCTGTCTATATGGGTGCAAAGCCTTGAACTTTCTTGCCGTGTTCTCCCTCCTCAGACTTACGATGTCTCTCTTTGACACAGCGAATCTCAATTTTGGCAGAGCAAAATTCAAGAGCAAAACTGGAGAGTATGATTTCCACCCAAAAGAGCCTTGCATGTAACAGCACAAGACCAATTTTGAACAGTGTAGATTTGAACCTGCTCAGCTAGAGGAAGAAACTTAGCCCAAGTTTTAAGATATTAAAGAAAAAAAAATTAAACACATAGTCATTCCATAAAAAGGTGAATTGTTCTGCTGACTTATTTTAGGAGTCTGATACTAAGCCGATAGCCACGTTTTGATAGCAGTCTACTGCAGTTACCGTGTGTGAGGCACACACTGAGACCAACAACTGATGGAGTTTCTTAGGATTCTATACTAAAAAGAATTGTTTCTGGACATAATCTGGCTTGTACCTGATGTAGATTCCCATCTATTCAGGATGGTCAAGATTGAGATGGTCCTCAAAAAGATCACAAGTGCAATTCTATGCATCCAAGAAATTTTAACTTCACAAATAAGAAGCCTACATCTTCCTATTTAACCCCATGGTTAGATGGCAGCTAAGAATATATTTTCAGTTTTAGACTTGGATATCGAAATTCACTTTAGAGTTGGGTATCTAAATTCCTTCTGTCTTTTTTTGGATCTGCCCCTGGATTTACTGAAAGGTTTTTGTCTTCCTAGATAAGCTCACAGTGCAGCACCGATCTAAAATTCCCAAATGAAAATCTTTATCACACAGGTGTGTTCTTTGCTAGTTAGCTTCTATATTTATGAATGAACAAAAGCCATCTAACTTTTTCTGACTCAGACAAAAATGCACATATTTTGGTACGCAAAGCACAGTTGCAGAGTAGTATGAATGGGTCAAAAAAATAGACGGAGAGAAGACAGACCTTTCAGAAAGAATGTTACTTAAATTGTTTTCCTTGGACCAAGTGAGCCAATTTCCCTTACTCTGTGAAAATCATCATCATATATATTCCAATCCACATGCAGTACAGGTATCTGCAGTCCTGGAAAAAAATACCATACAAAAATAAACAAGATTCAAACTAAAATCATTTTTCTCCCAACTCAGAGATCTCTGAAGTTCTATTTTGAGATGAGTTTACCTTCAAAAGCTAGAAGAATATATTTACAATGCTCTTTTAAGGAACAGTAGAACTAGTCTTTCTATGAATTTCAACTACGACACACTTTCCAGTGTTAATTGGACCACATGCTTGGTTTGTTATTCCTCTCAGTCTGCAGAAGGCCCTGAATATGCTCTTAGAGACACCTCTCAAATGTTAAGCAATTAAATCATGCTTAATATTTCTATAGTTTGTTGGCAACCTCAAAAGGGACAATGAATCAGTTCTACCCTACTACCATCAGACCTTGTCAACATCAGAAAGGAATAATTATTTATTGATTATGGCATAGTAAATCTCCAGCACCATGGAAGCATTTCATCCAACAGTTTTGAAACAATCTACCTCCCTGCCAAATGCTCCCTCTTTACAGCTACAGACAGATCAGCTAGAATACACCAGGCCAGGGTGTATTTAAAATTAATAGTTGCAGTGCATTAGAACTATTAAGACAAAATTAATAAAAAGAAAGTTATTTACTGCAGAACTGAAAGTACAGTGGCAAATACTTCAACAAATTAATATTTAAAGTCCAAAGGTTATTTAAAAAAGCACACTTACTCTATACCACAAAGTTCTACTGATAACATATTAATTATAATCCAGAGTTCCAATTTTTTGATGCTAGAATCCCTTTCCCTCAACACTGTGTTTTTCAACACAACTAATATTTGAAGGAGGATCTAGAGAAAGGAAAGCTTTGATTATTCTCCTTACAATAGTCTATTATGCAGACCACTTTCAAGTAGCTCAGGGTTTCTAGTACAGCTTCTGTATTTTGCATGCCAGCTAATAGCTAATGCCTCTTTGATGCCTCCAAGAAATGGGATTACAGTCCTTTGTCTAAAATAAATTAGTGACAATGCATGCAGTTCTGTATGACATTTCTGTCTATCTTTATTTCATATGTACTTCCTCAGAAGTCTGAAGATGCTATCCATTTCCTAGTTTGATAATTAATTGTTATTATTATGACTATTCTTAACATCTGCAGGGGGGAAAAAACACATTTCATAATACTGAAAAATATGATATTTCTGCTACAATGGTATGTTGTTTTCAGAAATGAAAACCGAGGCATACGGTGAATAAGTTGTTCAAGGCCATACACTGAGTCTTCAGCACAGACAGGACTGGAACTTCAAGTTCTTGAATCTCTGTACCTCAGTAACCAGTTTATGTCATACAAGGTATCAAGAATACTCACACACATCATGAAGTGCGAAAACATACATAAAATAAAGCACAACAAAGTAGCATCACGTGCATACATAATAAACTATGTCATTGTGCAATGTTAAAAACCTTTCAACTTCTCTGAATCTCGTAATTCCCTCAACCAGGTATGAAAATCTTAGTGCTACTTTTCTCTTGAACCTGAAGCAATCACTGAACACATTGAAGCCGTACAATATCTCAAGGTTCTCCCTGTGCACCTTGTTCTGAAGTGAAGGACTGCACAAAGACTGTGTGGGATGGAGCCAAGGCAAAGAAACTCTGCCAGCCTGGGAAGAGCCAGCCCAGGTGCCGGCACCGCACTCTTAGAAGTAACAATGCCATGACACACATAGCAGCCAGGTGCTTATTAGCTTGGCCTTTTAATTTTTTGATGAGTGTG
>KZ505907.1:32190-42581 GCA_002844005.1 Limosa lapponica baueri | reverse complement strand
TGTTTAATCACGGGAGCAAACATTCTTAAGTTCAAGTCCCTTGCCTCATCCAGGGTTTAGTTCTGCACACACTGCAGCTGAGGATCACTCAGCCACTCTGAAAGGTGCATTGCAAATATTGCTCTTTCTCTAAAGCTCAGCCGAGTGTTTTCTCTCCCTACACTTGGATTCCTTTCTCTCTCTCTCTCTCTGATTTTTTAATTCTTCCCACTCACTAGTTAGTCAGGTTACCAGCAAAGTTCATCACACTCTGCTATTTCTTCTGTTGCTCCTACACATGTTTTATTTCACAGGCTGCCTTGTGTTTCAAGACCGGTTTCAAAGTTAATACACCAGCTGTTTAACTCCTCGTTCAAATTACTGCAAAGTCCTGCCAGTTCCCCTATGTCAAAATGCTACTAACGGTGCAGGATTAGTGATGATTTCTTCAAAGAGAAAAGTTTTAAGTGATACCAGGTACGTCCTTCTGGTGCATCTTGTTTCCCTGTTCTTTATATTATGTAGGCTCTTTGGGGCATGAAATATCTATTTTTGCCTTTTTCATAGGAAAGAATACACATTATTTGTTAAGAAGTGCCAAAGAAAAATCAGGGCAAATACCAGAATGCCGCATTCTTCCTAAACAGCCTGTTGGCAGCAGCTTAGGCAGGGAAGTTTCTGAAGCACCCACTCATGCCATGCTCTTTCCTGCCAATTCTATCGCGCTTTCCATAGCACCAATATCATTGGCATTCTTTTCAAGCATCTACAGTTGTCCTGCAAAAGGCTTTTCTCAAATATTTCATTTTGTTTCGGCAACTCTGCATGTACGTGCTACCCTTGGCTGCTGCAAGTTCAGTCCATGCCCAGCTTAAGCCACTGTTTTATTATCTCCTCATACTTTTTTTAAACTCTTGACATGCAAATTTATAAATTAGGAAATGAAAGTAAATGCCTGCATTTTTTTTTCACAGCCTGTTGATGTAATTCTAGCTAGCAAAACAATACGCTCTCCCTACCAGGCTTCCTACGACCCATAAGCAAATCCAATTCAAAATGAGATCACGGTACAGTGACCTTATTCTGAATGTTACCTTATGCTTTTGGCAGCCCAGAAGAAAACACCCCTAGCTCTTGGTCTGTGTTTCGATCTCTTTGAATTTCTCCAGGGGTTTGAATATCTGCTGAAAAGCTCTCTGCAGCTCTGAATACACCAAAAGAGGAAAGGGAAGCAAATGGGGGGTGGGGGGTGTGTGGAGGGAGGAGGAGAAGGGAGGGGTGTGAAAAGTGGGGATTAGTTGATGAAAAAATGTCAAGCTGCCTGCAGTGGAGGCAAGAAGGGGTCGAGGGTAATAAAGCCAATTAGCAGAGCAGAGGATAAGAAGCCATATTTGAAATAAAGGAGTGATAATTTTAAGCAGCAAGGGAGAGATTAGAATACAGAAGTGCTAATGGTATGCAGTTTGGGAAGGAGATGGTAAAGTACTGGATTGAGAAAGGCAAGATGAAACCAAATACAAACCCTAACATTTCTCCTAGATGCTTAAATTAATGCTTCTTTATTTCTGTACTAGCCACCGTGCTGAATGATGCACAAATTATACAGGTCGCCTGATTCCCTTGCTTCCTTTGCTTGCAGTAGGATTCTTGCACATGTGAATGTTTCTTGCTCATTTCCAAGCAACTTCTTTCCTTTGTCTTCTAAAATAAACTGATTTACTAGAATACCTCTTGACTAATCTACTTCTATTTTGCATGGTCTTAAAAATATTCAGTGTCAAGTATTACTTTAAAATAACCCTATTTTCTATCTTGAAGTACATCCTATAATTACTCATTTTATTTTGTGGGCTATTTCCTGGTACATTACTAACTTGTTTCCATATTTTACACAGCTTGCTACTTGATAATAACTGTGCAGAAAGGGCACAATGCAAAATTTAGGCTTAATTTAGATTCTGCTTATATTATTCTTTCTTTTTTTTCTTTAATACTTCAGTCACTGAATTCACTGGTTTTGTTTTTCAACTGTGTTAATGGTCTTAAAGAATAGAATATATGTGAAACATCCCAGTCCCCACTGCTTTCTAAAGTAACTTTCACTCCCCACACTGTCAGTTTACATCAGGGGCACACCTGCAACATAAATTTATAGCATTTAAATACCTAACAGCATTTTTGTAGTTATTGGGCTTTACTCACACATTTTGAACAATACATTTGGAACTTAAATAAATTTGTCTTCCGTTTTGTTTTACTCCTACTCAGATATAATTAGCTTGAATGTAAACAATCAAAGATTCACTACACACAGTATTTGTCAATGGATATACACCAAGGCTGAATTCTGTATTCCTAAAATTAAAACTCAGATTGACTTCAGCAGGATCAGCATTCACCCCATGAATCCAACATCTCGTTTTCACTAGAGAAGCAAGCATATAATTCCTGTATCAGAGCTTGTATCTTTGCCAGGGAAAAGTCTAAAAAAAATCTCAAATTGAAATAATGTAAGAGGTGTTTCGAACAAATTTATTAGTTGGGTAGTAAAGAATCACCATGAGTCAGAAGTAACTACCTGTAGTTTTAAAAGAATTCACATAAAATTGCTAGCCTATTAACTCTGGTATGCAAATGACCATTTAAATCTGCTTTCATACAAGAAAAAGGGAGATGGCAATATAATAGCAATTCATTAAAATGTCTCCAGAGGTGATCTGGGAACTAAAGACTAGAAAGTCTGACTTCTTTATCAAACAAACTGTTACAAATTAAAATGATGAATATGTTAATAAACATATACAGCACCAGAAAGCAAAGCTTTTGTAAAGAGAATTGGTGCTTCACCAATCTATTACAGGATTTTGAGGCAGCCTGTCCAGGTCGCTTGGAATGGCAGCCCACCTCACAGTTTTGTATCATCTGCAAACTTGCTGAGGGCACGCTCTGCCCCATCATCCAGGTCATTAATAAAAGTGTTCAACAGTATTGGCCCCTCTACCGACCCCTGATGAACACCACTACATACCTCACCACTGACCTGCTTCCAGCTGGGACTTCCTGCCACTGATGACAACCCTCTGCACCTGTGCACTAATCTGACCAGTACCTTGGCAGCTGGTTTATGTGGAGATAATGTCAAAAGCCTTACTAAAGATAAATATCGATTGTTCTCCTCTCATCCACCAAGCTAGTCAGGCAGGTTCAATTCCATGATCAGTGTTCATAAAGAAGGTACAAAAATAAAAGAAAGAAATTTAGAGTACAACAGAAAACATTGCTGTGTGCTGTTCAAGAAATACATCTACTTCATCAGTACAGCAGGTAACTCTGATGTGTCATTTTTTAGAAAAAAATAAAAGAATAGCAATAGAAAAATAGAAAAAGGCTAGAACGGTCACAGGCACAGTAGTGCTTTCAAATGAGAAAAAAAACAGCAGACTAGGACCTGACATAGAGGGCATGACTGAGTGGCAATACAATAGAAATCCACAGTCACAAACAGAGGGGAAAAAGAGAAGGTTGGAATAAGTCATTATGTCTCATAAAACTTAAACCATCAACACTCAGTGTCATTACCAAACAATAGATTTTTAAAAAAATATAAGTACTGCTTTCTACAATGCATAATGTGCTGTGGAGATGCAGTTGTTCTTTCTGAATCTCTAGAGGCCAAAAGTTTAATGGCTCCTGAGAAGGACGAGACTAGTTGATGGAGAACAGGTACATTGGCAGTTATCAAACACAGCATCCAACTGCAACCTCTCTCTCACGCAAGCCCTAAAGCACTGCTTGCTGGAAATGCTAGAGACAGAGAAATTCTGTATGTTCTTGTTATCTTCCTTAAGTATCCACTACCCATCAATTTTACAGACAAGATGCTAATATAGACACACCTTTGACATGACTGATGTATTTCAACCATTCTTACGTTCCGATTATTCCAAGTTAACTAGATCTACAAACTACACAGAGATTAAAAGTTACAGTACTGCAACTCTAGTTTAATGACTGTAACTATTTGGTAAGGCCACTTTTCGGGCTGCTTCTCAGAATAAAATTGCCTGCTTCACATAGTGCAACTAAAAGTTGCATGCTAAAGTGGATGACTAAAAGTCACGCATGCCAGGTGCTCTGACAGTAGGTCCTTCAGAGGCTTGGTATGGTCTATCAGTGGATAACAGAGAAGGATGAGGGATGGGCATAGGAGTGGACCTTTCACAGTCATGGATCTGTGTCGAATAGTGCAGGACTCTAGAGCCGAAGAAAAAACAGATTCTATGGATATTTCTGTCTGTAGCTAAAGCACTCTCTAATCTCCTTTCACTGGGAGGAGATGTCAAAGCACCCCAAGCACATTCCATATCCATATTCTAGGATGATATCCATGATATCCATATTCTAGGCATGTTCCATGCCTATTCTGACAATACTCTGTATTTGGTGGCTACAAATTTGGCGATAGAGAAACTAAGGGAAACACAACATACACATGACAGAATGTTATCTCATCCATTCCAGGGGAACGCAATTCCATACAGTTTAAACTCACACCTCATTCATATTATTCAGCAAATAATAAAAATAAAATAAATTTAAAAAATTCACAAACCACTGGAATTATTTGGCTGAGATATTTTTAACAGAATATTTGTTCCATGATGCTAATATTGAGGGAAAAAAAAATCTGTATATCTGACAACTAAACAAAAATAAATTGATGAGATGCACAAGGACACCAGCTTAGTATAAATTCTAAGAATTTGATGTTATATAGATTTCTCCTGACATAAAGAATAATGGTGGATTTTTCCTTGCTCCCATAAAATTGATTTATAATCTAAGATCCACATTTCATAGTTTGGCAGTTGGAAGATAGTCCATGGAAAAGCTCTTTGGGAGTTTTTCCAGGGCACCTTATTCTTTCTGACAAGCAGACTCCAGCTACGTGAAACCGATGCTTGCTGGTTTTCAGGCGGATTTGCAGTACCTCTCTCAACCAGGTTTCCTTCAGGTATTGGTCTGCAGTACAGCTTCTTTACCCCATCTCCAAGGTGCAGTTCCATTTACATAGCCTCTTCCTCCGCTATTATGCAAACTAGCTTTCTTGTTTTCCCTCTCTTTCTCGCTTTATCTTCTATTTAAGGCTTGGAATTTCACAGCTCTCTGACTTTGCTACTAATTATTCTCTTATACTCTTCCACGTGAGTTGGAGAGAATGTGGTCTAGGAGTGAGCCAGCATGATGACCCCCTAGCTTTACTGAATAGACAACTCCATAAGTCCTACGTTAAGATGCCAGAATTTACTGAGCATATGTCAACAACTATAGATAAAATTGATATAGTAAACTGGTCAATGGAGTTGCACCACAAAAAAAATTGTCTTTGGAATGTCTGGTGGAAACCTCCCACTACAGGTATTAAGCACACACACACAAAACCAAAATTTTAAAATACTATTGTTCCTTTTCTCTCCATCTGTAAAGTAAGCTGGTTCAGTTACTGATGCGTGTGATTCCTCTCAAGGAAGTCATACTACTCAAACACTATAAAACTCCTTCGTGTCGCATTTACTTACAGTGTAATTTTTTCACAAAGAATTTCTCACAACCTTTCAAAGTATATTTTTTAATCATAGGCCTTCTATTTAATCATTAATTTCTATTTTATAGTAACCTGCAACTTTGGAGTTTATATTTTTCAGCTCATGTTTTCCTTCAGCTTGGAAACCTAACAAAGAACCACTTGTTTAATATTTCTGATCTTTTCATACATAAATAGTTTCTCTTCACCATTACCCCTTAGAAACTTAAATGTGAGTAAAGACACCATTAGCTTAGGTACCACAGAAATTTTATGAAGATTCCAATCATAACATCTATGCTGATAATAACAGTGCTTATTGTTTATACTATATATATACATGGGTACATCAATTCATTTTTCATGCATGTTTCAGTTTTAAGATCCTTGCTATATGTGTTACCACAACTTCTTAAAATTCCAGTGAGCTACTAGTGAAACATTGTCTTAATACTCTGTGATGATAACAAGGAGAGATGAGGTGGCAGCTCCTTTTTCACACTTAGGACAACTGGGTTTCTTGTACCTAAATCCCCAGCAGAGTTTCCCACATCTTAAGAAATTACACTTTCCTTGTCAAACTAGTCAGAAGGATTTCATGCAAGTATGAGATCATTATTTCAGCATCTCGCATCCTGCAACGGAATCTTTTTACTGCCTGCATCTAGGCATTCAGTCTATAGATTAGTTAGACAAAAGCGCTCAGCTCCTTACTTTGCAGAACATACTGCTCTGTCTTGTTAAAGCGCAAAAAAAACAGGGCTGGAAAAGCATCTGGGTCAACAAACCTGGTCATCCAACATGAAAAATAATCTGTTGTCCCATTCATAAACGTATCAAGTTTCATACTAGAACTATTTATTTCTGTTTTTCCTATAGCCAGTAATTCCTGAACCAGTGTTCCAGAACTGTACATCTAATAATCACAAACCTAAAAATTTCCATCTTAAATCTACTCAAAAATAGAAAACACAACTTCTAAATTTTAAAACTCAACTTTAATTACCAAGTTTACAAGGCTAACTGGTTATGTGAGCACACACTATACATTTATGGCCATATCTTACAATGCAAGAAAATTAAAAGGGAATGAGGCTGTAAATGAAAAGGCTGTTATAGATGGATGTCTTCTAAGTGATATATGTGATAGAAGTGATTAGCATTAACTGATCTTCTTGAAGAATGTACAAGTATAATTCATTATAATGGCTTAGAAGTGCAATTAGTGAACTATAGTGTAAATGACACTGCTGTTCATGGACCTACCCATAAGAGTAATTATATTTTGAAAACTACTTAGTGAAAAATTGATTGAATGGGTCCTATGGGCATAGGTAATTGAGATAAAAATATGTAAACAAATGCCCATTAATAAGTTTTACAGCAAGTTTACCTATTTACATGTTTAGCTAGTCTGGAAATATACATAAGGAATGAGAATTTTCTGGTGTTTCATTTTGAAGGCACATTTAAATGAAAAAAATATTTTATGCCACAGCACACACTACTACTGATTATTCTTACACTGCATAGAAACATTCATTGTTATTTTCCCCTCTCTGTGGCCTGATACTTCAAAAATAGCGAAGTTCTGGGAAAAAACCCACAGACTTACTCAACTGTCCTTAATCATTTAACTTCACGAAGCTCCTGGATGTGCAGCTTTAGTGTGGCACATGCTAGGTCAGAACTAAACCTGCCTAGTGGTGGTTGCAGGGATTCCTGGGGCAACAGGAGCAGTATTTTTCGTATGATAGTAATATAAACTATGTAACAAATGTGTTTTGCAAAACAGTAAGTTTTGACAGTATTTTATTTAGTAAATATGTTCATTTGAGAATTTACTGATAATATCTGATTGGCCTAAATCTGTTTCATTAATAAATACTAATATCTTGTTCTTTTTGAGATGTCAAAAAACCTTTTGATGCTGGTTTTTTGCTTAAAGGCTGTGCTTTTTCCTGAAGACCTCAGTGAATTAACGTGCAAATATTTGGTTATTCTAAAAGTAAAGGTTTAATTGACTTTGCAAGCATAGCAAATACTTTTTCCCATAAAATTTATTTATCTGATTATTAGAAAGGCAGTGTTTTCAGCTACAACTTAACTTACTTGACGATTTAACACAGGAAACAAGGGCTACTAAACATCATTTAAACGTGTAACTTCAAGGGTTAATTCTGAGAACGAACTTGATGTGGAAAGATATGAGACTGATCAAGACAAAAAATTAATGCTGGATAGCAGTGGCAAAATATTTCAGTTTTAGGCCCACAGGAGTCCCAGTGCAAATTGTTCCTGTGAATCTAAACCCTTCATCAATCAGATGTAAATTACAGCATGCATGACTGGCTGCCTTTTCCATTCTAGAGTTCCCCACAGAGAACAAGAGAGCTAACTGCTGCAGAGGCTCAACTAAACTGTAGTCTCTTTTTTGCTCCCTTGAGGATATATACCAACACATCAGAAGAGACAGCACTCACTTGTATTCCCCATCAGGAGAGCTTACAGAATCATAGACAATGAGTCAAGCCAGCATCTTCTAGAAAAAATTATAATAAAGGGAACCAGGAAGGGGATCATGGGGGAGACATATAGTGACACAACACTAAGAGCTTTCCTACTAAAAGTACTGTTCTAGCTACACGTCCAAGCTTTCCTTGAATAGCTGGCTCAGAGAAATCGAACACAAGAGGCTGGAGGATAAATTCTTTATAAAGAATAGAAGTGTAAGACGTGCTTCCAGTATTCACGTGAAAGTGGCTGTCATAGTCTTCCATAAGCAATAGGAGGGACAAAACCATATTTTAAGCAACAAAATAAAAATAGAGCTGTTGAAACACCTAATAGGAGATAACCGAGCTACCATGCAGGAGAACTCTACCATTAATTGAATTTCAGCCACAGAGGGGAAAGCTGAAATTCTTGCTGTGCTTGCGATCTTCACTCACCTAATTATGGGCAGAGTTAATGTATGAACAGACCCTATGATCTGTAAAAGCAAACCACAAATGTCAGGCTTTGTGAAGTAAAATCAGAAGACGACTAGAATATTTGAGAAAAGGTGCAGCTTAACATAGTATTTCTCAAACTTTCTAGAAAATCATGACCTCCTTTTGTCTCACCAGTCTTCATGAAACTTTCTGAGTCAGCAGCAACTCAATTTCTGCAGTGCAAAGGCTGCTAACGAGTGGCTGAAAGCATTTACATTAACTTATCCGTCATAGACCACTAGAGCTACTGCTTAATTATAGGTAGTTAGCAGCTAGATAGCTGAGGTAAACAGTTGCATCTTGTAATTATCTCACCTATTATCACCTCTCACTCCCAATATGAATGGCTCTGCAACGTATTTAGGAACTGTCATCTACTACTGGTTTAATAGGTACAGATCCAGATCTGTATCTGGATTTGGGAGACAGGCCAATTTACTGCTCCCATCCTGCAAGTCACTTGACCTTTCCACGTGTTTATTTCCTTCTCCACTCTTTGTTGGTCTTCCTTATTTATATAGCAAGCTTTCACAGAAATGAATTCTTGAATATGTTCCTATGATATGTGACTAGCATCAATGTTTCTCAAAATACATTATTAACACTAACAGGTTCTCAGTAATGATGTTTCACAGAACATTCAGGCAAAACAAAATTATTTCTTTTTTACAAAATTATAGAAAGATAGAAAGCATTCTGTTTATTTCCTTTGCCCTTCTAAATTCTACTCATTCTTATAATTTAACTTATTGAAATATCACGTTGCTACCTGGGAACAATATTGGGAGCTAGTATTTCAATTGTTGTCCGGGTCTTTAGATCAAAGATCTGGTATGTAGTCTCCAGTTTTTAGAGAATACTTATTCCGAGCCACCAAGAAACATAACTGCAGAAACTGAGGATACATTTTAAGGTTTTTGAGTAAGAAACAAAAGCAGATGCCCAGAATATGCCTTTTCGTAATTATTTCTGACTACTACAGACCTTTAGTTTTGCCTGGCAGCTGGCTAAAAGTCTGCATGATATGCAGTGGTTACTGAAGTGGTTTCTAGTGGGCTAACATATACATTATTAAACTTCTATCCAAACTAATGTCATTATTGGAAGGACTCTTCAGGAATTCCATTCCCTGAAAAAGGAAAAATATATGAAAGACATTGGCAATGCAAAACTGAAAAGCTTTAGCTGTCGCTTTCTTTACTGCTCCTTCCCTGGGCAAGTCCATGAGCTTTCGTCTACTGAACCCAGAGCACTGGATAATTTTCAGATTTTCCTGAATAAAATCCCTGCCTTTTTCTTTGTATATTTGACCTTCACAACTGTTTTTATCTTTTTTGACTCAAAATATTAATTGCTTCCTAAGTCTGTGATTCTTCCTTCATTTGAGGTGATAAGAGCTATCTTTCTGCTGGGATAAGCAGTCTTCCCAGGATTCAAATAGGTGGCATCTTCATTTATTTTCTTTAATTTTCTTTAACTACCTTAGAGGACTCCACATTTCTGAGTCATTTTCTACACCTCTGGGACTTTTACTTCCCTGTTCATTCACTTTTGATTCTCAAATTTAGTTAAGTTCTAAATCTGTGACCCCACGGAAGGAAAAGGGATGAAGCTTTCTGTTGCTTTAATGTTTTGTACTAAACTTAATTTTTAAACAAGTCTATTCTTTTAAGGAAGGTTTTACAAAATAAAATAGTGACATACTTATTTCATAACAAAATCAATGGATTCAAAATGCAGAATGTGACTGCGTGAAGCATCTACTAATTGAAATTGTTTTGTTCCAAATCCTAAAACTTAAGGTCTTATGTGAAGGCTTTAAAATAGAACCTTTC
>KZ505907.1:19366-30965 GCA_002844005.1 Limosa lapponica baueri | reverse complement strand
TTAGGAAATCAACAACTTTCTCCTAATTGTTCATTTGTTGTATACGTATCATGCTGACCCTGCCCAGGAAAACCTTTGTATCAGAATCACTCGAGGCAATCACTCTAATGTATTAGAAAACGAAAACCAGCATTTTCCATATGCAATACCAGAGGTCTTTTCCTTTCAGCAGATTTTGAAAATAGCTGGTAAATGATTACTCATTTTCCAACAGCTGATAACATTTTCAGTTTTAAATAGACTACACGAATTAGGCAAGAAATGCAAAGGACATACAGCAAGTGACAATGCACTGAAATAAGAAAACTTTAGATGAACTGCTTAATCATTGATGGTCTTATATATTTGTTCTCCACCCTCCCACTTCCACCAGGACAAAGTGTATTCCCCAGAAAACTAGCAGAAGGCACAGTACTGTGTCAACACCTCTGATTTTAGAACCATAATTCCTACACTTGCAGATTTCACTCAAAAAAAACTACTGCAACCACAAACCTTTCAGAAGTTATCCAAACTTCAAAGGTTTTATCAACAGTTCAAGAAAACTGGTTACTACTGGTTCACTGTTACTATATCTTTTCCATGATGCTCAAACGTTTCAGCAAACCATTTCTTTGCCAGCTCTTGACAAAGTAGCCAACTATATGACATGGTTTCATAAAGATAACTTCTCAATGGACTTGAATAAAATCCTTTCATGAGAAACAGCATCCACTGCATTACACAGAAAATCAGCCACAAGATCTGCCCTATGATGCGCACAATCTAACCAGGTTTCCATTAAGGGGAGAGGTTTGTTACTTTTTTTTTACTAGCACTTTGTTTGATGTGACTCAGATTTTAAGAATTTTGAAACCATTTACTTTACAGTTCATTGTTACAATATTTGCCTCTTAAAATTTCAAAATTCTTGCAATTACCACTTTTATTCATACATTTTACCACAGACTATATCTCGCAAAATTCTACTAATGGCTTCCATTTATGATCCATTCTCAAAATGAATATTGCATTTTTGAAAGCTACTCCGTTACGATCAACTTCTGTTTGCTCTTGATATAATGGCATATTGCTCAGGATACCTACAATACTGAAGATACAAGAAACTATAAAAATAACTGAAAGAAAAACAGAAGGACGTAGTTTTACATGAAAGAATCAATTCCACTGTTATTTTTTCATTAAGAAAAGTTATTAAAATTATGCTTATTGCTCTTAAGGAACAACTAAGTAATCACAGGTGTGTTCATAACTGTGAAATTTATAATCTGAATAAAAACTTTGTGCACAATTATCACAAACTACCGAAAGCTGTCACGCACACACACCGCCCTCCTCTCTCACCTTTCTCCCAATCTACCCCTGCCCTGAGAGAAGCATCGACCCTAAAGCAAGTCCCTACGGTGAATATAGACCCGAAGTCGCTCACGTACGCTTTACTCAGGAAGCTGGATGTAAGCCAGCTCCAGCCTGGAAGCAATCTAAGCACGTTCATACAGTGTTGCATGCAGATTTATAAGCCCTGCCTCTCAATGTTGATGTTCCCCATGATGTTCACTAGAGGCTTTGCTACTGTTATTTATTTTATTCGGAAGGCACTCAGACGCAATGGTGATGAGCCGCAGTACGAAACCCTGTGAGAGAGTGTGAGAGAGTGTGAGACAGAGATGAGAATGAGAATAAAGACATTTTTATTACGTTCATCTTAGTTTGAAATTCATAATCCTGAAATTCTCTGAACAATGGACTTAAACTACAGTCAGCAATTCAAGAGGAACAGATTCCTCACATTAGCCTCTTGGTGTGTGGTGCCAAAAGGTCAAAAACATTGAATACGATTTAAATGTGTAAGTTGAGATTCTGTACAGAAACCACACATCTTGAAGTGGTGTGAGAAATGACCACAAGCCCTTTTAACACCAGTTTCTGTCACAAAGCAAATCTTCTCTAACACCAATCTCCTGATTATATTTTGCTATTCCACCAGTTAAAAATGTAAGGGAGGAAACTGCATCTTCTTACAGCCTGAATATTCTCTCTTCTGCTCTCAAGGGACCTTTACATATTAGGCTTTGGACATGTAATTTTGTTCCCTTATTTTGGGATGCTACAAAATTGAGAAATAAATCATAATATTATTTATATTATTGCAGCAAATGCTTTCTTAATCTATTTCATTCACACACATATATAAAGAATATACACTGCATTTACACTCTGTTTCTGTATGTGCATAAAATTGCCACAAATAAAATGAGAGTCACAGTTTATTCTTTGTATCTGATAAGAAAAAAGTTTTAAGCCTTTTTATGGAGTGATAAAATAGAACACAAATTTTATAATTTATGGTTCACAGGATGCAACGATTGATATTATATAGAAATTTAATCAGTCTTGCAGAGCTCACAGACATCTCACAGTAGGAGGTTCTTTTGACATTTCATGGAGAACTAGGCAAGATGAGGTACAATATGTGTGCATATTTCAGTATGTTATGTATTTTCTTAAGCTTTCATCCTTTCAGGAGTTGTTGTCATCTTGAAGGAATCATTCCTTTAAAAAGTTCCAAATACATGAAAGATTGAAGCTTCAACTTTTGTTTGAAGAAAAACAGAGCTAGAAAATACCTGCAGAGGTAGCCAAATCTTTTCCTGGTACAGACTTCACAAGACTGAGACACATCTTTAACACTTTTTCTGTACCTCTTGAAACCTGTCAGGTACACAGCACCTGGCTGCAGTCACATAATCTGGCTACAACCCTAATGTCATGTAGAGTTATGACTGGGAACATTTTGCCACAAAGTCTATCAAGGGTGGAGGACGAAAAAGTCATCTCAAAGCCACGGACCCTTTACTTACCCACCCACAGCTACTCCGTTTCTAAATTCCCAGCAATTAAGAACTGAGACTGAAGAGGGGAATATAAAACTGTTATTTCTATTCTAAATTTTAATATTCTTATTTGCAGTGTGTTGTTTTATGTAATGAACAGACAGCGCCACAATTTTACTTCATCTAGAAGTATTCCATTATTCTTAATTGAAACAATTTTGCCTCTGAAACATTTACGTCACAGTGCCATAATTACATTTATGACTATTCAGTAAACCTACTTATACACTAATATGATATTAGTGCTTGTTGGACTGAACATCTGAAGCCTCAGATACTTTATCATAAACCTGTGATTATGGCTGTTATCCCAGAGCTTCTCATTAGGAGTGTAAGCAGCGACGTAAACCTTTTGATAAATGTTATCTGATACATTATTAAACCCTTTGTGCTGGTATTATCAAATTGATAACTTTGTTCATTTTTCTCATTCTCTACCATTTTTTCTCATACCCTGAAGTCGTGGCCTAAATATACAACACGCAGTACTCGCTTTTTTGGTGGAATCAAATTCTATCTTCAGAGAGCTACCTTAGGAAACATCTTAAATATAAAACACTAGAAATAGCTCAAAATTATATATCTGGCCAGATAATGTGCAACCATCTTAATACAATGCTCTACTGTATTATTAGGTGACAATCTTTATTGAGACTATGCATCAGGAACAAGAATCACAGCCATAAATGACTTTGAGTAGAGCTGGATGAAACGTTTTTTTAAGATGTCTTTTCCCAGTAAAAATATGCAGCATTTGTTTCTTTGTTTTACTTCAAGTGAAACTATGTTGTCTTAAATTACATGTAGAAAAAGTATCCACCCAGTAAAGAGTTCAACTACAGTAAACTAAAGATTAATGAGTGAGGATGGGTTACCACTGACTGATGGCTGGCTGGAGAGGTTTCCATTGTTATCTGCTCTGTCCCCAAGGCAGGAAGGACAGTGACATTCATGAAACATCTGGAGAACCTCCGTGGTTTAAATAAAGCCTTGAATATTAAAATAAACCCACACAAAATTTTTGTAAACAGAAATAGCTGAGCAGCTATTCTATGCGCGATTTTCCCATGTTTGGAGCAGAGACTGGACAGAGACAGACAAAATGGACAGGTGGGTGCAAGAGATGAAAGGAATCACCCCAAGATGAACATCCGCCTCTGTGAGGCAGAACTCTGAGATAATAAACTGGAAGCAAAGTAGCATACACAGTTTCCTTTTTCCATAACCTCCTGATCACTGAATCTTGCTGTACAAAACCAAACCCAAAAATAGTTATGCAGTAAATTCTGGGTTGAGCAATAGAGAAGAGTTACTCTTGAGATTTCAAAAGTAAAGGTATTGATGCTTCCTTATATGCATGGATTAGATAACTTCATCCTCTTATATCCCGCCAAGTACTGTGAGCTTATTTGATTTTAGACAATCGAGAAAATTCCAATGCAAAAGAAATCCCTAACATGGTCACCGATTTTTCTTTTTTTTTTAACTTTTTTTTTTTCAATGCAATTAAAAACTATGGTAGCGAAAAAAACCAAACAAACAACTGTTTAAAAAGCATAGAAACTAGTCATCACCTTAGGAGTCCAAAACAAAGAAAGGCTAATTTTTTTCAAGCTAACCTGTGCCATGGTTATCTCATGGCAATATTATCTCATTTCAATATTATCTCATTTCAAAAGTTTTGTGTGGCCTGTAAAAGTCTATCTATGATTTCTTTGAACAATTTTTTTATTTACCATTGTTAGACCTGGGAAGTTTCAATTTGGGCTTGTATGTCAGTGTTCGTCAGCAAAGCACAAAACTTCATCTGGAGAAATAGAGCATGAAATCACTTTCTCACCCTGCTTCTATGCATCATACCTAACAACACTGAAACTTAGAAAAAAAATCCGCACCACTACTAAAGTGGTGTAAAAATAAGTTGTCAGATTGTTTTCTCAACTCAAAATCAAACCCAGAAGTACACACACTTCCATTGGCAGCTAGAAATCTGAATGCTTCATAGCAATTGCTGCATTACCTTTACCTTTTATTTTCCATAATTAAAAACAACTCTAAAAGAACCCCTAGAACTGAGACTTACGATGCATGCTTAAATCCTATACAGTTATGGTAACATCGTAATGAATGGAGACAAATTTCATTTATCTCACGATACGTAGCCAATTATTAGGGAGAAACACTGTTTAACATTAAAGACTTAAATGCATAAAAATACTATTTGGATTCTGAGAAAAGAGGGCTAAGCAAAAGTAACAGTCTGACAATGTTCATTGGGAGGTTCATGTAGGTTTCCAGGATAAGAATATAGTACTATTCCTCTTTCTACACCTTTAAGATCAGCAGAGCTTCTTCAAAACTAGATACCTTTCACTTATTTTAGAACCTCCCTTGTAATGGGGCACAGCGTAAGTGAGCAGATGATGGAAAATGTGCTGTATATAATGCAGTTTTATTTATTAAAAGAGCTATTCATAAGGCTTTTGGTTTAAGACATCAAATATACAAGAAAAATAAAAAATGAAAAGTAGTGTTTTGGACCAACTTGCTTAAGCAGTTCTAAGACTATTTCATGTTTGAGGGGTTTATTTACCAAAACCCTGTCACAACTCTCCATTTTCACTTTTATCTCAACCGAGGTCTCATCCTTCTCCATTTTTATTTCAGCCTCAGCTCTCAATTCTTATCCAGTCTCACCTTTGCATGGAAATAGGGAAGCAAAAAGAACCTTCCCAGGTACTCTTCCTTCTCACAGGCTGTGAAACTGTTATCATCAACCTTTAGAGGGTATGAGACTGACATCCCAAAGGCATTCCTGATATTGGCCTGCAATTAGAGGTGAGAGGTGCGAGTGAAGGGTGAAGGGTGCAAGACGCATGTGTACCTAGAGACAGATGTATCTAAGGGAAGGCCCATCTCACCTTACTCCCTTATGTGAACATCACAATGTATGGAAAAGTCACAGTTAAATCCTATCTTGCTTCTGCTTCTTATTCATGGTTTCAGATCAACTCCATGGTGTTTTATCAAAAAAAAAACCAAACCAACCAGCAACCACAAAACCTAACCAATGAAAAAATCTGTCTACACAAAGAAATCTAATGCATTTAAAGGAGATCTAAACTCTTACGTAGTATAGAAGCTGCTTAAAGGTTTTCACAATTCTAGGAAGTTTTTTTCAGGCAAAGAAAAGTCTCAAACCAAAGCTCCTATCACCCTGTTAGAAACTAGTACAATTGAAAGTATAAACTTAAATTACTAGGTATGTGTTGGAGGAGTGGAAACAAAAAAATCATTTAAAGCTGCTGCAGTTGTAGCTGCTTACTCAGGCCTTCTTTGGCTGGCACAGTTGATTAAGAGAATGATTTATCAGTCAAATGACAGCACTGTACTCAGCTGCATTCTGCTCAAGCTTCCTCTGTCCTGTCTTTATCCTTTAATCCTTTGCTTCTTCTCTGTTTACCCCCCTCTATCTTTTTTTGTTATTACTGAAGGGGAAAAAAAAGAAAGTAGTTTTAATCTCTACTCCATATTTCCCTCAAGTTAGAGGGAAATGATTGTCAAAAAGGGATAGAGACTGGATACTGTGGTTAGCTGATAATTCTTGTCATCTGCTCCAGAGATGGTGCCATAATTGTGATTGCCTATTGCCTAGAAGAAGGGTATAAAATTGTGGATCTTACTTCCCTGATGCCTTGAACAGACTGCTTTAGTCACCGAGGTGCTCAGGCTGGACCCATCCTGAATATTTAATTCATGTTTAAAGAGGGAAGCTCTCACAGTTGTAAACAGAGCTAACATTCTGGGGGGGATTTGACAGTTAAGGTGTTCACACATTGCTGCAAATCCCTAATGCAACTTGGAAGTTGTACGTTTTGAAGGAGATGAAAAGATAAACATAGGAGGAGTTGATAAGACAAAACTCAGGCTCTTTGCATTGGATCGTTAAGCACAATTAGTTGCACTACCCTTGTTACAAGACAATAAGAGTAAGCACTACAGATGTAATAAAAGATAGTACATTGTTGATAACCAATCTAATATTCAGCTTACTACCACCTGTAAATGCAAGCAATATGTTTCTTTTAAACAGGCCTGGGAAGTGGCTCCCAGGATACCTTTAGGGAATGTGTACTTTTTGAACTAATTAATCACTGGATGTCATCACTGCTCCACTCCACCGCATATGAAACAGCAGTTCTCTGGCTCTTAAAAATCTTAGGCAGAAGGAGGTACAAGTAAAACAGTTTAAGAGAAATATGACTTCAGTGCAAGAGAGATTAGCAGGAGTTAATTCCAAATGCAAATGAGTAGTTTATCAGTATAGCTTTCGTATTATGGATGAGTTTCATTCGTTATTTGCATTATTTTCATGCATATCAACTGAGAATTTCTTCCTTTTTTTCCCTTTTAGTAATGTATTGAGTGAATGCTCTTTTGGGGAAAGTGGACTTGATAGACACACCTTACAGGAAAAAAAGCTCTTTAAGCTCTCTGCCAATGTACACTGGCCTTAAGATCCTTGCAATACAGTGTTTTATAGTGAAGAAAGACAACGTTTTTTTCCAAATATGGGTCTTTTTTGTCATATGTACAAACAGAAGTAGGACACCAAAGCATGAATTTTCACTAGTGACCCTGAGGCAGAATATGAACCGAGGTCTCCAGAGGGGAAAGGCTAATGCACTCACCTACTGCACCACCAAGTCCCCTTCACTTTCCAATTATCACAGAACCTCTCCTACTGCTGTGACATTCTCCCTGCCACACAGGTCAAAAAGTGAGTTACTGTCAGAAGTGATTCATCTATCAGCTGGCTCAGGAATTCTATAGAATAAAATGACTGATGCTCTTCCCAAGTATCGTTGTAATACTACAGATTTACTTCAGGCTTTTTATATCTGAAATCATGACCGCTTTTTCATTCATACAGTATCATGTCATATCAGACTTAGACACATCTAAATTATTATTTGTTTTATAATTATAATCTGTTTCATAATAAAGTTCAGGTTTATAGTTACTACAAAACAAAGACCTCTGCTCAAATAGCTTTATTTCTAATGCACAAAATGGTGTATGAGAGGTCTCTTTTTAAATATGTAGCCATATTATAAATGTGATCCAAATATGGTTTTGGGGTTTTTTCTAGCACGCATTTTAATTATTAAAAAAATAAGCTGCTTATGAACTCAGAAAAGTAACATATACTTAAAACTCAAAATGCTATGATAGTGGTTTTTTCCTCCCTAACTTTCTGGTATCCTGCACCTTATAAACAGATATCAAGTGACCCCGCACAATGATTCACAAGAGTAGCTTATTTGTACAAAACCCCCAACATTCACACCCTGATTAAAATCGTATTTTCAAACTTAGATTTACTCTAATGTTGAAAAGTCATTTCCCTAAATACTCTTTCAACAGTATGAGATTTCTCTTCCTTGAAGGATTTAATAATTTAGTACTGCAGATTAAACAACACTGAGTGGTTTCAACCTGTGAACCCTTTTTGCTCTCTTTTTAAGGTTATTGGCTTCATTTTGCCTCAAATTGTCACACAAGCTTACTAAAGATGCTAAATATTTATGAAGTTCTTGGCCTCAATGGTATGAATCAGTGAGTACAAAATTAGATATCTAACAGATTAATCAAAGTCTCCATTTTATACCAACAGTTAGCTGCAGTTATTTTGGTGTTTAAGGACTTTTCTTTCTGCTAAACTTCCAGACACTTTCCAGTTTGCAAGTTTTTTCCTCTTATTGCAAGTTGCAAACCAAACCAAACCAAACCAAACAAACAAACAAACAAAAAAAACAATTAGCAGTGCTTTAATACAGTTGCTTATTCTGACTGTTCTGTAAATAAGATCTGTAAGTTAGGATCCTCCACTAAAAATTTGCCTCAAACTTCAAAAAATTCCACCCAGTGCTCTGCCAGCTTCATTGATCCCACTGCAGTTGTATCAGTGCTGTGTCATCCCTTCCCTGCCAATCCTCTGCATTTGTTTCACGCAGACATAATGCGTATAAAACAACTGTTAGAAAAGTATTCACTTGCATTTTTCCTAAATGTTTGTTCCAAACCAAATCCTGTGAATTTCCCAGGTACTGGTCATATAGACCAATTTTTACTTTGTACTACTGTACCGTTATAAGAGATCCTTAAGGTAACTTCAGACATCAAGCTAATAACTTACGAAATATTGCTAAAAGAAAACACCTAGCAGAATACTTATGAATTTTTACTTCATTAAAAATCATGGCATATTATTGCCTTTTAACAGATTTACTAGAAAAATTCTATTTAGGAAGTTTCAATAATGAAACTAAGATAGAATTTTCCCTTTGTTCACAGAACCTATCCTTCAAAAACTGTGAATTAAACAAGCCTCTGAACAAAAGAAACAAGATCATAGTTTATCATTACTATCAGAGAATAAAAATAAATGCAGTTTCTCATATTCAAGATATAATTTAGTACAAGAAAAAGTCTCAAGCATGATCTCAGAATTAGATGCCCTTTATAATAATTGCTCTTGAACCAAAATTATTCTTACATTATTATTTAATAGCATTTTCCTACACTCTATATATAAACTTTCAGTCATGTACTTTTATTTCATGGCCTCATATTATGTAATGTCAATGCGTCAATCCTTAAATTACAGTATTTTTAAGGAAAACTTAATTTTATTATACGTTGTAACATATATTAATCAAAACTTCACTGCAAATGCTGATTCACAACAGAAAGAAAAGGAATAATTACATGGACTAAAACATCATAGCAAAGACCTCAGATGCCATTTCCTTAAAATAATTTTAAAATCCACCATCTTTTGCTTTAAAATAGATAATGCTAACGTTTTGGTCTGTGAAAAAATATGCTGTAATTAGCTAGTACTACACAGTAAAATGATTTTTTAAAGAAGTTCCAAAAGCTACTTTTTTTTCATCAGCTAAAATATGTAGATAATATGTTGTTTTGATTGCCTATAATATTTAGTATTCATCAGCTGCAAAAAGATTTTCTCTGATTTAAAATACCTAGAATTTCAGCTAACAACATGGAGTTTCTTTGGACGAAGGCAAACATTTTAAAATAGCAATTACCACCATAATTGCAAATAGCTGAAAGTTTTTGAATTTTTGATGGTCTGATTCTAGGCTTGATTTGCAACATCATTTTTGATTGCATTCCTCTGTGAATCTTTTTGTTGACATTCAGGTTTTTGGTGTGTTTCTTTTTTTTTTTTTCTTAGTATCAGCACTGGTATAAACTGTCATCTGAAAACCGGGGAAACGGTAGGTCAAAAGAATCGGGAAGGGTGAAGGTAAAGATTAAGAATTAAAGGTATTTGTGAGTCTTTCACATGGATAACCAATCTGCTTTTAAAATGCATGTAGAATATATTCCAAAGGGTTCTTCTAAGCAGATTTTATAAAGGAGTTACTCTACAGAATCAACTTACACAGAAATATTTATAATTGCCCAAATAGATTCCTTTTAACTGCTATTCTTCATTTCATTTCACTTCAGAAGCTAAACTACAAAACAACCAGATCACTTGCTAAGTCTCCCTCCTATCTCCTTCTAACGCAAATGAAAACAGTTCTTCCTCAGGCTGAATATTCATAGTCCTAAATACTTACTTTGTGACCATACACAACTCTTCTTCGATCAGGTTTTCAGAAAATCTAACTGCTTGGTACCATCAATTGTATTGATGAGAACCACAGTAATTACAATTGGCAGAAGCTCATCTGGAAAAGGTTTCATACTATTTGGGAATGGTTTCTGTATCACCAGTGTGGAAATCCCTTCCTTACTTGATATATTTCATGCATTTGTATTTTCACTTCTCAAAGAGGGTAACTATTGGTGGTATTGTATGATACATGACAACACATGGAAAAATCTTCAACCGTGGTAGTCTTAAATTGCTGTCTAACACTGATACATGTGGTGTAGGAGAAGCCATTGAGGAAGTGCAGCCAAAATGTTGATGACTGGGTGAATCACTTACTCCCTTCCACCAGAATCATAAAGAATGCTGGACAACACAGACATGAATCGGTTATTAAATATAATGAGTAAAATTCATTAGAAATAAAGAAATTTAAAAATTTAGTAAGAACAACTGACTATTCTCAGTGTTCATAATATGGATTACAAAATAGTATCAATAAACATATATAGTTTACACTATATTTTACAATATTTCAGTATTTAATAACCATGAGGACACTGAGGAAAACCATAGAATGACTAAGGGCATGTCAAAGATGACTGATGACTGTGCTAGACTCTAAAAAATTTCCTTTCACTCTTCTTTTTCAATTCTGTTTTTTCAAGCAACTCCACGTTTTTTATATATTTATATCAGAAATTGCAAGATGGAATTCTGATGGAATAAGAAAGAAACAGCATCTTCCAGAAAGTGAAGTTTCAATGTCAATTTATTAATTCCTTTCCTTCTTCCTTTTATAAAATTTCATGTGAGTGTAATTTGAAAGGTGAGGAAACTTTTCTTTTAATTGCCTCACCTTCAAATTTGTAAGCTGGGATGTGATGGATTGAAAATCACTTCTTTGTTTCCCCTTTCCTGCAAGGACAGGAACACAGAATTTTTTAAGTCTGCATTCATAAATTTGAACATACAGTTCTGCTCTCAGTTATATTTTGTAACTGCATTTAGTATT
>KZ505906.1:570449-640714 GCA_002844005.1 Limosa lapponica baueri | reverse complement strand
CTATTAGTCCTGGTTCTGAATTTTTCTATTTTTTAATGAAATTCAATTTGTTTACAGCCTATGTGGCCAAAGCTACACTTTCAGAATTTCAGAATAATATCTGTTTTAGCTAAAAAGAACAAAGAGGGTAAAAATTAATCAGCGGTGGAAGGCACAGAACATAGTGTATATACAGTTAACACCTGTCTGACTGCCTACACATTTGGGGTCATTCTGACCATCTCAAAACCCAAAGCAGAATTATGCTCTTCTCTTCTCTGGTGGGTCAGGAAGCCCCAGAGGAATCTGCAGGCAAAGAGCTTCCTTTTCAGTATTCTCTGCTTCAAAATGTTCAGCAATACACCTGAGACTTACCGGATAGTAAGGAGAGACGTATTAAGTGTTATTAAGGCATGAACCAGTGGTAGGCTGTATTCCTCTAAGAAGTTTTAAATAATGGCTTTTCACAGAAAACTTTAGAATAAAATGACAACATTTCAAACAGGTTTTGTTTTTATTAGTTGACATGAAGGCTTCAGGATGTGACATCTTTCCTACCACACAAGGCATGGATCTTATACAAAAAACCTAAGCTCGGACAAAGAGCTGCTTATTCCACTATATCTCAACTGGATTACTTTTTTTTTTTTAACAAAGACTATTACTGATAGTCTTTTTTCAGCAAGGGCTACTGAGACACAAACATATCCTCAGAATTAATGGCAAGTTAGAAGAAGCCCCTGAATTCTGGAGCATGTTACGTCTTACAAGATATTGATGTCAGCAAAGCAACACTGACAAATTTACTCCATTCAAGTATAATTTAACATTCTGCTAGCCTTTCTCCAGCCGTCTAGAATCACAACAAACAGAAGATTTGCTGTGAGAGATAAAAAATGGCTCCTTACCTGTCTGAAACAGAACATTACACCTGGGAAAGAAGGTCAACAGTGTAACATGTACTTGAACTAAACAGGCGGCAACCCATTCAACCTTTTCAAAACTGAGCATCTTCTCTCAGAAAGCCACTGTCAGCCTCCTGATTTCTAAATATATCAAGTCTGCTGTAAACCAGAAGAGCTAGAGCCAGCTGAAAAGTCTAGAAATTTGTAAAGAGGGTGAATCAAAAATTTTGAGGAAAAGAAGAGGGAAAATGCATTGAAAATATCTGGACTTTTTTGCAGTTACTTCTTTTGAAAACTAAAAATGTTACCTGAATCTGATTTCTTTTGTGAGGGGTTCTGTTTCAGGTGATATGGCAGGGTACTAATAGAGAATTAATGAGGCTTAGTTAACCAACTAAACCATGCCAATCATTCCTCAGCTTCTAAAATGCTCAGCATAAACAAGAACCATAAAAAAGGACACCTAATTAGTCAAAGATAATTCTGACAGTCTGTTGTTAATGTAACTATGCAGTCCAAAGTTTGTTATCCAGTTTGTCTCCCAAAAATGTGTTGTGCCAGTAAAGAAAACTTTTGGTTTTCAGGTCCTTTTTTTCCCCTTTAGTTATTTGAAACTTGTAAATACTGCAGACTTGAATAGCTCTACTTAAACAGGCCTGGTGGGAAGAGAACGACAAACAAAATAACAGTAAGCTCAGGGTTATTTTTAAGGCAGCTTTTGGAAACCATTACCTTGTGTTTGCTGCTCTGACATGTGTTTCCATGGAAGCAGGACTAGGCATGGACACAGCCACTAGCAGATGAGGCAATTTCAGCTGCCAGTTTCTGGTTCTCAGCTCTGTTTCCATGGCAACCAGTGCTGGAGCCCTGGAAAGGAGGTGAGGTATTTAAAAACACTGCAGTACTCTTAATAAATATCTGCTTGCTATGCATGCATACCATAGACCCTTTACATCTCCAATTACAAAAGTGCTGCTCAAAGAAGCAGTGAAAATACATCTTGATATCAACTACTACTATTTCCCTGGGCAGGTTTCAAAGAGAAAGAATGGATCATTCCTAAGAGCTGGTTTCATCCTAACGTCTGAGGGTGGGGAGGGAGGGCTGTGTTCTTCTTTCAAAATGAAGATGGGGATAGACAAAGGTACTGTGCTAAATATAAGCTATTGTTTCTCAAGGAAAACATAATCTCTTGCTACATTTGGTGTCATTTTGCTACAGAAAGGAACCAAAGCCCTCTTGAAAGAGTGACAGCATGGCAGATAGGAGACTGAGCGACTGAAGAAGATGGTACTCAGGGCGCACGGAAATGTTGGGGCAGCAACCGCCCTTTTCCTGGGTTAAATCTCTCATGCTTTTTGACTAGCTACACACATTTTTGGTCTTGTGAATAGGCAGGGTAAGCAAGGCCCATCCTCCTCTACCTGCAGTCTTTGCAGGAAGGGTACAGAAGCATCAGTTGCCATGTCAGCAGGTACATGGAAAAATAGACAGCTGTATACCAGTAATCCCAACCAGCACACCCTCCTAATCCGGCCTGTGGTTTGAGCCTGCTCCCTTCCCTTATACAAAACACTTGAGCTAGACAGAATCCACAAAAGGAGGGGGAAAACCCAAATCTGTTTATATTGTTAAAAAGAGAAGCTTTAATAGGACACCCTCTAGGAATAAGGGGAGGTGAATTTGTGCGTGTAAATTGCTATACGAAAGCGGTAATACATGTTGTGCAGAGGTTGTGCTGTTCCTGTCTCAGAAAACTGAAAAGCCAAAGGGTACATACCATTCCTGATGCAACTTGCTAGAAAAGGGGAAAAAAAAAAAAAAAGGCTGACATTGAATAAATGTCACCAAGCCTACAATACTGTAGAAACAACATGATTTACACTATATACTGCATATGTCAAGAGAAAATGCTAGACACTTGGTCTCAGTGAGGAAGCAGAGAATAAGTAGACAACTAAGAAAATTGGAATAAAAAGCCTAAAAGCAAATATTAAAACCAGATTACCCAAAGACAGCATAAAATTTGGTACTGAAGTTCAGAGGAAAGCAGTGTTTATGCTCCTCTGCCTTCCAGAGGTGCATAATACAAGGGTGACACAGAGTGACAGAATTAAGAGAAGTTTGTGCATGGTTTCTCACATTGTGAAAACTTCATTTTCAAACTTCCATGATATAAATCAAACCTACCAGTGACTCTTGCATAATGAAAGCTGTTCAGATAGGTCCACAACTTCATGAACTCATGAAGTCTTTCATTCAGTCTATTATAGATATGCACAAAATATTCAATAGTCTTAACAAAGCAATTTGTTAGAGAACTGTGTGTTCAGTTAATAAAAATATTTGGTTTCTTGGGAAAATATAAACATAAATACAAAACAAAATATCATTCAAAGAAATCAACACGTACAAGCAAAACTGAGATTAAGGATGAATTTCTCTTATTCCCACTTGAAAATTGCTCTTAATGCATTTAGAGCTGTCTGGCTTGAGTCTCTGAAGAAGAAACTGGTAAACCTGCAAAGAGGCAACTGTTGCACCTACCACAGGAGCTCAGGGCTTTAATAGTGGTAAGAAAACCTACACCGACTCAGAAGCACCAACTGAGATTGACACCAACTGAGAAACATCAAAGCATTGAAAATATTATCAATGTTAAGGATGTATTACTTGATTTGTCCAAGAAACAGCAATTCACTGATTATGTTTATACATCTCTGTATAAATGACTGTCCTGACCCTTGCCAGTCTCTCCCACATCTTTTAGTAGCCATCATTCAGTTTGAACTCCAATGAAGACTGCCATACCCTTGAAATATTCCAACATAAACTGAATAAGGATATGGAAAAACAGACAGGATTTTTTTTCTTTGTGGTATTTTTAACTTTGGAGAAGTAACTTTTAAGATCATCAGCCCAAGATTCAACAGCTTTCCATCACAGGGAGAGGAATTTTTGTGATAAGAAAGAATTATGCAGAGAGGAAAAGTCAGATCAAAGCACTAATTTTTTAGAGAATGAAAAAATGATAGCTTAGGAGCCAGGTCCTTAAGTATGACAAGACTGCAGAGAAGATGGAATTACATTGAATAACACTCCATCAGAGTGTTAGAAACTGCACCAACACAAAGCCTGAGGATCCTTGCATTTGCTTGCAGAACATTGACATGTGCAGGAGGAGAATACATCCACATAGAAAAGGTCAATGTCCACATCCTTGGGTGCCTTCAGGCACAAGCGGGCTGAAAACAAGGCTTAGAGCACACTGCAAGGAAGCCGTTCCTGAGTATACCAAGCAATGAAAGCACATGTTATTGGAAATTCAGTGCTATGGGGTGAGGACAAGACTACTTGGGGACATCATTCGGGGTTAGTAGTGTAGAACGTCACTTTACTACAGCACAGATAGATCTGTGGAACAGGAGGCACAATCTGTCAACATGAACAGCCTTTCAGCTTTGACTGTAGGCTCCCGGAAATCCAATGCACTGACCAGTTTTATGAATGCAACTAGAAGGAACAGTTCTTATTCCAGTTTTTGCCAGGTCTCAAACAAAGACAATCAAAAAAGGTTCCCCACATGCTAAATCAGAGATAAACTCTGTATACCAGTTAGCTAATTGTTTACATGGGATGAGATAGAAATCTCAGAAGCCAGAAGTGCTGGCATTTGTCACATCTGCCTGTAGAAGCAGGCCCATGGAGAGAGCATGAGGAAGGGTGAAGCTTGCAGATACTGCAATTATCAGTGCCTGCTCTGAGCTGGACAGAGTAGAGATCACACAAGATCAAGAATTCCATATTTGATTCATGGACTAGGTCAGAAGAGAGCAAGTTGTTTCTACTTACAGGAAGGCCAACTCACAGTAGACTGTTTCTCCGGGTTCTAAAAGGTACACTGTGGAAGACAGATTTGAAGTCAAAGGAATGTGGACAAGAATTTCTCTCTGTAAAGAAAAGGAAGGTGGTAACAGAGATGATGACAACTAATGGCACAGACAAATGAAATCAAACAGCTAAATTCATCTGGTCATGTTGGATCACTTCAATATATTCTTCCATGTGCTAGCTAGCAAGAAAACATGTGCCAATGCTCCTGTTCCCCATAACTCCTTTGCAGCCTAGTGGAGAAATTGTATAAAAGCAATTCAGAACAATCAGGTTGCCAAAGCTAACCTATACCTGTGACCCAATCACTAAGTAGTTACATAAGAAAATTTCAAGAGACAGAAAACCAGCTGATCACAGTTTACAGAAGATAACTGCAGGTTAATTGTAAGTTGAAAAATGGAGTATAATTTCTGAGCAGATACACTCTTAAATGAATTTTTAGCTAAATTTTCTCAAGAATATATGATTAGGAAAGATAGAAGTCAAATGGAAAATCAGCTGATTATCTAAATTTAAAAAAGTGGATGATGTGAAATGCAAGGAAAAGGGATGAATATCATACAAAATGTACAGCCACATTTGGACTTATCAGTTATTCATTACAGTTAGAGATAAATCAAAAGTGTTTCAGTTCAGTTCTGAGTCCAAGGTCGATAGAGTTGCAATTAAAAAGCAGTAGCAGTAATAAACATTATGGTCCGTGTTCTATTATGTGTTTTATTGCTATGCACAAGCTGACTATCGTCCTTTTGACTCATGTTGTAAGTAAGCACTGTTTTGGGGATCAAAGAACACTATTTTTTGACAAAACTACTATTAGCCAGGGCACTATATAAATTTGAATATTTTATTTGTCCATTATTCTTTTAAATAGCACTTTCAAAATCATATACTCCATTTTTTGCATTCTTTTCACTCAATCATAAAAAGAGGAGCAGTGTGTTAAAACCATAATCTTTCCCAAAAGAAATGAGAGAAAGAATTTTAGAGTTTTCTCTTGCTGTCATGACTTGAAAGCAAATGAGCACCTGTCATCATTCCAGACAACAAGGAAAAGCATAATGCCTTTATCAAGCTGGACATGTGGAATTCTATGTGTTAAAATCAACAAATTCATTCAATGGAAGAGACTATCTTTTGTTTCTGTAGTTTCTTGTCAGGAGTCAGTTACCAGGAAAGATACATTTTTGCAATGCTTCAACTTTATGTCTAAATAAAGTCTCATTTCAGTCTTTCTGGTTGTCAGTAGTTGTGGTAGTATCATGCCAAAAGGATTATTGAACGTTAGTCATCCAAAGAGAGCTTTAGGCCACTTTCCTACATTGCAACAACTATAGAAGTAAGAGCTGAGTCATGTATCCATGTCTTCTTGCAAGATCATGAAGTCCTGCAACTTGTGCTGAGAGTCCGTAAGCCTTAGGCAAAAAAATAGGCTTCTTTATCAGGAGAAACAGTGTATTTGAAAATGATTCTTTTCGATCTTAAACAAAAGTAATATCCTAAGCTGATAATGCTGAAAACAAAAATAAAATGCTTTCCTCAAAAAAGTTTCCATACTGTAAAAGAGTCATGTGTATATCTTCCCATGCCAAATTTTCCTTTTTTTCTACAGTAGTTGCAAGTTTTAAGCAGCTTGAGGACCAGTGAATTCAGATTTTTAAATACAAATTCCTTCTTTTTAATATTGAAGATAGAGAATTATTTCTTACAAATTTTCAATTTTAGGTATTTTCAGGAAATCCAGAAGTGAAAGCAAAGCCAGATTCCTAACTATGCACCTCTGTTTATTGCAGAACAGCCTAAGACTTCATGTAGTCATTTCTGTGTTTGCACAAGCACTCACGGGGTTGCTCTCTATCAGAACATCAATTCGATTTTGCTCATCCTACACTTGGGAGAGGTACCCTATGAAAATTTCATCAAAGCAAATATGTCAGAAAAGAAAAATTATTCCAGGAAACTGATAACCTATTTCAGAAAATAGCTTTTTCCATAAGAAGTAAAAAAGGGGTTTGCTGTATGCATAACTTCTTTTGCTACAGTTTTTCTGTTTTGATGGCTTGCATTTTTTTTCATTGTCATATTTCTTTGGAAACAAGGCACGAAAAGAAGTAAGAAAAACAGAAAAATAAAACCAAGAAGAAATAGTTGCTTTAGTACACCTAAAGCCAAATTACCCAACATAAGAAAGACATCTAGCTTACATTGCAATTAATCAGATTTGCAATATTTAGTAGCAGAAACTCATAACAAAATTCTTCATTTATGATTGCCAGGCTATGGAACATTTGTTGATTTTATTTTATTTTATTTTATTCTATTTTATTTTATTTTATGAAAATATGTAGTTTATTTTTAATAACTGTTTTAAATATATAAAATGGATATTGTTTGCATATGAAATGCTATATTAAGTCAATAAAATTAGGAAAGAAATCCAATCATATAAAGACAATGACACTGTATGTTCTTCAACATTTCATGTTCCTTTAAGCATGAGCTGAAATTTTACCAGTATTTATGACTGAATTTTGATAGACTGCATAGACCAGAAGGAACAGCAGAAATGGAATACAGATTTGAATAAAGGTGCAGTTATTTAAAATTCTCTTGTAATGAAGGCTGCTAAAATTTATATCTGAATCATTCTTGGGAAGCCTGTTTGGGTTTTTTTACTGTTTCTGAGCAATAAAGTAAAAATTTTCAGTATATTTGGGTTATTCTGTGAGTTATCTATATTGAACTTCACCTTTAATGTAATTGTGTGTGAATCATCATTCTGGCGAATGACAAAATCTTGAGTTTCTACAGCCTGTGTTCTGTGGGGTGGGTGTCAGACTACTAGTTGTTGGGCAGTGGCCAGCATGTTTGGGGCATCTTGCATTCCACATGATTTTCCTCATGATCATTTCTGGGGAACTAAGAATATGGCAGTGAGGGTGGAAGAGTGTTCTGCCACTCTTTCCTGTCTTTTTTTCTTTTTGTTGGCTTCCAGTACATCCTTCCTGAACATGCCATGTTTTAGAGAGCTCAGGAAAAGCTGTAAGATTAAACTCCAGTCACACAGATGGAGAAGACTAAAATCCCTTCCACATCCAGTCTAGCAGCTTGGTCAACATTGGCAAAGAACAACAAAAGCAGTATCGTAGAAGTTGGCACTGGTGGGTAAATGCCGTCTCACATTTCCTGGAGAAATTTCTAATTCAGTCAGCCAGTTTGAGACCTGACTTTGACAGTACAAGCTATCAAAGGAGGATTAGTCATATAGGCTTCATTACAAATCAAAGTTAATAGAATTCATTTTGCACCTGCTAGTCATTTTAGAGTCGGTATTTCACTTGCAAGGCAATCCTCAGAGGCACTGTAAGGCTATAGCGGCCTTCTAAAATTTGGAGTAAGAAATAAACTATTCTGCATGTAAATACTCTCTGAGGTGCAAGCCTTGTGAAGAGTACAGATGGCACGTGCTTACTGGCTATCAAGTTTCTTAGTAATGGAAGAAAAGTCCACCAAAATCAGTGAAAATTCTACCATTTTATTTCGCTTTGGATCAAGCTTGCAATAAAGTTATGATACCATTCAATGTAATAAGTAAAACAGTAGTTGTAAAAAATCCATTTCTGGCAACATATTTATTGTAGTTTTATAGAGGAAAGAGTTCATGAATGTACCAAGAAAAAGATTTATCTTTAAAGGAAAATGATTTATCGCTTTTTCATTGACATAAGCAGCATCACTTGCAACACATTAAAACTATATTTCTCTTGGGAATATTTTAGAAATTTCTTTGAGACTGAAAAGGAACCAGACAAGGAAGTTTCTGGGTCACTGACTCCAGTTCCAGTTATTATAAGTACCCATGGATTATAATAAGCTTTATAAAGATGAAGGTCTTATCTAGAAAAGAGTTACTTCTTTTATTACATCAGGTCATACTTAATTGCATCATACCCTCTACGCTTTGATGACTTTCTTTTAATTTCCAACCTATATCTATTAAGGGAATTTATATCCATTTCTTTCTGTGTTATTACTGTTTTTATCTTAAAAAAAAATTCTCTCTTATCTTCCTGATGTAGCTAGTAAACACTGGGAAGAGAATCAGCATATTTTAGAACAGTCAATTCTATTGCTATAAAAATGAATGTCATCTATAGTAAGACAAAACATTAGGAGATCTTGAGAGTTTCTAAATCACTCAGTCCTGGAAAGTTCTAAGGACTCTTAATTCATATGAAAAGCATCAGGATGAGAGAATGTCTATCTTCTTGCATAATTGAACCAATTTTTCTTGAAAAATGTTTTTATAGTTAAACCACAGATGTTTATGTGGTTTTTGTGGACATTCCCAGCTCACCTCAGAACATTTTTCCAAAAAAAAAAAAAAAGGACATTTCTTTTAAAACTATATTTATGCATTCATAGGTATTTCTTTACCACGTGAGCCACATAAACACAGTCTCTTAGGAATACATACTACTGTAGTCTCATGGTTGCACACTCCAAGCCACATCAGATCTTGTACAGGGACTGTATTGCACAGGCTGTAATTCCCAGCCAAGGAGTGTTGGTGCCTGGTGTTCGTTCCCTCCCTGCATCCTTCCAGTTCTGGCTACACTCACTTCTTCTCTGTGATGAAGGATGATGTTGGCCTGCTACAGTTGTATGGAGGGACCTATGGCACTTGTCCAAAGGTCAAGTCATAAAACCTGGCCTGAGGGAGTCAGACTTGCAACGTTCAGTGTGGAAGCAGAGAAGGGCAGATTGTTTCCTGAGCTACATAGTAGCGAGATGCTCTGCTCTCCCAAGTGCAGTGCTTTCTGCCAACCTTTGCAAATGCTGTGCTTTTGTGAAAACGGCAATGCATTGCGACGCGTGTCAATGCAGGGTGTGGGTTTGGGTCATATGAGAAAGAAAAATGTTTTTCCAGTAGATAGGGAACGCTCAGGAAGAAGCAAACACATCAGCAATTTTTTTTGTATCCTCAAAGAAAGAGTTAACATCTCAGAGAAAAGTAAGGCTGCCACTGTGAAAACAATTCTTCATACAAAGCAGGCTGTCCACCTTAGTGCTTGTTTGTCATTGTAAATTCAGATGCAAATGAACAGCTCTTTCCACTACTGTCTTTTCTGCAAAGCTCATGAATCTGACGTACCAGTCCCAGTAAGCTTAAAGAAAGTCCCCCAGTTCCGGCTCCTTCTCTGGCAGTCTCCAAAGGAATGATTCAAATACTGTGGTTGTAGAAACATGCTTTTCACACACCTTAACTATGTTTACGGCAACAACAATTTGTCCATATCTGTGCAATATCTTTTGCGTATTCTGTGCAATATTAGTAGCTAAGAAATTGTCAGTGAAGTGCAGAGCAGTATCTTTATAAAAAGTCCCAAGTTAAAAATCTTCATATGAAATTTCTACTGACAATTATCATTCTCCTGAGAGTCCAAATATGCCTCTGAGCCTCTGTTTTGTTTTCTCTATTTTGTAGAGAGATTTTTTTTTTTAGGGAATTATTTTGTCTTTCCTTGTAAGTGGATTACAGCTACAAAAAAGACGTTTTATTCTGTAACGTTGTTTGCTTTTGATTTTTCAACCAAAAAAGGCAAGAAGTCCTTCTTCAAAGTGTAGAGGATGCACAGCACTGAGCTGGAATATATCATATGTCCCTGTGTGTACACACAGCATGCACAGCAGAGAAATATTGATAGGAGTGTCCACTAGTTTTGGAAATGCCATATGCTTTCTATTATGCATTTTCGATGTTTCAGAAACCTTGTAAGTTTTCCAAAACAAACAAAAAAACCCAATAAAGAGTCTTGTAGATGTCATGTATTGCATCATCTCTGAGCCAAGCCAGTCAAAATTCAAGGGAGTTCCAAGGACGTAAGCACAGGAGAAGCATTTGGGTTCTGGAGATGATCAGAAAAAGTAGAAAAATGTGTGTTTTCAGTAGCTGATGTGCTTAGATGGTAGATGTCCCTCTGGGATCTATGCTAGCTAATGGGGAAGGCCACCATTTTAAAAATAGCTGGTCCACCATAATGTGTTCTGGGGAGAGTTTCAGGGAAATCGGTGATGGTGTCTCACACACTGTCCAATCTAAGACATGTACTTACATGCCAGGAGATTTAACTGGGAGAAAACCACCCCAAAGAGCAAGGTAGAACTGAGCGACTATGCCATTTCAACCGATACTTTGAAGACATTCTTTGGAGTGGCAAGCAAGGCTGTATCTGTGGTTTGCATCATGCACTTCAATTCCTATTTAGGAAAGAATTAAAGTTCTGCTGTGTTTCCCAAGCTTTGAAGAACATTACAATGAAAATCATATCATTTAGCTAAACTACATCACCTCTGAAATAAAGTCAAAAGGCAATATGTAACGTGAAGCATAGACATGTCAGTGCTACTGATATGGAACATCTAAAACAAAGTGGATGGACAACATTTAAGAAATATTCATAAGTATTACAATAGAATATTTGGTATGTGCAGCCAATCCTAGGATATTACAGAACTGCATCTCTTAATCTCAAATAAACATTGTTATTAAGAAATACATTGTAGTTTTCACACACAATAAATGATATACCATATGCAGTATATTCTGAAAACACCAATTTTTATGCTGTATTTCATCAGAAAATCTACATCTGCACAGATTTCAATTCCATAACGTCCCACTGTGATCATCTGGTCTCACATCCTATGTATATAGGTTTTCAGATTTTCTCATAGTAGCTATTCTAATCTTTAATTACACCATATTAAATACTTCCAAGGCTGAATTTATCTAACTCCAGTATATATTCACTGCGTCTTATTATTCCTTTCCTGCAGGTCAGAAAGCTCCTCTCTCTCTCAGATCTTTCTTCTAACTGTGAGTATATATAGCTATCAGTCAAATCATGTCTCAGTTTTCTCTTTAATAAATTGAATAGATTGAACTCCTTAAACTGTGAACCTTGTCTTCTAGTTTTTGTTTTATATTTGTTGCTCTACAAGACTGTTGATATGGATTTTAAACAGAATAAAACCAAGGAAGTCCTGTTAGAAAAGAATCCCACTAGAGAATGTCTAGACATATACTATTACTTTATGAGGCCTGTCAGAGTTACGTTTCTGTTTGATGTGTATTTACTTCATTCCATACAATGCAAGCTCTCAAATCAAAATATCATGTGAGAAAGAAATGAAGTATACACTATCAGCCTAGCAGCCATTACTAAGTGGACCTATAATTTTGTTTAAAAAGGTAACACATTTGTTTGAAAAAACTTCTTTTCCATGAAACCATGGTGATTGGCATTAGCTATATTTTTAGCAACAGTCTTTGGTAAGCTAAGGTGCATGAAAAATAGAAGCTTAATAGAGCTGAACAGATTACCTCAACGTCCTCCTCCTTTTTACAAAAATAAATGTTCTATAATGCTTCAAACACTTTATAATTCACAGTGTTTCACAGGTCAGTTTTGCCAATGTTGACAGTGTTCAACTTCATTAGAGATGGAAAGCTTGTGAAAGAAAGAAAAATAGAAACAGAGAAAGTCTGCACTGATGAAGGTTAAAGATTGTCTTACCAGGAAAGTTCCTAAAGATATGCTGTTTGAAACTATAATGAAATGTTCAGTAATTCCATGGGACCTTAGCTCAGATCCAGGAATCTATCACTCTTTCAAAATTTTCTGTGAAATTACTGTCTGCCCACACACTGCATTGAAGTCTTTAGCCAATGTGAAGAACAATTGATCCTGCTCCTTGGAGGAAGTTATTTTTCCTTAAAAGTCTGCAGTCTCAGTTTTCCTTACAGTTCCTCTAGGCACTTCAACAGAATAGCTACTCCAGTCAAGAATTCATGTCTTGTTCCTTTTGCACTGTTTGGTACTTGGGAAAAAACTGACATCTCAGAGGTTAAAATTTTTACTATTTTCTTAAATACATTGTATTCTTCTATCGTGTCAGTTTTGTGGATAGCCTCCTTCTATGTCTGTGAAACAAGTTGAAGGCAAAGAGAAGAAAAAACTCAGAAAATTGTTCTCTTACTTCAGTACTTTAATTATTAGAAACTGACAGAGGTTTCAAAGTCAGAAGAATAGTCAGTCTTCAATTATGATTAATCTGTCTTTTCAATTAGCTAGAAGTCTTAAGAAAAGACTGGCTGGTTTTAAGAAGTAAAAGGGGTTCTGTTTGGCTTTGTTTTTAAGGCTTTAGAAAGTAAGCACTTTCCAATGCATCAGGAATGGCTTAGTGAGTCATGTTGTACAGTCTCACAACAGTCAAAATCATTCTACGAGTAGCATGAAGGAACAAACTGGGAGTAGCATTTGGTTTAGGAGTCCTACCTGTGTTCATACAGTGGTTCCCCACTCCAGCAGACTGGCTCCTCTGGTATTGCTTATCACTCTATGATACTCTGTTCTAATAGCTAAAATATCACACTGAACTATTCAGCACAGGTCACTACTCTGGATGAACCAACCCTCACTACCCTGGATGAACCAACACAAAGAAAGCAGTGTCTCAGTTTAAAGAACAATTTTTTACATCTTTAATTCTGTTCATTAAACTATATTTCTTACTCAGCATTCTTCCATTAATAAATACTACCATCAGTGTATCAAGTTTAATGGTGTAGAGTATGGCATCCAACCACTAAAGCAACAAAATTTTAAAAATCTATAAAGCAGAGAAAGGAATAAATTAGGGCATCCTTAATTAATGACTTACTTTTGGGGACTAATACACAACCATGCTGCCAGGAGGAAATACGAAAAAATATATGTTAAGAGCATAGAAAACCATGCATTTTCCCAAACTGAAATACGTATTAGGAATAGTAGAGGCAAATTTGAATGCATTATCACAGATAGATGATGAAATCTAAGATTATGGTCTTGCATAACTCTTCATATTACTCAAGTCATAACTTGCAGTGAGCCATTACAATTTACATTAGATTATCATTTAAAGGTATTCTGTTTCTGAGTATCACAGGCAAAAAACTTTTTTCTGTTACATGCAAGGTAAATAAAATTTAATAAATAAGTACATAAATAAATTGCAAACCATATAGTAATGAGTCTAACACCAGCACAGTATTCAGAAATTTGTATCAACAATTGTTTGTTTATTTTGGCTGTAAAAAATGTCTTGTTGATGCTATTCCACAACAAACATTTACACTAAACCACAAAAAAGGTCTCTTTTAATGATCAATGGTACAGAAGAATGCTACCTACATAACCAGACTGAACTAAACTAAAATTAACTCAATCAACAACCCACACACCTTTTTCATTTGGCCTTCTGGACTGCCTCAAATAACACAACATGACATGCAGTATTCCTAGAAGTTTCTTTGACATTCAGGGCATGTATTTCCTCTCAATACCCCTCCATAGTGCCACAAAACTTCTTCATGTAATTCATACTTTGCAATCCTATTCTAGATCTTTAGGGTTATGCTAGAATGATTAAAAACAAACAAACAAACAAATCCATCATTTAATTAGGAAGGGACCTTCAGAGATCATCTAATCATACTCTCTGCTTAAAAGAGATCTGACTAGATCAGGTTACTCAAGGCCATTTCTAGTAAAGACTTGAATGTCTCCAAGGATGGAAACTTCATCACCTCTCTGGGCAACTTGTTCCAGCGTTTAACAACCAACCCTGTGAAATTTTTCAATTTGTTGGATTGAAATGATGTTAGACTCTCTGATGACAATGTTCTGAAAAGGCATTTAAGATTTTTGCATGATATTGGTTCAGATGCTGTGACCTGGAGATGTGTTTCCTAACTGACGTTTTAACAATGGAATACGATATTGCTGAATTGCTTATTTAGTTAGTATGTAAATAATTTGGGGCGGGAGGGGTGGGGATTATGAAAAGCAGGTAAGAGCAGTGGGTTTTGGAGTGTCTCTCAAGACAATATCTGTAATAACTCTCAAACATATTCTTCAAAGCAACATGAGGAAAACATACAGTTAGTAAGATTTTTACCTTGTAAGGGTGCTTCCTTTATTTTATTACTGCAGATTTTTTCTTTCTGCTTGTTTTCTGCTGAAGTACACCCAGAAATCATTTTACCAATTGATCAGACTGAAACCTAAGAAATACGCGAAATGCTAACTGTTCCTCATCTATTCTTACTCCAGTCTGATTATCAGTAGCAGAGAAAATAACATTAATTAGGTCAAGCATGGCTTGATTAGCAGTAAGTCACCTTTTCAGAACTCAAAAAACTTTATTTCTTCTCTATATCCTCTTTTGCTGCACTATTACTGGATGAGTGGCAACAATATACTTAAACAAACATGAAGATGTCACAGAATCAATCAAACAGAAACTTGTAAATTCATTTTATAGTCTCTGAAACTCACTGAAGTCAGTGGGAAGGTCAGGCCTCCTGTTAACATTTAGAAGATTAAATTGATTTAAAGGTGTAAGGTTAAAAAACAACATTGGATTTCATAGGCTTTAAAATGGTCATGATACTTGACATTAATTGATCTCCTCATTATTTTTTCACCTTAGCCTAGAAACTTTAATTAAAATAAATTCTGTTTCTGTTCATTCCAAACTACTTTTCAACATCCATTTAGTTTTTAGTTCTATTTTTTCTGCTTTAGCTAGTGTACCCTCTCATAGGAGAAATAGGTTATTTCAAAAGGCTTTTACTACCACCTTTGTTTCAATGCTACAACACATTTCCAGATCTATTGAAATGTCAAGTAAATCTTTTAATGGAGAAATTAATGAATGTCCTTCCTGCATAGGCAAGGCTTCACTACAGGGTGTTAATTTGTTTTTCCACAATTGCATATACTGCAAGTTATATAGAAAGCTATTAATATAGTCCTTTTAAACTGCTGGAAGTAATTTTTAGCTTTGATCACATCAAGCATTAGCGTCACAATGATCACTATATTAATACAGATTAATATATACATATATATTCCTGCTTTAATGCTCTCTATTCTATTCCTATTTGTCTAAAGAAAAAGAATATTTAATTATGCTCATGCTCTTTGAAGTACTAATTTTAGACAGCCCCATATTTAAAGGCACTGAAGAACTAACCATAACTATTTTAGTCTCTCACCACATAGATTTCCCACTCAGATAATCAGGGATAATTTATAACCAGTATATAATACTTCTTCCACTACAAACTGAAATAGGTTTAAAAGGATTTAGGTTTACAGTGGTGTTGTGTATCATTAACATGAAAGTTGTTGTGTACCCAAAAAAACGAATGATTTACCTCAAGTTGTAATTTCACTCAGGCATTGACAACTACGTGAAAAGAGTGTATCACTTGTTTTAGGGCACTGCCAGTAACTCAGAAGCTCTGATTTTATTCTGTTCTCTAGTGCTGCTTTGGTGTCAATTTCTGTTCCTCCTCTATCTTGCTTCTGGCTCTAAAAGCTATCTCAGATTTACAAGGACAATGCCCACAGCAAGCAGTGAATTAGGCAGCACCTGAGAGCACACCTGAATGTTCGGACTTGGCTTGTCTGTACTGTTAAATTTAAAGCACAGTCCCAGGCTTGGTGTTGTTCTGTGTCAGGTACCTTTCCAGATAATTTCTTGGTGTGGCTTGAAAGATAACGTGGCCCAGCGAGTTAAGAGATCCATTCACTACTTGGCGTTTTGAGGCAGTTCCCTTGTTTTGAAGGGAAAAAGATTTTATTACTGTCAGCTTTCCTTAGTGCTGGCAAATAGTGCTGGTAACACTATTGAAGTGTTTGTAACTGGAAAGATTTAAAGCATTTCACTTTGGTACAATTTAAGTATCTATATTGTGTAAAAAAAATCACTGTAATAGATACTTAAAAACCTTAAATGCCCAAGCTTAGGTACCTGTCTGATATAATAGGAAATAGTTTGATTTTTACAGTAGCTTCATGTTGATTTGATATCCTGACAAGAATACAGAACACGTGGACACATCTTCCTTCTGGAAGGCAGAGAAATATGGGTTTGAACTCCTTCTTGGTGAGGAAGGGATTTAACATACCTCTGACTTGGGGATGAGTGAGAAGCGAAGTGCCATGTCCAGCTCCCTGCTCAGCCCACTGCAGGAACCTCCACCCAGCAAGGCAGCTGGGACTGAAATCTCAGATTCATGCAGCCGTTTATCACAGCTGTAAGAGGTAAAGAAAATCTGTCAGGCACCCTTGGCTGGCCTAGGTATTGCCACACTCAAGTTGTTCAATCCCAGGAAATGAGGCTTTCTAGATGGAGAATTTTCCCTTGCATTGTTTAGGAAATGAAAGCAATTAGTTCATGTTTGTGAATTCCCTCCCTGGAGCCAGTGTTACATCACTCAAAATTATAAAGCCTGAATACTTTGTAAATGTGGGCCTAAATTCTCAGGGAGGATTCGGAATCCTTAGTTATGGGAAAGCTTATGTTAGCCTATATATTAGATATGAAGAAAGTTTGTTGCCTGTGAAGTAAAAATCATGGAAACCATAATAACATCCCACAGAAACTCATTGTGTCCGGGTCTCTCAAGTGGTGCACGTACTACCTGGCCATAGAACTATTCTTACCCTGTCTGTGATCAACACTGAAACACGTTAAAACAAATGCAACTGCATTAGTTGGAGAAAGACCTACAGCAAAAATCACAGAGATCTGGGATCTTCTGCCCCCTCTAATAGTTCTCTAAGATCTGGCTATTGGGTTTAAGAGACAAGGAAGAGACAATTTTAAGAACATTCTTGCTCTATGTATTCCAAAATAGAAGTGTTGAGGTGTAAAATATGGGTGTCAGGACAATTTGAACTTAACAGTAGGCTTGAATGTACTCAAATAAAATTGTTATGTGCTCAAACAGTTGAAGTCTTTAAGTAACTACACGGTTAAACAGCAGGTGAACTGGGAATTACAAATACCAGCAGTATTGAATACGGGGCTTCAGTAACTGCTGAGACTTTTAGGTATTACCAGTTTTACTTCTGCTTCCTAGGACAAATTCTGACAAGACTGTAAGTACAAATTCTTACAAGTATATAAGACACATAACAAACTAACTTTGTCACTATATTTTCAATTGCTACAATGGCACAAGTGTCAATGCAGTTCTGATACTTTCATCCCTCAGCTACAAAAGTCTAGTAGAATGAGTTTAGATGATGATCAATCTATATGAAATTATGGGGGAAAATATTTATGTCAATAAGATTCTTTTCCTAATTCAAACCACTTATATACAGAAAGTATGATAAATAACTGAAATACTTAATCTAAAAATTTCCTGACAGTAATATCTATATGTGGCTAAAACATGATTCCCTCTGTGTGTGCCTATATGTAAGATGTTTGATATAAGAGAATAAATAGCACATAGACTGTTAATAGAAAAAGTGATACAAGTTTTAGTACAGAAATACAATTTTCTAGGGTTTCTCTTTCTAGCTTGGTCAAATCATGAGACTACAATGTGACAGATGAATGCAAAATTATTATCTTCCCACAACACCACGGAGTTGTTATGTGGATGGAGAAAACAAAGCATAGCATGAAGCCACGGTGACTGAATAGTTTTCTAAGGCAAACCACAGTTGCTTTAACCACGCTTTTCACTAACATTATCTTTTTGAAGTTTTCAATTGAACCAGTCATGTTGTGTTATGCTACCTGACTCCTAACATGATGTGATGGAGGAACAAAATGACACAAGGCATTTGCAATAGATCAGTCAGAAAATCAAAGACAAGAAAAGCATCAATAGCAAAATAATTCATAATGAGTCTATCGTATGTCTTATGGATTGGTAAAATGCATTTTTATTAAGTCTGCATTTTTGGTAGTATCTTACAGACAGATATCCAAAACACGAAGAGATTTTTATAACATACTTTGTATAGGAAGCATCACTTTACTAATTCATGGATGTTTTAATAGGGAATTTATGTGCATTTTAACTCTGGTTTGAGAAAGCTACATTCTGGCCTACTTAAGGCAGTTTGGAGGTATGCTTTTCTATGTGTTTAAATCCATTTGAAGATGTGTTTTGATCCTGAATGGAATATTATATGTGTGGGATTGTGTATACTTTTCAGATATTTAAAATGAATTTTTACTGTTTACAACAGGTTGAAAATAGGAACTTGAAAAATAGAAATACTTTAACTTGTAGGTTAAAAGAGCTAATTAGACCCAATAGAAATTTTTTAAGTGAAATTAATTGCAATTGAAAATTAAGACAGAAAAGTCAAGAAAATTTTGGCCCCTATAGGAAGAACTGAAAATGGCTGATTGGAAAGGTAATAAAGGAAGAAGACAACTTTGACTAAATTCTCATTCAGTGGCTAAAGTAAAAACATCTGTTATAGATGAAAAAGCAATATATTCTGCAAAAAATTAAAATTGTAATCAACACAACTTGGACTGCAAATGAGAAGAAATACAGACAAAAAGATAAAAAGAAACCTGAGAACATAAAGAAAAAATAATGATCATCAAGGCTAAGGACACCACAATTAGTAACAAAAAAAAAATAATACTAGAATAGGTGTAAGCATGTTATTCAATGAAGATGGTAGAATTGAGAATGAATGAGGAATAAGCAGTAGTGCTGCATAAATGTGTGTCATATAGACAATTTTTTCTGGTACTATAAGCACACAGAAGAACATTACATAATACAGCTAAAATCAGGTAGATGTTCCAGAAAGTCAAAATTATATTGACTTGGCTCCAAGACTGAAAGTGTTTATTTATATTCTACCAAAAATTCATTTTAGGCAGCTAGTCCCAATCTTTGTGGCCTAGACTTCATTGGTCTAACTTGAGCCACTGAACTTTTCTTTTGGTTTCAAATTAAGCGTTAACTCTTAAAAATAAAAACTAAACAAACTATCTTGAAGTATGTATCATTCTTTGTCTTATTTTTTGTAATTATAAAATTTTACCAAGTGCTATGTTCTTGTGAATTACTTGATCAGAATTATTGATGTTAACTAATTTTTCCAAATGTATTTCAAAATTAATCATCTTAATGGTTTTGGTTTTTCTCTTTTGATGCTTTGGATAGGATGCATTACACATAAATACAAACTACATCTCAAAGAGATTCAGACTGCATACTCTTCAGAATTGTCTACGCACTTAAAGATACTGACATATAAGTCTAGTACTTACCTCAAAAGCTCCTTCACCATTTCATGGACTGTGTGTTCGGTGCCTTTCTTATGGATATAATGACCTACTTCCTTTGCAGAGTTTCTTTGGAATCTTCCTTACTTCTAAGTACAGAGGAGTTGAACATTGGCAAAACCTCATTGGGTGGCAATTACAAGTTTTTTCCGCAGTGGCTTCCTGGTTGTCTAAGAAATCGAATATCTAGATTTTGTAACTGGGATCAAGACATATGAATGGTTTATCAGGTAGATTATGGTTGTTCCAGGTGACTTCACTGTTCCACCACCTCTTCTTGGTATCAAGGGTAAATGGGTTAGAAAAGAAGTGTGCAGAGAGCCTGGCACAAGCAGACGGGACAGGAAATGGACTTCCAGAAGACTTGCATGTCTGCGCATATTACGCTAGACTATTATCTGAATTGTTAAAAACTATTTTGTGTTCTAAAAACAGGACATAGTGTCCCTGTCCTCTGCTATAGCCGCTATGGAAAATTCAGAGTCCCTCTTACTTGTTGTCTCCCTGAACATTTGAGTCTTTCATTCCTAATGACTGACAGAGTAGACAGGTATGTAGGCTACCTAATGCTCTCGCCTGGAATAAGAGAAATACACGTTCGATCTCTTTTTCCCTCATGCTGAGGAGTGTTTGGAATCCATTTCTCTGTCTTTTTGGGTGAGTTCAACAACTGACCTGTTATACAGAATCAAGGTATCTTCAAAGAGAACTAGGTGGACTGGAACTTAGTGTAATAGGGGCATCCATTATTTCCTATTAAGTCTATATACATTCAGTGGTAGATAAGATTCATCATCTTTATCTTCTACAGTTAATGAAGCAAGAGAGAAGTACTTCCAGATAGTGATCCATCTCATTTTATGGTCCTGTCTTACCCTAGAGAAATACTTATTACACATATAATATATCATATAATAGATCAGTAGCTACATAGAGAAATTAACATTATACGCCTAGTTTGGGGCAACTAAAGTTAGTGGAGATGAATTCACATCCTAACTAAAGCAGATTGAGGCACTCCAGAGATACCTCATTTACCTAACAGCTTAGTGGAGAAAGAAGTGCCCAGATAAGGAGATTTGGACCTCCTTCCACAAAACCTAGAGAGTTTCAGAAGTTATCCTAGATCAACTGGACTACTTCTTTTCTTCCTTGTCACACTTGTTCTCCACCTTCCCCAAACTGAGGCTGGGGCTAGTACCTAAGGGGATTGGAGAGGTCCTAAATTCTGTCCTAACTGAAAGACAGAAAATTTAATCAAAGTAACACAAGGTCTGTTTCTCCTCTGCTTTTGCTGTTCACATGAGGACCAAAAATGACTGCCAAGAGTTACACCACAGTAAAATTCACTAAGAAACCAAACAGGTTAGTAACAATCTAAGCAGCTTACAGTACTCATACCACTGAGAGTTTTAACATGGGTTTCCAGGTCTGCGCACACAGGGCTGGAGAGCCTGACTATCCTCTTCCTCAGAGGGAGTCTGGTCAAGAGCAATTCTGCTGAAGGAAGCAAGGGAAAACGGGTATAGCTGGTACAGGTGAGGAATAGGACCTAATCTTCTCATTCTGAAATCTCTTACTATTGTGATGAGCAAATAATAACATCATGAATAACTGTATTGGGGGATAATAATTTTTTAGCAAAATTTGTAAGAAAAAATTGTATTGGGTGTCCGTGACAAGGTGTTGGCAGCAGGGACTCTGCAGGGGTGGTCTCTGTGAGAAGAGGCTGGGGCTGCCCCATGCTGGATATGGCCAACTCCAATGGATACAACTGAGCCCCTCCGCTGAGGTAGTGGCACATCTGAGAACATATGTTTAAGAAAGGACAGAAAATAGGGGGGTGGGTGAGGTGGAGGGAGGGAGGAGAGGAAAAGGGGGTGGGGCAGGAAAGAGGGAGAGATAGCAGAGGGAACACCAAGTTCAGAGAAGGAGGAGCAAAAAGAGCTGCTCCAGGCTCTGGAGCAGAGATTCCTCTGCAGCCCATGGAGGGAGCAGTTCAGTGTTGCTTAAGGAACTGCAGCCCATGGAGAGCCCACACAGGAGTAGGGGAAAAGTGTGGGGAACAAGCTGCAGGAAGGAGCTGTTATCGACTGGCCAACTGTAACCCCCACTCCCTATCCCTTCCATGCTGCCCAGTGGGAGCAGAAGGTAGAGAAGTCAGGAGTAAAAGACTGAAGTTCAGACTGGGAAAAGACAGGAAGAAAGGTGTTGTTTTAATTTTTTGTCTTTGTGTCTCACTATCCAAATTTATTTTAAATGGCAGTAAATTAAATTAATTTGCACTAAGTTGAGTCTCTTTCACCCATGACAGTAAATGATAAGCAATCTCCCTTTCTATTTCTCAACCCAATAGCTTTTTCATCATATTTTCTACCCCATCCTGTAGAGGGAGAGTGACTGAGCTGCTGGATGGGCATTTGACCCTTAGCCAAGTTCAACCCACCACAGCAATAAAGACATTCTTTCATCTTGCCTGTGTGTCAAGTAGCTTTGAAAATCACTGGAAATGCTACAACTTATGTTCTAGATTTGGTCAGAGGAACTCTTCTGAAACCCTTTCCACATTAGTTTAAATCACTGTCATTATGAGTTTCCAAGAGGATGCAATAGGTACGAGGGTGAGCGAAAAAAGGGAAATCTATAAAAAGTCTGCTAAAAAAAGCCTGACACACCAAGTTATCTGCACTGTCGTGTTCTTGAAATAAAATTCCATCAGTCTAAGTTAACGGTTCTTAATAAATGGGGTTAACAGCTAAAAATGGAGTAGAGTGTTCATTTCTTCAACATTATAAGCAGTCATTGCACACAGTAATAAAAATAGAAAGAATGACTTCAGGATTTTTTTCCCTTTGAATTGAGTTGTCACTCATTAACTTAACATTTAAAGCACAGTTCATTAATACACTGTCATTGATGTGTGACTCCATTATCAAACCTTTCCAAGATGCAAATCTTCCATTGTAAACTGCCCATCTTTCTAAAACCTGGGAAGTGTACTTTGGGTCCACTGAGTATTCAACTTTATAATTCTGTCATGTTAGGTGTATTTTGTTTTATTTGTGTCCCTATCATTTAACTTTCAGGTTGCCAAAAGTGTATCTAGATGCCCCTAGACTATAAATACTTGAATGAGAAAAAGAGCAACAGCCAGGGGTCAGATTACGTAAACTTGACATTTTGTTATCTGAGGTACCTCCTGTAACTTACATCACATTTCATCTGTTGAAGTGGAAAGACAACAGTGAGAAAGAGGGCAATACAACTCAGAAACTATAAAGGGATAACGCTAAATACATCTGACAATCATTCTAGCAACTTTCACGCATTGCCATCCTCTATAAACAAGAGACTCAAATGGCAAGAGCTGTAAGGCATAAGTGGTTATCCTGTTACAACAAAGATATTTTTCTTCATGCTGAACTGGAATAATCCTGCCATTAGGTATGGCTGCATCACAGACTGAAGTACATCAGAGGGAGCTGCATAGTAACTTTAATCTGGTAGCTGCAGTACCCCACAGCTTCACATAAGCTACTTTTCTCTCTCAGGAAGATAAATTGGTCAATGAATTATCTTGCATTACCATAGCTAGACTATTTCTAGTATTTGGATAGCTTGGACCTTTGGATGATGCAATGTAGAGCTGTGAAAAGCACAAGTGCTCTGCGGTAAGTTTTGAAAAGCAAGATGCTCCATTTACACACCTCTGAAATGCATGGCACTTCGGGAAACACTCAGTATATTGTTTAATACTAGCGATGGTATTTCAGGTTCTATTTTGGTCCTTGTAAGTGCAATAAAGACGGGGCTGAATCATCTGCTAACTTTAAAAAAAAGTAAAGTTTGCATTTGTTTGTGGATGGAAATATTGATGGTTTATATGTTATATATTATATTATATTACCTATTATATTATAGCAATGAATCAATGATGACAAGCTGGAAAACAGTCTCCAAAAGGCCTTAATGTATTGCCGAATATTTTGTCTTGGAGAGATGGTTTTTTCTCCACAAAAGATCTTGCACTCTTTAAAATAAGCGGCACACTATGGAAGTCATAAAATGTGAAGATCCAACTACTTTTTAACACCATTCACATGTTTAAGGGAATTCAATAAAGGTTAAAAACTATGATGTCATTCAGATTTAAAGATTAGAGGATAACTAGGATGAGAAATAGAGTTAGGGAAAGTTTTGCCCAAGAGTATTTCATCACCATTTAATTACAACGAAAGTTTTGGGGCAGAAGGTTGTCAGTTTCAAGGAAAGTGAGATGAGGAAAGTTACTTGAGTTCAGGATGGAGATTTTATGCAAGGTGACAAAACACTTTTTTTTAAAAAGAAAAATAATACACATTCAAAAATAGTCATAAGAGTTAGATAGTCAGCCAGGCTATGGGGGAAGATGGAATGGGGTGCTAGGTCTCCCATAACAGATTTTCCCATGTGTGCATGAGGGGGATATCTTATAATGCCAATTATATTATATTGTATACTAAAAATAATAAAAACCATGAAAGGAATAAATCCACATTTTTCACAACAGATATGAAATATAATAGTACGTATCAAGTAAATCTCATCTTTCCTTGAAACAGAAAAATCAGCTGCCCTGTTTTTTATTGGAAAAACTATAGGAAAAGGAATTTTAGTTGTTGACAATATGAAATCTGTGTGAAGATCAACAGGATACGACAGGAAGAAATGCCTCTTCTTCCAATAGACAAAGAAACAAAAAGATAAAAATAAATACTTACTGTATGTGTTTATTAATTTTATGCATTAAAATGTTATCCAGCTCTTCTCTTGACCTGCATCCTCATATTTTGCCTTTGAATTTAACCTGATACTCACCGTGGCATTCCCTGCTACTGTGTACAAGCAGGCATTTTCTCTTTTGGTGACCTGGATATACAGGAGAAAGCAAATTTATCTGAAATGGTCATCAGAAGCCCAGAGTAAGACAATATTCTAAGTTTTGGAGCATACAAAATAGAAATCAGTCAGGTGGTTCTGCTTTCTTTCCTTTGAATGAGTCAACCCATTAAAAAAATTTTTACTTCAAAGCAAAGAGAAAAACAAAAGAACCCTAACAACCTACACATGCATATGTCCCAGGAAGTTTTTTGAATATGTTTCTGAATATGCTTCTGATTATGAATCAGCTTAAGATTCAAAGTGAATAAAATTATGTATATTATAATTTAATCAGTGCAAACCCCAGGAATTTTGCACTGAATAGGAATATATGACCAGATATGACAGTTTCATAGAGATTTTGAATAGGGTCCAAGGTTAGCATTTGTCAATAAGAGGTCTAACCTAGTTCTCTACTCCTTTTATGTAAGCCAATTTCAGAGGTGAGGGACCCGTGTTCAGTCAAGTGAAAGGAATTCTTGTGAACTATAGCTAAGACTGTGAAATGTGAGGTACCCTGGAGGATTAGGGTTAAGCTAGGAGACAGAGTTAAGAAAAGCTTTGCTGTGCTGTTTGCTTCTGTTTGGGACAAGAAACTGTAAGTGAAATTAGTCTACTTTAGACAGTAGTCCTCTGCCTTGCCTGCCTCCTAACTTCTCATTCCTTATAATATGAGGAATCGTCACAGGCATTGCCTGAACTGTTAATGATAAACAAAACTGGGTTGTTGAACAGTTTAAAAATATGCTTCTGCCTCTTGTTAGAAAATATTTGCTGTATTTATTACCAGTGCATAACATTTTTTGAGAGACATATGTTTGCTTGCATGAGAATAAACCACAGGCAGCCGTTACCACGCAGAATGACATTCTTAGAGAGAGATTCAAGATAGGAATAATTTGTTGATGATGTCTTTAACAAATAAAATGATAATTGCATTACAGATGAGAAGAAAGTTAACTAACAGTAAGATCCTGCTCCTGTGCATTCTGACAAGTGGAAATAGTAAGAACTACTACTGAAAAGCCATCAGTGAAGTCCAGCATTAATATATACATACGAGAGATCTAAGAATGGAAGTAGCAGCTTTCAGCCTACATCACCATCTCTGAGGGGAATAGCTTCAAGAACTGAGACTTCATAGGTAAATTTGGAGAGGGCTCATAAATCTCCATACTGAGTCCTCTGACACCTTGCTTAAGTACTTGTCTCTTGGAATCAAATATTCAGATTCTGAGCATTAGCTAGGCTTCCCAGGGTCCAGGGACACTGAGAAACATAATACAGAGGACTTCCAAACAAGTGGAGAACTATTATGGAGAGAAGTGGACCCCAAACACTTTTTTCCAGACTTGCTCCAAGAGAGAGTATTTCCAGGCTTCAGCATCCAGACATGTTTCTTGGCCGTATTCCAGTTCTGTGTTGGGGTCATACCTGGATCACATGATCTGAATGAAGAACTCAGATCCATTTCTGAGTTGCGATAGTGGAGATTCCCTTCTAATCTCATTTCCACTAACAGTCGTACAACCAGACTTGCTGTTCACTCTTGCGTACATCTGGTAGTAAGTTACGGTAAAAAAACCTGAAAACAGGTTCCTTCATGTACAGCTGAAACCCTGGCAATATAAACCTACATGAAATAAAAAAAAACACAAGTAGATTTTATCCAATCACAGCATGTGTGCATTAAAGACTGAAAATTCCCTCCTCATCTGTTGTTTACTATATATTCTTTTCTATATGTGAATATCAAAGTTTCTACTTCCCCTTACTTGTCTTTCACGAATGAGTAGCATGGATTTCAGGGGGGTAATCAAACAAGCCTGTTCCGATTAAAACCCAAAACCACTGCAATTTTTCTCATATTATTGGTTAACCCGGATTTTGCCATTTTGCTTTATCTGGTTTTTTGTTCCCCAAAAATCCATTACTGTGGGGTTCAAACTACTCAATTTGTATAAAGAAAATATATTCTTTATTTGGAGAAGAATATGGATATGAATTTTTTACTTCAAATAGTATTTAGATAGTCCTATTTAGATCTGTCCTACTTGGATGGTTTTATTTAATGGTTCCTTCAGACTGATCAATAACATGCTATAGAGGGGAGCTTTTGGAGAATGCAAATTTAGTGCGAACAGCATAGTCTTCCATGTAATTGGAATGTAAATGTCACTGTATTCTGATTGTTGAGATTAATTCACTGCACATATACTGCATGTATCTTGGCTGAATTTTGTGACTTACAACTTCCTTAACTATCCCTGCATATTCAGGACCTTTCAAGATATGAAAGTATTTCTGAGAGAGGAAGACCAGACAGGTGGAAGCTACCCCTCAGTTCTAGGTGATACAAAGACATCCCTAAAAAAGAATCATCCTGTGATTTAGAGCCTTACTTTTGGATGAGGAAAAATGAGATTCAGTTTTCAGTTTTGCTACAGACATCCTATATGACCTTGGACACTGTGCCAGAGGCACCTAGCCAATTGGAAACACAAGACTTTGAGATTTAACTGGCATTCAGATTGTCTGAATCTGGGCTTTAGCCTCTCTGTGCCTCAGGTCCCTGTCTGTGAAAAGAAGATAAATTGACTGCCCTGCTTCACGGTGATATTGGACAGACAAATTCATCTCGGACTGTGGGGTTATACTGTGAGGTTTGTGTAAGATTCTTTCTAAAAATGTATTTTTACTTTTTGCTTCTGTCTCCAGCACACAGTGGAGAACACAAGAACTGGAGTTATAATAAGATTTTGTCACTTGATATAGCAAAAACTACCACCCATAAAATCCCAGCTTCTATTTCCTTTTATTCTTGGCCAACAGCCAATAAATATTAAACATGCGTGACTTACACCAGATATACATGTGGATTTTATCTTATAGGAGCACATATGGGTTTATTTCTGCTAAGTTATATGAACATGTTGCTTATGCATAAACATTTATGTTATTTCCAATTAAAAATGGTTTTGAAAGTTCTGTAAAAACATTTACAGTCTATACGCTACACACAAGTTCCCAAAAATGTGTTTATATACACATCTCTGTTTAGTGGGGCCTGAATGTACTCAGTTCATCCCTCCTGGTGGGTGAGACCAGAGAATGGGAAACTGAGACCAGAATGAACTTAATAGGCATCAACTGATTGTAAGTCAAGTCTACCAATCTATAGTTTTCATTTACCAGATACAAGGCAAAGCAATCCTCTTACACAATTTCTTATTTAGTGAAGAATATTCTCGAATTTCAAAAATTATGTCATTTTTCCTGGCAGGGAACCCACTCTGCTTTCTTCAGAATTTGATATGGGAAACCGTAAAATTTTAGAAATGTACTTTTCAGCTTGTCACCTACTGTCTATATATTAAATGAGTATTTTAAAGTAAAAACAGAAACAGCAGCTGTTCAAAGTTAGAGGAATATCAAACCACATTAAAATGCGAGTCAGAGAGAAGTTCCATACAAGTATTACCATTAACCCAAACCCGTTCTGGTTACTGACAGATGTAATTACATATGCAAATATATATTTCTGTGCATAATTATCCACATACACATATTTTGCACATATAATTTATGTGTCAACTTTTGAAAACTTTTTTCTCAATAGAATGTTGTGTATATTTTAGAGATGTGTATTTTGGTTAAGGTAGCCTTAACTAAATGTGTTTCACGTAAAATAAGCAAAAATAGCAGGTAAAGTAACCCGCAAACCCTGCTTATTATAGTCTTACACTCTTTTTCAGATGCTTGTGATTATTAAACACTGTCAACTTAAGATAATACTTGCTGGCACTGTTTTTAAGTGTTCAGAAATAGAACTATTTCCTTCTATTTTCTGTTTTATATTCTAAGCTCTTTAATAAGTTACCATCTTCTGTATGGGTGTTTCAGGACGATTTTTAAATATTTCCATTCATACAGACACACACAGCTTTATGAGAAAAGGTTCTGTACTGGGTGCAATTTTCCATCCATGGTTATCTGTAGGTCCTCCTGGTATATTTTATTAAGATCCTATTAGCTGCCTGCCTGAAAATCATGTAGGCACAGGTTTACATTCATTGCTGTGACAGACGTGATGTAAAAACCAGACAATCAGGAAAGAAAAGAAAAGGAAAAAGGAAAGGCAAAGGAAAAAGGAAAGGCAAAGGCAAAGGCAAAGGCAAAGGCAAAGGCAAAGGCAAAGGCAAAGGCAAGGAAAGGCGAGGAAAGGAAAGGCGAGGAAAGGAAAGGCAAGGAAAGGAAAGGCAAGGAAAGGAAAGGAAAGGAAAGGCAAGGAAAGGAAAAAGCCCAATTGCAATTATGTAATTGCTGAATGACAGGCTCTTACAGAGAACTGCGGTACCTTCAGTAACAGAATATATCACTAACCACTGAATTCTGTACTGGTTTGGGGCTGGGATTGAGTTAATTTTCTTCGCCATATCTGGTATGGTGCTATGTTTTGGATTTGTGACCAAACCAGTGTGATAACACTCCGATGTTTTACCTGTTGCCGAACAGTGCTTGCTCAGCATCAAAGCCTTTTCATTTTTTCATGCTCCCCACCAGCAAGTGAACTGGGGGATGCACAAGAAGTTGGGAGGGGACACAGCCAGCTGTAAACATCTGCCCGGTGATAGGAAATAGTGAACTAATTCCTTACTTTTTCTTTGCTTGTGTGCTTTACTTCTGCTTTTTCTTTACTTATCAAACTGCCTTTATCTCAACCCACTGGTTTGCTCACTGTTACTCTTCCCATTCTCTCCCCCATTGCACCTGGGGGGAGCGAGCAAGCAGCTCTGTGGGGCTGAGCTACCTTACAGGGTTAAACCATGACAATTCTAAACAGAGTTCCATAAATTAACATTGATTTGAAATCAGAGGTCTTTTGCAGAGTGCTGAAACAAGAGGCCAACTCCCCTTTACATCAAATTCTATACAAAAAGCATTACTGTTTGAGAATATCAGAATTCAATTCGTTCTAATAAGGTACAATTCAGAACATAGTGTGGTGAGACAACACGTATTCTCTAAGCAATGGAAGCTGTGATAATTTCTAACTTTAAAGACAATGCTAATTCTTAATTAGCTTTTTGCTCAGCTGATGAAATGCTAGATATTGTTTTTTAAAATGACTGCTAAGCTTAATGAGTAGCTGAAGTTTAATTAGACTCCTCAAACTGTTTCCTAGAATTTCTGACTTTGTTTCAGACTTACTTTATTTCATAGGTTATGGTTAGCATTACTTCAAAGTGTAAAACACCATAATGAGAATGAGGTTCATAAATGAAAGTTCTTTACTGATTCCTACAGTGCAGACGCAGGGAAAATTCTCCCTGAAGTCAGCATTTGCTCTTTCATCACCAGTGCTCTGATTCTGGAAAATTCATGCTAAATTCCACCAGTTTTTAGAGTTATTAGCCCAGTAAGGATTAAAAACAAAAAAGAAAAAAAAAACAACACAATGGGATTTAATAGAAAGTGTGCATGTACGTACATTTTAGAAAAACTAGAAAGCCATTGTGTATTTTCAGAGTTGGGTCTCATTTCCTTACCTTACACTTAAACAGCATGCCAAAAATCTTACGTTAAAATGGGTAAAGTGTTGCACATAATGTCAGATTAATCTATATGCAAACTGATTCACTTGGCTGATGCTAAAGCATGCTGTCTTCTAGAGGGGAACAATCCAGTTTCAGACAGGAGATCTTGGAATTACAACACACCATATAGGATTTCACTCTACTGATTACTCGATTACTAGATTACCAATTTCAAAGCAGCTAACAGATTTCAGTATCTCTGGATTAAAATTAGCCACTTAAGCAGAATAGCTTTGTATCACTATGCATAACATACTGACAATTTTCTACAACTGTTACAAAAATAATGGTATGTAAAACTAAACCTACTGTCTATACTTGCACAGCAAATAGACTTCCTTCTGCTTGCTTTATTTGGAACCTCGATATATCCAACATATATCCAACATTTCATGTCGAGCTACACTTCATAGTCTCAGATCACATTTTGTGCATAGGTAAAAAAGGGTAGATGTCACAGAGATAGTCTTTTAATTTTCTAATCCAGATAGCTGGAATCAATTGCTAGGCGTACTGAAATTGTGCCATTGATAATGAGATAATTGCAACTTTCATTGTGTTTAAATGGGAAAAAAAACCCGACCTTTTGATTTCACAGTAGTAGGGAAAATTAATTTTTAGCACTATACTTAGATTTAGAGACACTATACAAAGCCAAGAATTTTAAATATATTCATACCTCTATTTTTACTGCCTTGGAAAATGAATACTGACTACATGGTTGCCAAAAATACTTTTGCCTATTCATACTGTGTGCTTCAAGCTCTTTGATGTCTTCCTTCTAATGTCTACACACATGAACATTTATTGATATCACAGTGACTGTTAGAAAGGGATGCATGAAAATGAGCTTGTCTGAACCCAATGAGACTTTTCACAAGTCCAAAGTTCAATACTTATGGCTTCATAGGCCTGAGATCTAAACCAAATTTTCACTGCTCACACAGATTGAAAAACACTTTTATGGTGACTTTGGCAGGAAAATGTTTTGTTTTTTAACTTAGGTGCTTTGAAACAAGGCAACTCTGAAATGTTTCTTAACTTTCCTAAAAGAACAATCCCAGAATCCTGTCTTTGCCTGATGCTTTGGCAAACAAAGGAAGTTAACCCAAATAGTCAAGCTCAATCAGAAGAGAGTGAGTTTCATTTCATTTTTCAACTTAATCTAAATTGCTGTTTTGTTTTGGTTTTGACAAAATGTGAAATGGGGAGTCCTGTAGTAAATCCACAGGGATTTTTGTGGAACACAAATGGCTGAGATACCATGCTATTAAAAGCACAAAAGGGTTTGTAAATCTATTGTATATTCACTGCCTATTATTCTTATGAATTCAGCTTCTGAATTCTAGACATAAATGTATTTACCAAGTTTTGTAAATTTCTGTGACTATCATTCTATTACTCGCAGCAATACTTTTGCAAATATTGTATACACACAAGTGTATTTATAACAGTCTCCAGATAAATCAGGCGGGAATTATTCAAAAAGATAAGAGAAAGAGCCCACACAAGAGACTAAAAAAATGCGTACATCCAACAAACTCTCAAATGTAATAACCAAGTTCTCAGATGTGAAAAGGAGCTTTCTCACACCTGGTCAGAGCAACAAAGTCATTCAGAAAGTCTACCATGTAGAAAACCAGGGCTAAAAGGATTGGCTGCCGCAGTCTTAGCCTGAGTTCGCTTCAAGTAGGTTATACTCTGATCCCAAAGAAACCACAGAGATCAGCCCAAAGTAATATCTAAATTGTGATTGACTTGAGGGGGATAGCAAGCAAGTATGATATGCAACCAGGTTTTCATTATTTGTCCAGAATCTCATGTATTTTCTTCAAAATGACCTCAAAAGGTTATATTGGAATTTATATTAAATTCCAAGGACAGAAGCCAGTTTAGTGGTAATATGTTTTATTCTTCTTCATGGCTGCCACAAGGAAACCCATTAGCAATGCAGCTAATTGAACTGGGTTGGCAAAATTGATGGAGACAACCATGAAGCGAATGGATCATGAACTGTCATATCAATTGAAAGAAGAGGCATGGGCTTGCCACTCAAAATGAAGTGTTCTTAGGAAGCTGTGAAAACAGTACCACCCTTATAATAAAGGGAGAAGTGTTAATATTTTAAAATACCATTTTAAAAAAGGATTTTGTAAAATCCATTTTATCTGTTCAGGTGATAGCTCTACACACTCCTGGTCAGTGTTGGAAAATCTCATGCCTGAGAAGTAGTAACTTTAAGCCTGAAGAGTTGAGCGTGTACATTGCATGCCTTAAACAGCAATCCCCAGGATAAAAGCTGTGGCTTGTTTGTGTTCCACCTCCCGTAGAATAGGATCAAATAGGCAAAATTCTTGTCACTTCTATTCCTCATCATGCCACTCTTTGCTATTCAGTCATCTTTTTCTCTGCAGGTATAGTTAACTCAGCAACTGCCTAGATGTAAAATTTTAACAGAAATGTTCTCATTATGTACCAGAAATCTTTAAGCACTTGATAAGGAATGAGCTGGAAACAGCAAGCATAGAGTTTTCCTTGGGTATATTCTCCCCCAGCTTCTGACATGAGCCGGAGGCTTTATTCAAAGCAGCACATTTAATAGCTGTTTAATGCCTGATGGAACCTGCTCATGGACTTGTTTAATCCCTTTTTGAGGTCATATTTTTGAGCTTCACAACATTCTTTGGCAAAAAGTTCCATAATTTAAATGACACATCAGGTGAAAAATACTTCATCTTATTACTGTTTTAAGGCTGATACATAATAATTTGATTTTTGAACTCACTGGTTCTTGAGCTATCAGAGTTATTAATCACTCTCTTGCTACTTTCTCCTTGCCACTCATGACTCACATGTTCTCCATGTACTCATTTGCTTTTTTTTTCTTTCCCATATTCAAATACCTAAGCCTATCTAGCCCTTCTAACCTGTTCATATATTTACACTACTCAGTGCTTCTGATCAATTTTTCTGATAATTTCATTCTTCCAATAACTTTAGATTAATCATTGTCATTTTCTTGGTTTTGGTGGGGGTTGTTTTTTTTTTTTTAAACAACCACGGAGCACTGAATTAACATTTAGAAAACCACATGGGGCGATTGTGCATTCCTCTCTCATACATAATGGCCGATACAGAGCTCATCATGTTCATGTATAGTTTCAATTGTTTTACATCTGTAGCTTGAATACTTTCAGATCATATTTTAAAGGTCTGTCAGTTGTTAAAATGCAAAGCTGACTTTCTAATTTCAATATACACTCAAAGATATTTTAAAGGAATATTTACACAAGCACCATCTGATAGCATTAATGTACCTTCTAATGTTGAACAGTATTAACTATTACAGGTTATTCCCTTCTGAGAACCCTTGCAGAAGCCTTTGGGAAAATAATAGTTCATAAATTAATAACACTATTAGATCAACATATTATCACTTACTGTGGGTTAACAGAACTCAAGGTATCATTCAGAAGAGTTTGGAAGAAATTCTTATTTTCCCTTCAGGGCTTCCTCATTTGAAGAATTAAAGGGAAAAGCTGTTCTGATAGTGACTTACATATTTTCTTATTCTCAAATGGCAATTTCCTGGAATATTTTTGTTAGATCTCCTGGAAAAAACTATCCTACTCTGAAGTCCTTATACTGAACTCTTTTTTGTAGTATCCAAACACTTGTAGGTATTATTAATTATTGCAATTGGCATTCATTACATTTTTTTGTTCCCCACAGATCTTCTCAAGGGAAGATAGGAAGATGCGTGTAAGTTAGCATCATGCTAGATGTTCCAATCACAAACTGAATTAACACTTCACCATATCTTGTATCTCAGGAGCATGCATTATCTACTGTTTTTCACCTTCGACCAGTGACGAAATATTTTGACCAAGTGTGGAAGAAAAATAGTTCGGTACTGTTTGAAAAGACAAAGGTCATAAAAGCTGAATGCTTCCTAATCTGGTTTTCAGAGAGAAAGAGCAGCTGAGAAGATGCATAACAGATCCCTCTACTTACTGGCTCTGTGGCGCATAAGCACCTACTCTTGGGTGATATTAACAAAGGACAGCAATAAGGGAGCATCTTATAAAACAATCTTAGAAATTCTTACTAAGACTGCATACACTGCTGTATTCCAGAAGACGGGGTAGATCACATGATGAAGGAGAAGCTATGGCATTTCTCTGCTTTCAAGCAAAGGTGCCCTCCAAGGGAACCCATTTGAGAAGAGATCCAGTTTGTACTACACAGCATGAGGGCATCTTTCTAATTTTGTTCAGTAGGCACACCCTAACTCAGGAGATGACCTGCTGGCTTTTTCTTTAAACGTGTGAGAAGCCAGGACTGTGGTTGCAGAGCAGAAACCAAAAGCACAAGTTTCACTCATCAGTTGTAAAGGACATAACAGGTCTTAACCAATATTAGACATACAGGCACAGAGCAGAAATGACAGAATCATTTAGCTAACTTAGAATTCTGAATTCACATTACTGCAAAATAGTGTTAAATTGCTATAGTCACTATCTTTAAATAACAGAAGTAAAATGATACAACTAATCACACTGATACAAAAAATAGGTAGCAAGTCCTTTTTTTTCACTTTTCCATATCTAATTCAGAACAATGAGCTCAGATAACATCAAGAAGTCATGTCAAAAGATTGCAACTTTCAAAAAGGATTAAACACTGTAGAGGAGGCTATGGTAAGTTTCAGAAAATAAAACAAATCATTTGTGAAATCATCACAGTATGCACAGACAGGCAGAAGGGAGATATTTCATCCTTGAGTTAGAGCAAAGCTAATTTAAGTATTGTGAAGCTAATGGCAGGAAAATTAATTCCTGATATTTTCTTGAGTGTGAGTAAGGAAGCGCATAAGTAAATGTTTCAAAGTCAGTAATGGTAGCAAAACATCATGCAACTGATGAACCCTTTCACCTCATAACTTAAAATGCCTTACAAATGAACTGAAGATGCACCAATAAGCTGTTACAACCCTATCAAAAACATTTCATGATATCCCACATAACATACTAAAGAAAAGTGAAATTTAAATAGGATTTCCTCAAAAATCAAAAATATAGTCCTTTCCAACAGTGAAGATAAAGGTGCTAAAAAAAAAAAAAGAAGAAAAAAATTAGTTCTAAGTTGTTATAATAAAAAAACCCAACAACTTAATTAAAGGTAGAACGAATTGCAAGTACAGACTGAAATTTCTTGGATGAATTGGATACATGAAGACCTATATTTTGACGATGATTGCCATCTGAAAAGTCCAAGCTTTATGATGAGAAAAGTTAATGTCTGAAATCGATAAAAGATAGGTTGAGTCAGCATGAGCATGTCGGTTTTTATCCTCATGGAATATTAGGTTATCAAGAGGTATTGTGCCAGCCCTATACCTAAATCATGAAAAGCTGCAGAAAGTCATGTTGACTTGAAAAGAGAAACTTGGAACCAGGGTGCCTGGGTACCCATCACCCAATTGAAACAAATCTTTCTTCCCTAGTTAAGAACAAAATACCAGCATTTTGAATAAAACAAAATAAATTTTCTCAAAAATTTGCCATCCAGTTCTGTTTATTTTAACATAAATAAAGCATTTTTTTCTGTCTTTCTAAATGGCAGTGCAATGAAGAGTGTTGAAACAAAAGTGAGAATATCAGAATATGCTTTCTTGCCACCCTCCCCTATATGAGATAAAGCACAACTTTAATGTACAATATGCTATGAACTAATTTCATAATTTCATGTAGGTTGTCTAATATCTTTTGTGCTTTATATCAATTTAAGTTGTCCACATTTTGAGCAACGTAAATTGAACATTTTTCTTTTTCCCACAGAGAATACAACCTTAATGTTATTTTCATCGATTTTCTGCAATTTTTTTGTGTGAAGGAAAATAATTTAAATTTGTCTTGCCACAGTTTGAGTTTTGTTGTGCCTGAAGTGTACAAATCCAGAAAGTAGCTCATGGTCAATGGCAAATGACAGTTCATCTTGCTCCTCTGCAAAACGTCTCTGAATGCTACAGCAGTGCTTATCTGCAGAGTTACTGGTATCTATAATAGAAACTGTGTAACAATAATACAATTTGATTAACATCTGATGCGAAGACACAGGTTCTGGGAAAACAGTCTTCAAGTTACAAGAAAAACTTTGATCTAACAAAAATAAAAGCACCTTATGAGTATTTTTAAGGAAGAAAAACTTTTATCAATACTCTTAACCTTAATTTTCCCCCGGTTCTTTTTCTGTAAAGATTTTACATTACTTGAAGAAATGAGGGCACTGAAATAATTGCTGTTAGTTCAGTATGTTGTTAAAATGACAGATCTTACAAGTCCTGTTTAGTTGTTGCCTAACACAAGCAATGACTGCAATCTCTGGGTGCCTGGAATTTTGGCCTGGAACAGTTTCTAGACCTGAGAAATCTGATTCTGCTCAGTCCTGGCTGTTATGAGGAGCTGCTACCTAACACATTGCCTTCATTGCCAACAGGATAACTGCAATGCCCTGGTGACTTTTCTTAGTAGACTAATAAGCATTCTGAAAGTAAATTAGAAAGACTGGACTCTACATAACCAAGCAACAAAGACCTTATAACTGCAAAAAATGGCGAGAAGTCCTTATTGCTTCCCATATGCAACCTGGTAAATTCGGCTAGAGATAGAAGCTATTTCTCACATTCATTGCCCTGATGATTCATTGTCAAGATGTGGCTGTGTGCCTGAGATGACAGCTACCTCTGCTGAGTTTGCTAAACAGAGAAATTAAGATGGGCACCATGCCTCTCCATTCCTGTGGGCTTCAAGGTAGTGGGTTCTGCTTCTGTTTGCTTCCATTGTGCAGTCTTAGAGCAGAAGCTTATTCACCTACCTGAAACATATAAGAGTTGTGAACAAACACCCCATATTCCAGTGGATTTTTTTCACCCTCTCTGGAACCTGAAGGCACACAAAGTGGTACCATTTAATGATTCTCACATTCACTTCTTCCACCATACTAAGCTTCTCTGCAGAAAATAGCATATGTCCAGTGCACTGGTACCCCAGCGGGTGATAAGGTAGTCATTTGTAACTTTAGTGCTAAGGTCTGTGACATCAGAAAAGCGCTGAAAGTCTGGCCAGAGCCTCAGCCAGTGCTGGATTGGGATGTTGCCCTTAACATAGCTCAATTATTGCATTTCATGCCCTGGTGTTAAAGTTGCTACTCCTTGAAACGTTCATCAGTCTGGAAAATCGTCATATGCACATTTAGCTCACCAGCCTTTGGGTTTAGCATTCACTTGGGAGAGAAGTGACCAGAATTTCTGCCATATTCTACTGACTGCTCAGCAGATCAAGTCAGTGGTAGTGAGATCCCCCTGACACAGTAAAGGCAATTGTCAATTTTTATTACACAAGGATAACAAAAAAAGTAAGACACGTTGTACTTCCTACGGGGCAAATACTAAAATAAAAAGGACATTCAGCCATTCGACAAATGTAAGTGATCATAAATCATAGAGACTACTAAGCAATACACCATCACATAAAGACCAAATCTGATTAAATCAACATTGCAACTGGAACTTTTAGGACATGAAACGGATTAATTGTTTATGAGAATAGTGTATATTCATTTATGCACCATTCTGTTAAAGTCTCTTCATTTTTGGAGCCAGTTCACCTTCCTCTATCCTTATTTATTTAGGGGAAAAAAAAGGAGAAACACAGCACTTCAGCTCAGACTGAAGCAAAGATTCATTCCAGAAATGAAAGATGCAAAAAGAAGATCTCAAAAACTAAATCATCAGTATAGTTAGGAGCACGGGCCAAGCACAAATCTGTATGTAATAGCTCATCCCTGCGACCAAACATTGCAGGCCCACAGAACAGAAGGGGTTCAGTGAGCTCAGGGCCTGCTGGGATCTACCACAGAACTTGTGATTCAGGCACTTAACATGTACCTCTCTCTCAAAGATTACAGTTGAGTTCATTATATTTATAAACATTTCCCAAAATAGTTTTCAACCACTTATTTCTTGTGCTCCTGTCTACTAATTAATTTTAGCTTTGTCATTATAGATTCATAAATTCTGTGGCCAGAAGCATCACTACAATAATCTGTGAGCCACAGCCATAACACAGCTTTTTTTCAGCTCTCCAAAACACAGACCTATTGGACAAAGACTAAAGAAAACCTGCACACTAGAAATGATGCCACAACATCCTTCCATTAAAAAAAAATAAAAAATGGAAAAAACTGAAGACTAAGCCTCCATATGTGGTCCAATCAACCAACAGGAGCCAAAAGCATTGAGAGATTAATGGGTTTGGAGAACAAGAGCTAGACTACAGTTTGGGTTTAAGGTTGCTTGGCTTGTCTGGAAATTTTGTTAAGTCTGCAGTGTCAGCTCAGGAAATAGACCTCACCTTATGAGACGGGGAATTCAGGGAGGTTAAAGAGGGACTGAATTATTTGCTATGTTTGTGCAGTATTTCAGATGCTGGCCATGAAAAAGCTGTCCACAGTATTACCAGAGAATGATAAGGGCAAAAAAATAAAAGCATCACACTGACTGCTGATTACTACACTATAAAGAGCAGACAGTTACGTAAATATAGGCAAGTCACCTCATAGAGCCTCACATGGGCAATGTACGCAAATAATCAAGAATCTCTGCTCAATAATTTGGGAGCTTATGTTAAAAAAGACCACCATATAGTCATGCCACCTTTTCACATGCATGCAATATAATTATTAATGGTGTGGCCAATTCCAACCTCTGCTAACGTGTCACATACTGGTGCAATAAACCTTTGGTGTCCTCATACTCAATCAGCTAGTGAAAAACACCTTCTGATGATAAAATAATCATCCACATAGCTGCTTGCTCACTCCTACTGCCCCTAGAGGGATGAGGGGAGAAAATAGGAAGAGTAAAAGCAAGGAAACCCATGTGTCAAGATAAAAACAATTAAATAAGTGAAGAAAACAGGAAAATAAACACTTGATATAGAGCCAGTTGCTCACCACCACCCATAAACAGACTGATGCCCAGCCAGTCTCTGAGCAACAGCTATCTCAGAAGACAAAACTCCACCAGTTTTCCAATGCTGGTATGGAGTACCCCTCTGGCCAGTTTGGGTCAACTGTCTCAACTGTGTCTCCTCCTAGTTTCTTGCCCACCACCAGCCTACTTTCTGAGGATGAAGGAGAAGGCCCTGATGCTATACAAGTACTGCTCAGTAATAGCAAAAAGACTGGTATGTTTTCAACAGTGTTTTAAACTAAATCCAAAACACAGCACCATATGGGGTGCTATGAAGAAAGTGAACTCCATCCCAGTCAGATCCAGTAAAGCAATCAACATGCCTATCTATTTTATGGTCTTGATATAAAGGTTTGATTCACTTCGTTCTCACATTGCTGTGGCAGACAATTTTAGACTTAAATGTCTATCTTGTTCTGCTAGACAAAACAGAGCTCCCCTGCACACTAAAACAAGGGATGACTCTTTGAAATTTGGTCTTCACTTCTTCTTTTCCTCTCCATAGTGTTTATGAGGACAGACAAGTTCAATTCTTGAAAACAAAGTTATGTTGTATCACAGTCATTCCCAGGAAAACCGTGCTATAATCAGGTTAGAACTTCTGCTGACTCCAAGCTGCACAGCTTTACTTAAAAGGCACAGAATTATTCATTTAAATGATGCCTTACATTTGTTTGCAACCTATTTATATTAATAAATATTACTGAAGCTTGCACTGGTGTTTCTAGACACGAAAATTACAGCAGCAACGTTAGCATCTTCATTTCAGTAACAATAGACTTCACAGCGATTGCAACATGGTTAATAATACATGATTCTGAACTATAAAAAATTTAACACCATAAAATCAACACTGATCATATAAACCAAATACCATTCAAACACAATTAATTAGACCAACTTTTTCTTTTTTACAGTAGAATACAATTCAATTTACTTAATTTAGTCACATAAAATATCTGATCATAATTAAAATTTAGACCTTTTTAAAATTAACTTACAACTAAATAAGCAGAGGGGAATAAACAAGAGACAAAACCACTTAATGAATCCCAAGAAAACAATGCAAAGGTCTGGGTTTATTTATTTGTTTCATTCTTTTTATAATAACATGATCAAAGTTGGACTCTATGAAATTGAATTTATTGAAAAATATTCTGCAGTTTGACTATTACAGTGACTTAAATATCAAATTCATAACATTTTCCTTTAATTAACCCCCTCTTAGGTCTCCTCCTTCTCCCTTCAGGAATTCAGTCAGGAATTCACTCATGCCAATCTAGGTGAATACTTAGTACATTCTTTTTTTTAGCATATGCTTTTAAAAGTCAGCCTCAGCATTTCCTTCTTACACACTTTCACAAGCGAGAGAAATACCTGCAGAGCCAAATGTTTGCCTTCCCTCTGCGCTCCGTTGTCTGTCACACCAGCACAGCCTCGAGCGTGAAGGAACTGTCTCTGAACTTGTAGAGATGTAAGAGGGATCTGAAATGAAAATGAATATTCATAGTGAGGTGCCAACAGAGGACAATTTTTAGAATACGGAGGTTTAACTGAGAATGGGTTTAACAAAGCATCTGGGAGACTTTTGGTGTCTATGCTATTACGCAGGGCCAGTTTTCAGCCACCAGTTCTTCAGATCCCATCTGTAAAGCGGCAATAAAGGTTGCCTCTTAAAATCTGAGGCAGTAAATGCTGTCATTCAACTACTTGTGAGGAGTCAGGGAGCCAAGACAGGCAGCTCTCAAAGAGGAGAGCTATCAGACAAGGCTATAAGCAAACATTTAGAGGCTAACTAATAACAGGGTTAAGCAGAACTGAGGTGACTTTAGCTGGGATGAAATGACAGAAGGGTTCAGAATCGTAGACACCAGAGTAAGGTACGGCTAATTTTACTATCTAAATGTCCTTAGTGCATTAGTTATTAGTTTAACAAAATGAACAGAAACCAACTACACTAAGAATTATAAGCAACATTTCCTGACATTACAGGTCTATCAAAACACAGATTGAAATCTTTCAATTAAAAAAGAATTTAATGCAGGTAATCAGTTACAGAATGAATCACGTGGCCAGAGAGCTGCCACAGTAATCATAGATAGCAAGGGAGATGAGCTGTAGCAGATGTAGTTAAGGAACAAGTTAAAAGTATTTAAGCGATCCTCTATGGGAAGGCCAAAAAAGAGGAAGATCCTGGCAGCTCTATCAAGGCTTCTCAGATAAAGTGCAAAGGTATTCAAAGCAACACAGTTATTTTTGAGTTTTCCCTATGGAGTCAAAAGGTGGTTCACATAATCAGCGTCAGTCTTTTTATGCATTAGAATCTCACTTAACACAGATCACTAAGTAATTTCTAGATACTGAGTGGACATTTATATAGCAACTTGGTAAGCAGAGCATTCTCCAGTGAAGATCCGTGTTTTTTCACCTTCTTAAGCTTGAAAGGGCACAGAGCCCCACCATCTATTTCCAAAGCAAGATCTTTAACCACTCAGATTAAACTGTAGTTTGACAGAAGCATCCTTCCTATGGAAACAATACAAAAAACAACACATACATAAAATTCAGGGCATCAGAAAGATGTCAAGCAGAAGGAAGCACAACAGCTGGGTAAAGACAAGCTTGAAGCTCTGACTTCAGGGTTGCATTAATCAGCTATTAGGCAGGAAACAAGTAATTCTGAGCAGCTGGAAGGCTGCCCTGCTCCTCATGACATTTCAGAGGGACCACGTGCCTGCCAGTTCAACTCTGAAGACTACACAAAGCTGATTTCTGGGTGCACAATGTGCCTGGAAAAAGAGGGTGTTTAGTGAATGTGAACACTTCCAGATCAAGCACTTGTGGGTAGTGGTTTTGGATTGTACCGGGGTACAAGGACCTCGTGTAGCTATGTGTAATTTTTCATGTACAGCCCATCTCAGCAGCATTAAAAAATGCACTATTTTCTTCTCCATTGCCAACTAGCAAAACTTAGGAGTTCAGAGGATTCAGGAAACTTTTGTATGCCCCTATGTACTACATCAAAGTTCTATTGACCTATATTCTTTGCTTTTTCTCCCAATATTCTCTCTTGCACATCGTTGGAATGGCTTATAATCCATTTAATTTTTGTTCCTCTGAAGCTGCTGTCTTCACTCCTTCATCTCCAGACTGTTCAGCAGTGGCTCCCAGTGGTCTGTACTTCCGATTATCTGTAATGCCCTGAAGGGTTTCATCCTTAGAAACCCACTCCCACTTCATTCTTGTTCTTCTCTGGCCTTTGCAGGCAATCGTTGCATCAGGCTGCAGACCTCACACATCTTTTTCTTCAATTTAAGCAGCAGCAAGGCGAGAAGCAGGAAAGAAGAAAAAAAAAGCCCCTATTTCCCTAAGAGCTCCAACTCAGAAATGATGATCTGCATTTTGTATGCACTACAGTAACAGGTAAAAGAATATTTCTTTTCAAAGCTGCCACAGAGGTCTGGGTTTTGGTTCTCCCCCCTCCATTTTCCCCCTCCCCCAGTCCCACTTTTATTTCCTCCCCCACCTCCCAGTACTGTGTAGAACCAAAATTAAGAAAGGTTAATTCCTACAAAACAGTTAAGTGCTACCAATCTACTTTTGGCTGGAAATCTGTTGTAAGTGTTCACACGCTGCAGCACCTTTCTTGGCAGAAATAATGAGAGTATCTGGCACTTACTAAATGTTAAGAATAGGTCAACTTCCTTCTTGAAACGAAAAGCATTGACCCTACAAACATTGCAAGTACCTTGGAGCTGATGGACAGCCTGGAAACCTTTACGTTCTTTTTATTTCATCTCTCTCTAAGCACAAGTGGATATAGCACATTACATTCATCCACTTTATATAGGATTTACATCACAAGTCTTGCAGGTGTTTAGGGCCAGAGATTACTTCTGGAGAGTATGACAGGACTCTTGACTATCCACACTGACTGACTCCTGCTCACTTATTAAGCATTACAAATGCTTACCTTGTGAGAATCATAAATAACATCTTTAAAGGTAGCAGTTAAAAAGGTGTATTTAAAGGTACTTATAGCAGGTTCTCACACCAGTTACCCATGTTAGTAGCAGCTCATTTTAGTAGCACAGAAGAGCATTAAAAAATGGGAACAAAAAAGTTATTGTTTAAATGAAAAAGTGTTCTAGATTATTTTTTCAATCCCATTTTCAAATAATAAAAGAAAGCTTCAATATTCAGAATCACAGGTCTGTATCCTTTTTCAAAGGGCAGATTTTCAAATGACTGAAGTCAGATGGAATTTTTCTATTAACTGGTATTTCATCAGAAGCAGAGCAGCTGTCCTCCCCACCTTCCCTTCCCTCCCATCTCCAGTTCCACTTATCTTGCAAGGAACTTTCTACCTGGTACATGACATTCTGCATGTGTGTCTCTTAATTGGTTCAACAAAACCAAAGTCTCATTTCTGAGATAAGAATAAGGCAACTTTAATTCATGTGTTACCAGATCAACTAGGAATCAGCAAAAATTGGGTAGTGAACATCAAATCTTATCTAATGATACAAGAATTAGATTAAATTAAATTAAATTGAATTGTCTGTGGTCTAAAATGACACTCATATGAACAATTTAGAGCCATGTTTATTCACACAGAAATTTCCTTTCAAGTATTTAGCTCAAACATACCTCAGGAGACCTATCAGAAAAAAAAGGTGCAAAGAAAGGCTTGTTCTTTTTAGTGTCTGGGTTTGTTTGCATGGATTTCTCCACAAGTCTTAGGGTTTCCCTGCCTGGCTGAGAAACTCAATGTTGAAAACTGCTTAACATAATCTTTTTCTAATAGTCTTGACGAGGAGGAGATGACATGATTTTTCTGTACTAAACCTATTAATGCTAATTTTTTGCATCATTCACACCTCCCTTTTATAAAGCCTTCTTATGCCTGGCCATTAGTCAACACACCACAATGTTCTCGATAATGTTACTACTCAGAAATACAGATGATTCACATTCCCTTGGTCCCTAAGGTCTACTACTTTAAACACTTTAGTGTTCTCCTCTCATCATCTTCTGCAGATGTCAATGCAGTGTCTGAGCTGATGGGTGCAATGGGTCCAGAGCCCACCTCATATGACAGATGTTACCAGTAGCTCCCTCCCAGCACTCTTCTCCTCCACCCTTTCACACTCCCTTCTCCCCCTTCTCCATGAAGTCTTTGAATTTTACTTCCTTTCCTATTTCAATGCTGTGCCTCTCTGTCATTTTGTTTATCAGGAAGATTTTTATCACCTTTAGGGTATGGACTTTAGAACCTTACATGAACACAGGAGCACGAAATGCATCTGACTCCCAGGGACGCGGGCCCCATCTGTCATTTTAAACTCTCCACTTGTGTGTCTGAATCACCCCGCTGACTTCTTGCCTGGCTCTTTGCCCTTCCTGGGGCTGGAGCAATGTGTGGAATTTTCAGCTTTATTTTCTCTGCTGTTTGGTTGGTTGCTTTTGATTTCAATTTTTACTTCAGGCACCCTCAATGATTTTTACAGGCCTCACATTTAAGATTTGTAGTATTTCATCATTCTGACATCTGTTTTTTGTTGTCTTGGCCTGAAAAGTACCAATGCATTTGTAGGAGACCATGATCAGGCAGTACCTGGTTGACAGGTGTGAAGCTCTGCAATAATGCAGAAGACCTTTCATTTGGTTATACACTGTAGGACTAGGATGAGGAACTTCTGATCACAATACAAGGATTCACTGTTACTAATCATGCTGTTAAAATCAATGTCTCAGCTCATGTGTGCTGACAGCTCCTGGTGATAAGCTAGCAGCAATACAAAAACACAAGTAGTTTAATCCTATTGATGAAGTAAGGTATGGTTATAAATACAGTGCTTCTAATAATAATAAAGAAAGGTAGCTTTTACGTAAAAACATTTATTTATACAACTACGCTAAATAAAACATAAAAAGCACATCATTAACTGGCATTTATCCTAATAGAACTGTTTCGGCATAGATCAGAATTTTGATTACAATGTATCAGTTTTGTGGAGTTTTAACCGCCCTTTTGTATTTTAGATGATGTAATTTTTCCTTATTTAACACAAATATTGAAAATATGTTATTCTTCTTTGTCTGGGGTATTATCTTTTCTTTTTTATCTCTTACTGCCACCTGAAACTAGCTTTCCTACACCCTTTTTATATCTCACAACTTCCAGAGGGCTGTTTTTCACAATATAGGAATCAAATATAGCATGTAGATGCATTATTGTAAAAGGATGGCATCAACATTTCTTGAAGATATTACATTATCTTTCCATATCTTTTGTTCTGCACACTTCCTTTGTTCAGCTTTCTCCTATGTGTGTGTGCCTGACTGTGCCTTTCTTTTTTTGTGGGTAGTGAACTCCAGCAGCATCCCTGAAAGAATATTCAGAATCCCAAATGCTACTTCAAGTTAGCTTTTAGTGGAGTTGATCTTCTGTACTGTCCTTCAAACTGACAGCTGAAAACCTATTGCGAAACCACCAATTACCTTTTCCTTCTCCTATTATAGGCTTAAACTTATGACAGAGCAGTGAAAAGACAGTGGGATACTTTTTGTGGAATCAAAGCTAAGACAAACAGTCAGCTAAGCCTTAGAAATGATCACCATATAGGGATGATGTTCTTGAAGACCATAGGTTTGTCACAATTTGTATTCCCTCATTGTATGATACATCAATGAAAGTATACAGAACATTCATGTCAGTAATATAAACATTCTGGAGTTAAGAAAAGCACTGATAGAGCCACTTCAAACTTTCTGGTATAACTTCAGTTACAGTTTTTTCAACATAAGCAGTACTGTTATTTTGTATTTGTATTCAGGAGATCCTTAAAATGTCCAGTCTTGCTGTGTTGTAAGCATTTTATCAGCATTCAGAATGCTAGTTCTAGCAAGGAAGGCTATAATTTGATAAGATTCACAAACAATAATAGAGAGGAAAACGTAAATACTGTTCAAATCTCTTATTTTCTCATCCCCCTACCCTAAACCCTGTAAATGTGTCATATTTTCTTACCCGCAAAAATTCTATTTTATTGATATGTATGTAAATTGCTTGTTGAATCCTCCCAAAACAGTTAAAGACCAGCAAAGAAGATGCTAGAAATTAATTCCAAGGAAACAAAGCACTCATAAGAACACATTTTAAATAACTTCATCTAAAGTGTGTCATGTAGCAAGTAGATAAGAACAATACATAAAAAACCCACACATAATTGCAATACTGAGTTTCAGCTTTCTTTTGGGGGAGAAAAAAGACCATCAGGTATATCCTCTCAGTCCAGCGCTCTTACTACCATTATTTCATCAGTTTTGCAGAAGTATTTGTATGCAGCTGTCGCTTCTGGTGAAGCCCGTTTTAAAACTTTACAAATGAAAAGTCACAGTTCTTCATACTTTTGAAATTTCTTGCCTGTAGTGCTTTTTTGCTGTTGTATTTAACTCAGAGTGACTAACGTCAAGTAATCTTGTACTGTCTGTATGTCACTTGCTCATGTTCTTCTAAACTCCTGTACCTCAGGTTTCTAATGTTATATTACTTACTGTACTAAGATCCACTAAGATTAACACCACATAGTAGACTCATATTAATTAGCAGCAGACCCACATTTATTTCACTTCATCGACTGCCATTTCAATAAAAAAAAACAGGCCTTGTCTCCACTAGTGATGAATGTCAACACTTCTAACGTACATAACAGCCATGGACAAGCCATCTGTAACCTCCCTACCCTTCTCCCTGTTCTAATATTTACACTGAGCTGTTAAAACAGTTTAAGATTATATGCTTTCTTGAAATAGGCAAGCTGCTAATGGTAGAGTGTAACCTCATATTTGAAACTTCTCTACTGTCTGAAAACTGTTGTGAACATGGCATTAATCTCTTAAAAGGGCTCTGAGGAACCTAAGGAACTACAGACCTCTAAACCTGATATTATTAAATAAGTAAGCGGAGGCTGCGTTAAAGGACAGAATTAGCAAACTAGATAAATGCAAGTTACTTTGCAAGAGTCAGCAAGAGTTCTGCAGAGGAAAGTCCTGTTCCACCAACCTCTTGGCCTTCTTTGAAATGGTCAGCAAGGTTGTGGGCAATCTGCTTGGTATAATTATCAAGGGCTCTTGAGAAAACTAATCAGCCACAGGATAAGAAAAGGTCCTAGTACAAATGAAAAATTTTAGAAGGGAGGAAAAAGATGCTGGAAGCAAATAGTCAGTTGTAGTGGGTGGAGAACTTCTTAAAAAAGGAAGTCAACAGTGGAGCTGCACAAGAGTGCAGGCTGAGTCCTGTGCTGTTCAAAGCATTCAAAAACAGTCTGGAAAAGTATTAAGGAGTAAGCTGCCAAAGTTTACTGATGACACAAAAGTTATTAATGTTAATATAGTTATATTAGTGTTATTATAACAATGTAAAAGTTATAGTTGAGACAAGGACTGACTGCAGAATTACAGAAGGCCCTTATGAAACAAAGCGTGGGCAATAAGATTGCAGATGAAATTCAAAACAAGAAAAATGGTGTACATGAGGAAAAATAACACCAACCTCACACATCATCCTGGCATCTGAAGTCACCCTTCATGAGCTGCCTGGAAGCTGTGACAACCATGGTCACACAGTAGCTCAGTGCTTGGTGGCAGTCACAAAGCAAGTAAAATGTTAGGAACTAGGGAGAGACTGAAAAAGCACTTTGAAAACACAAACACTAAGAGCTACTAGCTGCACAAGAATTAATTTTCAACAAAGACAGGAGCAAGCTTACCTTCTACTTATATGGTTGGTTCTCTGCAGAGTCCAAAACTAACAGTGAAATATATATTCTGAAAATACGAATATGTGCTTGCATCGCTAGCAACAAAGAATCTGAAAGATTATGTGTCCTCCTTCTGCTTGCAACACTGGCCATACAAATCCTAATGGTGTTGTGCAAATTTAAAATTCTGTTTGGCATGCTGCAAAGAAACAGCCGCAATGAGGGGAAGCCCACAGGATGGCAATGGGTTTGCTTTTGCAAGAAGGATCAAGAAGCTGTGACCATTTCTGAGATCTCAGAAACCAAAACAGTTAAGACAGATTTCTACTTTCTTGTATCTTATGTATTCTCCTGGTAGGATTTTTTTACCACAATCTGATTGTCCTTTAAAAAGTAGTTTCCAGCTTTAAAGTAAGTCTTAAAGTCATCTTTTAGCAATTCAATTTCATTGATTAAAACTATCAAGAAAGCAAGGAAACGCCAAAGTGGGAAAAACACTTGTATCCTAAGCTATATGATAAATTCTAGTATGAACAAACATACCATTCGTGCCGCCTCCTACATTATTTAGCTAGTTTAACAAATGTAAATTAAGTACTTGAAGTCAGCAAAATTAACTATAATAGATGAGGCTTACAAATGAGTAATTCTGTACAGCTGCCATTTGCTCAATATTATAAAAGCGCTCTTAATTTGATTTAGCACATCTGTGAAGTGACTTCATTCTATAGATTTATTATCTGAATTTGCATTTTTTTTCTGCTTACAGGAGGGAAAAAAGAGCCAATTTCACTTGTAAATTCTCATTTATTAAGCTGTTATATAAATCTCTGCTATAGTGTTTTGTGATACAAGTATCAGCAACACCAGTGAACAGGGTTCTATGGTAATTAGGGATAAATGAATAGATCTGAGTGACAAACCACTCAGGTTCTTGTTTTGCCTTGTCACTCATCCTCCCTCCCCCAGTATGCCCCTGGTTACTCTTCTACTGTCAATTTGGTAAACCTAGGCAGTTACACATACTGGTATGATTTATTAATCAGACTAAAGTAGAGAGAGACTCTCAAGAAACCCTACATTGTTTCAGTGATTTAGCACTCTTCTGTTATTTTGGGTGTAAGCCCTCCATCCATTTAACAAGTAATGCAATCATCCATAATCATCTTTCCTGACACTATACTTCTGTTACTTACCTGTTATAAGCAGAAGTAATTTCACTGGCTTCAGTGAGGTTAATGTAGAGCATTCTTAGCTCTACCATGCTATGGGCAATATTATTCTGGCCACAGAGCATCGTTCTAATCTTAGAAATAGCTTAGTTCTAGCTAAAGAGATCATAAAAAATAATAAATAGAGGAAAAGTTACCTTTTTATATCATCCATGAAATTGTGACTTAATGCCATGAAGGACAAAAGGTCTGTAAACATATTATTGTTACTGACAGACTGTAACAGGTCACAAAGTTTTTCATAAACCTGTAGTATGTGCACTGCATACCTGAGGAATGAAAAGCTTCAAAGCATATTCACACACAAATTCTCCAGTTCAGCAGTTATATTTATTTGGTTTCAACTCCTTAAAAGTCATACTGTGTTTATTAGCTATTTTAATATGTAATGACAGACTCAGAAAAGGGGTTCAACACCTATGTGTCACCTAACTTTTGTCCCTGCAGTGAGGCAGCTGATGCATGATGCTGGAGACATTTAGTGCCTGTCTACACGGACACCAAATCAATTACCAAATTACAGAATATTCTTAGTAAGTCTCACAATATCCTTTCCAATAAGCCATTTGTCATTCAACGGAATAATTCACTGACTGCACGGCAAGAGACAGAAGGAGAAATCATGGCAATAAAACCAGTGTTTATTTCACTCAACTTAGCGAAAGACAGCTTAGGTCTGAGTCTTATCTCCAGTACAATATAAATATTCACTTACGGTATAGAACCTGAACTTTATTATTATCATCCTATTGTTAATTGTTGAACTGGAATCTGGTCTTTTCCTTTCCCAAATACTGGGGTCTCCCAGCCTCTAGGCAGAAACCTTCTCCATCTCTCACTTACTACACACCCCCAAAGTAAAGGCATTTTTATTCTGTTTGCCTAGCTCCTTTATACAACTCAGAGGAAAATTATCTTTCAACCTATGAGAAACTTGAGATGCTTAGCAACATGTGGTAAAGTTTACCCCTCCTTTACACTTTTGCTATAGCAATGAAGCAAAGTTGTGGGTTCTAACCACAGAGTCACACATTCTGATTTTATATGGTGATTACAAGCTTTTCATTTCAGAGATTAGCTCCAGCAATTAGAGACATCTCTTAAAGACTAAGGCTAAACAAATTGAAAAAAACCTCTAAAGCTGAAGCTATGAAACCCAACTAAAATGAAGGCAATTTTAACCCTTTAGTTAAAGGCCTTTTTGTCTTCTAGTCATTCTGAAAAGCTGCTGCCCAGATTTGAATGTGTGGAAATTTGTGTCACATTCAGTGCAAGACGTATACATATTTCAAACGAAAATAGATTTACCAAAATACTCTAGTAAATTCTACAAGACTTTTCTGCCTTTTACCTGTACCACTTTACTACGAAAATACATAAAGGTACTTAAGTCCCCTAGATTTTTCCTAAAAGTTGACAATAAGGCCATAATGCTAACTATAACTCTAGAACATGGTGATTATCTGTTACTTATTCTCATCTGAGAAGCCATCATGTTGTATGACACATAGATATACACTCATATTTCTGAACAAATACAGGAATAGGAGGAAAAAACAGGTCTAAACATCAACCTCTCTATTTAAGCAGTGGACCAAATGTTATCTAATTTTTCCTAGTGTTTGGCAGTCTGTATACATTTAGTAGATATTTAGATTTTGATCTATAGTCTGCTTTTACCGCATTACTGGAAAATGGAAGACAAGGTCACATTTGTTATCATCAATTGTACATGTCTGTATACAGAAACAGAGGGAGAAAAATAGACTACATTTGTGTTTGGACACAAGGTTCTACCATACAGACCATCACCTTCATTCATGATCAAACAAATGTTTCACAAAAGACTTAATGAAGTGAGAAGATATATGGTTGCTTCCTTAATATTATGTACTTTTCTATGCAGTTACTTTCAGCTTAATAAGTAAGAATGAAGTTTCTTAATGTTGCTTGAATATTTTTGCACATGATGAATAAAACCCTTTTATAGTCTGGAAACAGTGATAATTATATTTTGTACACTCTGCACTGAATCTATAATTCTCATTAGACATACAAGCTCTTCCACAGTATTTCAGGTAATGAGGAATAACCAGAGCCACGCTGCATTAAGAGGCTCATTTTTCCATGAAGCAATAAACCATACAACATTTATATTAGTGACTCTCTGAAACTGCACACGGTAGACATAATAGCAGTAGCAGCCATCCGTCTTGTGAATGACAGTGATGGGTGTTGCCCAGAGCTCTAAGTAACATGAACATCAAAAAGCACTCAGTCTCTTAAAAACTGGTCAGAAATCATGCAATGGGATTCTGAAATAATCAATCATTCACATTTTATTTCTTCTTCATGCTGAAGAAAGTTATTGAGAGAGTATAAAGTATATTTGCTTTGAAGCAGAAATTTGATATAGCTGAAGAGATAATAAAAAGCAGCTGAAAAAGCCTAGCAATACCAGAATGTTTGCGCAAGCTAAAATCTCATTAGGAATGGGAGTACAGGCACTTATACCATTGAAATTAGTATGTTGTGCTTGAATGTTATGAATTGTGGGAAAACTCTCAAGGACTGGGAAAAAAACATATGGGATTTGGGATTTTTCTCTTTAGAATATTTTATTTTTGTGACTGAGCCAGGCATCCAAGTTCTTTTTCTACCCCCTACCACTTATGTTTAGGGGATTAGATTCCTTGCATCCACATCTGCTAACTGATATACAACTTATAACTACTATGTAAGTTCAGTGTCCTGCAGGGTCTTATATTGCAAAGAGATGGTAGGAAAAGTTATGCTTTCACCATATATAAAAAAAAAATTAAAAAAAGAAAAAAAAAAAAGAAGAAAATCAGGTTGTATAATATATTTTCTAAGCAAGCTTTCTGCTTCTGACCTGTAATGTTGATTCTCTTCCAACATAAGGAACATAAAATACGTTTTATAACATACCTAATTGTCTGCAAGTGCTCAGACAAACTCTTCCTGTTTATGCCATTACAGCTATGTTTGTTTATGTGGTTTAGTTATGTGCCTGAGCCTTGCTGTTCTATGCAATGTATTGCAACTCATTTTTTAATGAAGATAAACTGCCCAGGGATGTTTTCTTCTAATAGCAAGTATTTAATAAAATATTAAAAAAAAATAAAGTAGAATAGCCATATCTTTCTATACAGCATATGAAGCATTAGAAGTGTGCTCTGCCTGCATAGTTCAATGTTTAACAATTTTTCTTCAGCATTTTTTAGGTACTATAGAGAGAACAAAACTTCAAAAGTAAAACAAGAACCCCAAGACAACTTGTACAACACCTACCCACACTTGCTATCACAATATACATAATTCATCTTTCAAGTAAGGTGGTTCATAAGGAAACCCGCTTAGGCAATATTTTTTTGGTATCTGCACTATTACTGATTTCTATTTAGTATTTTATATGGCTGACAGAACTTTTGAGTGCAGATCAAAACTAAAGCAACTTTACAACAGCATGGCAGTGATAAGAAGCCCAATTAGGAATATAAATGTGATGTGTCCACTTTATGCTGTCAGAGAGATATAAAGTGGTCTCAGCACAAATGAGAAACCCTACAGAGTTTGAGCATTTCCGTAGATAGTAGCTCAGATTCCAGTAGTTAAGTATTTCTCTGCATATGAAAGCGCTTGTAAAACAAGTATCATTATAATACAAAAAACGGTAATGTTTGAGTGAGAGCTTATGATGAATAGGGCTCTAACAACCCACAGCAGGTCTGAAGGATGGGTACTAATTTTTTTTCTTTTAGTGAGTGCTAGATAAAGACAGAACAATTGAATATGTTTAGTAATTGGTTTTGTCACTCCAAACAGTAAAAATTTTTTCAAAAAAAATTTTTTTAAAATTTAAATCTTTTGTCCACCAAATTTTTTTAAATCCTTAGACAAAATAATGTAGCCTTCATGATATAAACAACAAGCCATATGTTAAAGAGTTTTTATTAGAAAAACCTATTAGTTTCTTACAAACTGGAACTTGAGTATTTATGATGCATACAACAAATCTATCTTGGCAACAACAAAATTCCTCAGAGATCTCATTCATGGAAAAAACAGTCTAACTCCCCAATAACCATCTCACTCACCAGTTCATTCTATTCTACTTGAATGATCACAGTTTATTTGCAGGTATTGTAGTCTCATTGCAGTAAACACACTATCATAGAAATTGTTTTGACACAATATTGTCACAGAATCACAGAATGCCTAAGGTTGGAAGGCACCTTTAGAGGCCATCTCGTCCAACCCTCTTGCTCAAGCAGAGCCACCTTGAGACAGTTGCCCAGGATCATGTCCAGACAACTCTTGATGATCTCCAAAGATGGAGACTCCACAACCTCCTGGGCAACCTGTGCAAGTGCTTGGTCACACACACAGTAAAAAAGTGTCCTGATGTTCAGGGGGAACCTCCCGTGTCTCAGTTTGTGCCCATTGACTCTTGTCCTGTCAATATGTACCACTGAAAAGAACTTGGCTTTGTCCTTTTTACACCCACTGTTCAGGTATTTATGTATATTGATAAGGTAACCCCTGAGCCTTCTCTTCTCCAGGATAAATTCCCAGCTCTCTTAGCGTTTCCTCATAGGAGCTATGCTCCTGCAAGCTTCATAAAGTTCAACAAGGCCAAGTGCAAGGTTCTGCACATGGGTTGGGGCAATCCCAAGCACAAAGGATGGATGGAGAATGGTTTGAGAGCAGCCCTGAGGAGAAAAACTTGGGAATGTTGGTTGACAAAAAGCTCAACATGAGCTGGCAATGTACGCTTGCAGCCCAGTAAGCCAACTGCATCCTGGGCTGCTTCAAAAACAGCGTGGCCAGCAGAGCTGGATGGGGCTTTGAGTAACCTGGTGTAGTGAAAGGTAACCCTGCCCATGGCAGAAGGGTTAGAACTAGATGATCTTCAAAGTCCCTTCTATCCAAATCATTCTATGATTCTATGATTTTACATGTATGCCATATTAACAAATATACCGCAAAATTATTTGTATTAACAGAAAGTATATCTTCTTCATTAAGTGAAAGATAAATTATTATAATTTCACTAAGTTTAAAATTTACTTTTATTCTAAATGTTTTTAAATTTGTCATAAACACTATGAAAGTTAGCAAGACACTCATCCATCCACTCACTCATCCATTTCTAAACCTCCTTTTGTTTACAATCCTAGTATGAAATAACAATGCCTCAAGACAATCAGAAGTCTGTGTGTAAGTTTTAGATATCACAAACTTAGGAAACATGGAGTTAGATCATTGCTAAGTCAAAGCAGATCCCCAGAACTTCTGTTGTAACACAGAGGAAGGCTAAACATTTTCCTACCATCATTTTTCTTTGGGAAAATTACAGGTGTCTCCACGTTTAGTGACAGATTAACACTATTGATGTCTTTGAAGTCTCTGAGCCATATATGCTGTGGCAGTTGGCAGGCTTTCTAACTGACTCAGGCAAGAAGAGACCTATTTAGCAAACATGTCAAATTTTCAGAGCTTTCACCCTTCAGATGTTTCAGCGTAGCTTTGCCAAATATCTCTGCTGTTTCTGTAGTGTTCCTTGCTTCAGTAGAGCACAAAGTTATTCTCCCGCACGCACTGCTGGATGGCAGCCCAAGGTGATGACAGCCTTGGGAGAGCATGAATGCGTACCAAGCCTGGTAAGAGATCTCAGAGACCAGCTGGCCATACCCCTGCAGCCCCATTGCCCTTGGGGCAACTATTTCAGTTAATTAATTATCTTGTATCATCTGTAGTCTACTAAATTTCAAACCCAGGTTTTAGTGACCATTGTCTCAGCCTTCATTTTAATCTGATTTTGGCTACTGACTTATTTCCAGAGGATATTGCAGTGGTGATTTGTTACCAGCCCAGCTCCTTGCGTTGCTTTATGTGACTCTATAGGAAGTTTTCTGTTGGATCTACTGCAGTCAATGGGCAACAATGAAACAATGAAATTAAAACTAGAATGGCATTTCTTGACAGCTGTGATATGACAGCACAGAATAAAGTGTGTCATGAAGGGATCGAGTGACCTAAACTATTTCCCAGAGTCATCATGAAAAGAATTAGAAGAACTGGACATGTTACCCAGAGGAAGAACATGTTGACTTTATGAAGTCTTGCACTAGAGATCTTCTCTGCACCAATGGTTGTCACAGAATCTGCTAGTCTGCCAGTCACAATTTTAAAGATATGAAAATTAGTTAAGAGAATGGCATTAAGTATATGAGCATATAGCAGTTATCACCAGATAAACTGTGATTTAAAAAAGATTGCTACAGGTGTATTGTTTTGGTTTTGAGGTTATAGATCTGTATCTTTGAAAAGGACAGGTCTGGTGAAAATTGAAAGACTAGCACAAATCAAAGTAACTACTTTTACTTCAAATTGTATACCTGTGATTCCAGCTTTTCTATGAAAGGAGAAAAATCCCCACAAAATATAGTCTCCAGATTAAGACTGCTCTGTTGAAGAGATGGCTGCCAATTATGTCCAAGTGCTAAACCACACGAGGTGGTAGCTTTCCAGAGGATGGGCATTAATGTCCATTGGAAATACACTGAAAACATTCAGTGGATTTCACTGCAGAAATGAGTTAAGACTTGAACTCTCATGACAGAATTACCCTGCTGTTTGTAAAGAGTCAGTGGTGAAAGAAGAAAGGAGGAAAGATTTTTAAAGTTCATGTACCATAATTTCATATGACTCCTTGAATCCTGCACTATTTACTGTTAATTTGAAATGGATTGTCTGCTTGACTCCCATGCCAACAAAGACTTAATTACATGAAAACAGTAATAAGAGAAAAGAATACCTTGGTGAATTAAGAAGCTGTCAGTCTAATCATAATTCCTGTGCTGTTCATTCCTTTTAGCCTTAATAGGTAGTGAAGTCCCATAATAAAGTTTGTGCTAACAAATACTGCAGTTTCTTCTTTCTGTCAGCTGCACATTTTTAAGAAAGCTACCCATACAATCAGTCTTTTTTCCTCTTTCATAAATAAAGTCCCGTTTCCCTTCTTTAAGTAATCATCAGAAGCAAGAGCCAGTGATCTTTTCTTGGTAATATTCATAATAATTCACTAGTTTAACCAGTTTTGCACTCCACTTTATCCAAAAGAAAATCTAACATTTTCAATTAATTTACCTTACAGTCCACCATACCACCCTCTGAGCTATAGCCATTCCTAGTTCTTGAGTTTAAACGTAAGGACCAGGACAGTGTGCCATGATGTATTTTTTGTGTACATATCTATACTCCCAGCAGTAGAGCAGACATCATTAAAGGAGATACAAGTCCTTTGTCTAATCAATATAATCAAGTGTGCTTAATAGTGCTGTAAGAGGAAGACAACTTTTTTTCATGCAACAGACAAGTAAAACTACCTGTAGTCAAACTATACAGTTATCTACACTTACCTTGATTTTTAGGATACAATGGTGAATGCAAGTCTTTTTGCATGTGGAATTAAGATGGAACAAACAGTAAAGGTATAGTATAAATATGCTAGCTAGTAGAATGTATAGATTATTCACCAGAAAAATTTGTTCGTTACAGAGATCTCCACTTCTCTGCCCCCCTGCAATTCAGTATGGAGGACAGAAAGATTCACAGCTGACCACTCAGTAGTACAAGACTGATTTCCCCACCATAAACTCTCTTGCCTCCCATCATCCATTTCTTTACCACATTCTGTAGTCAGTTTTCCTTACATTAAAGAAAACCATAAATTAATTATTCTTAAGGAAAGTAGCTCCATCTTATCATAGAATCTTATCATAGAATTATAGAATCATAGAATGGTTACAGTTGAAAGGGTCCTTGAAGACCATCTAGTTCCAACCCTCTTGCTATGGGTAGGGACACCTTCCACTACACCAGGTTACTCAAAGCTCCATCCAATCTGGCCTTGAACACCTCCAGGGATGGGGCAGCCACAACTTCTCTGGGCAACCTGTTTTAGTGTCCCACCACCCTCACAGTAAAGAACTTCTTCCTAAAATCTAATCTAAATCTACCCTCTTTCAGTTTAAAACCATTACCCCTCATCCTATCACTACACACCCTGATAAAGAGTCCCTCCCCATTTCTCCTGTAGGCCCCCTTTAGGTACTGGTAGGACGCAATAAGGTATCCCTGGAGCCTTCTCTTTTCCAGGCTGAATAACCCCAATTCTCTCAGTGCTCTTCATAGGAGAGGTACTCCAGCCCTCTGATTATCTTCATGGCGCTCCTCTGGACCTGGTCCAACAGTTCATGTCCTTCTTGGCTTGGGGGTCCCAGAGCTGCATGTAGTACTGCAGGTGGGGTCTCATGAGAGTGAGGTACAGGGGGAAAAATCACCTCTCTTGACCTGCTGGCCATGCTTCTTTTGATGCAGCCCAGGATACTGTTGGCTTACTGGGCTGCAGGCATTCGTTGCCAGCTTATGTTGAGCTTCTCATCCACCAACACCCCCAAGTCCTTCTCCTTAGGGCTGCTCTGAATCCATTCATCACCCAACCTGCATTTGTGTTTGAGATTTCCCCAACCCACATGTAGGACCTTGCACTTGATCTTGTTGAAATTCATTAATTTAATGTTGGCCCACCTCTCAAACCTGTCCAGGTCCCTCTGGCTGGCATCCCTTGCCTCCAGTGTGCCAAACGCGCCACACAGCTTGATGTCATCAGTATCCTCCATGTAAATTTGTAAAAGTTATCCCCACCATCATATTTGACCTCTATTCAGTGTAATAGTTCCCCCTCATGCGGGTACTTCACACTGATATAATCCGACCCAGAGGCAACATTTGGAAGATCTTGTTACTGGAAGCTGTGATATCAGAACAAGCTAGCTCTGTACCCAGACAGAGAAATGAGACAGTACCTATATGCTATTTCTCATGAAATCCTCAATAAAGAATAATATGTATGGTGATATTTTTTCCTCTACGTCTAGAGATCCTAATGCTCACCAAACCTTAGGAGGGGGTTTGCGGTGCTCATGCCATTTGAATTGCCTGTAAACTGAGATTTTTACTATACTGATCTTTCTGCCCACTCCTTTAAGAATAACTGTATTTGCTCCAGTGGCTTAATCAAAATCCCATTCACCATTGCCATCCATGAAGGTATCAATTTTCATTCCTTAATTGAGGAGTACTTAAAACACAGTTAAAAATATCAGACCAACTCTGGCATATTCTGTTTCAGTTCCACTCAAACGTTGAGTTGTTTCTGATTTTTGAAGTCATTGCATTGGTGAAAAATAAACATCCTTTAGACTCCACTGGAAATTTCTGAGATACAGCATTACATAAAAGGAGTTTGGTAGACACTGGACTGTAATTTCTAAGTCATTCTGTTTATTATTTTCTTAATTTCTTCCAACCTTCTGTCTCAGGAGTGACAGCTGCCCTTGAGCACTCATGTCTCTATTGTTTACTTCAAACTATTCTTCACTGCATAGAAGAGCCATATGGAACTCTTTTTTATTATTATTTTAAATAAAATTATCTTCCACTCCTGTATTGCAGAAGCCATTCTAACTAGACAAAGAATCAAGAGCATTCAATCTGGAAAGCTCAAACACATCACATTTTTTTTGACAAAGACATGAAAGAATTTTGACAATAATCTTTTTCTGTTTTTTTAACATTGTTAACTGGGCCATTGCAATAAAAAATTAGGTAAGGTGGTTCAAGTATGATCTCAATGAGACCAAGAATAATAGTTTTTCAGTTGGCAACGTTAGGTTAATTTTAAAGGAACAACTCAGATGTACCCTAAGAATTTGATCCAGAAAGAATTTGGACTGAGCTTTCCTGTTTGATAATAATGGAAACATGCTATTGGCTGTTGAAAACTGATAGAGTATTTAAATACAAACCTATCTTCTGCATAGAAAGTATTAATGAAAATGACATTAAAAAATATAGCTCAATAATTAAGCTTCAGTTTGGAGATTGGGCTGAGATTTATCTAAATTATCTTTACCTTTCTGGTATTGTATGTAGCATTTGAACTCACTCTAGTTTCCACTCTTTAAGAGCATGCTACATAAACACAAAGTGTCAACAGTCCCTGCTCAGACAGAAATTACACAAACACCCCATGAGTTCCAGTTATGATTTCCATCATCAGGCTTAGCAGCCAGCACACGTCCTTCAACCTTCAGAGTATATCTACATCTACAACCATATGCATAGCTGAAAGGTAAATTTCCAGGTGTCTTTACCACTGTTACCTTTTATACTATAAGTGACTGTTTTAAAGATATAAAAACAACACAACATATTTATATTGGAAACCAACTTACATTAAAAAAAGAAAGGGGAGTGTTTTATTGGCTGAAATGTAAGTTGAGATAAGATTAATACCATATACTGGGTACGAAAAGTGAGTATGAAATATTTTAAGCTATCAGACTTTTTAATACAGATGCACTGTGTTGTCTGTGTGTCTTTGTCAGAAAAAGAGCAGTGGAAAAGAAACTGTTCAGAAACAAATATAGATTTTTCTGACAATGGACAAGACTTTTTTTTTACACTTTTATTTAAAACAATCCTTCCAGTTTGTTTTCCTGCTTTTTTTTCTTTGGGGGGGGAGGGGGGCAGTTGTATTGTACAGCTGTTTCCTGATGCTTTGAGAAATTATTGATCTTACCTCTTAACTGGAAAATCTGCCATAAATGAATTGGATTCCCCTACTGAGAAATCACTTGAAATGATACACCATTAGTGGAGGAAAAAATTTTTTAATGATACAGTGTGACTGCCATCACTAGAAAAGAAATATTTTCACTGTTTGTTGAACATATTCTGATCTCTGTGGTGGATTTTTCAAGATCAAAGAAGCAACAGTAACATCAAACACACTTATTTACAAAATGGTACAGGCACGAGACAGATACGGCTTATGTGTTACTGCTTCAGAAGCTTGTTTTGAGTTAGCTAGTTCTCCATAGTGTATGTAATAGGTATTTCACATTGTTAAAGAAAAAGAAAGCTCCACTAGATCTCCAGAGTCTATGACTCTGTGCATATGTTACACTTCAGAGATTTAAATTTTTGTTTTCCCAGTAATTTTATACTTTAAATTTTTAGCTATATTTTAGGCAGGCTTATTTTAAATGGCTCACAGAATTCAGTGAATAATATCCAATCATAGTGATTTTATCGATGCTATTCCATTTTAAGGTTTTATACAGTGTATTAAAAAAAAAAAGGAAATGAAGTTCCTATTGAGAATAAAAAAGCAAAGATCTAATCAGGACAATAGCCTGCATCTTCAAGGGTCATGAACCCTCTTCATTTATCAAGCCTAGTTAGGGAAGGATCTGATCATGGATGCTTCAATTTGCAGCTAAGCATTTTTCTAGGAAAGGCTGACAGAGATCACTGAAGTGGGAAGGCCAAGAAAGCACAGTGGTGACTGCACTGGGTTTGGTGGGGGGAAAGCTTGTAGATACACAGAAAAGGAAATAACCTTTATTGCTAGAGAAGTAGCCTTGGAAGACGTTGGTGTGGTACTATCCCTTCCTGGATTTGGAAGGCATGATGGTAACATAAACAAACACCCAATCTAAAAACCAAAACAAACAAAAAAGGATGCCAACACCCACAACGAATCCAAAATATAGCAGCTGCAGAGAGGGGTATTTATTGATCAAACTACAAAATGTTTCATTTTACTCTACTGGGAGAAGAGGAATAAGATTCAAAAGCTAATATTGAAGTGTACTGAAGAGAACATGAGAAAAAAAAAAGGCATTGCTTATCCTAAGAAGTTTTCCAAGCAACATAACAGTTTGTTAGTTATTATCATAATGCAGCAAAAGCTATGAAATAACCTTGTCAACCTTGTCGTTTACAATTTTTTATGCATCGGCTTTCTTTTCCTGGATATGTCAGTGAATTCTTCTCTCCATAACATATTGCCATAGGCTAAAAGTGAATAAAAGAGCTCTGTCACAGAAGTGTCACATGTAATAACATTATATCATAAACAACATTGGCCTTAGTTACTTGTGGAGGTCTAAATTTCAAAGGTATTGCAGCACCTGAAATACTTCAGTTCAGCCTCAGCTGGAAGTACATGGTGTTCCCACCTTTAGACCTCTGTTGAAAAGCAGTGTATAGAAAGTGTCCTCACAAGGCCGGGCTAACTGATCCAAACTTCTGCCTCAGTGCAACTAGCTGCTCTTCTCAGTGCTCCCTTACAATTGTCTTTCTTTGGGTTCATTGCACATCTGACCATCCTACCTTCTCCTCCTCTGCCCTGTTCAGCCCTTCAGTTTACCTTATGTTAAAAAAAACCTCACCAAAATTAAACTGGTATTTGCTGAAGAATCATGTTCATTCTGAATTTGTATCAGATAGGCTTCTGCACTGTAGGAAGAAAATTTCTATTTAGCTTTACATGTTAGGAGCCAGCTAATACTGTGTCTTTCTAAAGTCTCACACAAAAGAAGAACATAAACAGCTTGCTTGAATGTTAATTTCATTATGTCATACACACATGCCAGCATCATTTGGAGAGTAAAGAACATTTTCAATTTTATTAAATCTTTAGTTTTAAAAACGTAAATAAGCTGAGGAGGAAGAATTTCTAGCCAGTATAACAACTAATAGAAGAGAGTCTCAAAATGACTTTTAAAGCTTCACCAAAACTGCCAAAGAGAAAAAAGGGAAGGAGGGGAGGGGAGCAATGGGAAAAAAAAAAAAAAAAAAAAAAATGATAAGAAATCAACTTTTCACAGCACCAGTGGAACGAGGAAGTTCCAGTTCACTGGAACTTCATGTTCTTCATGCTTCAAGGGCTTCTGGAATAACAAAAAATTGTGCATGCTTCCTTTGCCAAAGCAAGTTGAAAAGACAGATGTTATCCTAACTTACAACCAGAGAATCTGGATGCCCATTTCAGTAGCATATTCTGGCCAATTAAAAGCTGACATCTTTGAAAGTGAGTAGCAATAATGCAAGCATGATTCTAATGCTGCTAGTGACTGTGGATTCTGTATTTTCTGTCTGAAAAGACACACTATTTTGAGAACAAAGGAATGCTCCATCGGTGACACTCTGCAGGCTGCTTTTAGAATAAATCACGTTTTTAAAGACTGACTGGTATCATTACTTAGCCTAAAGAGTAGAAAGACAAATCCAATTCCCATTGATATTAATGGAAAGGCTCTTACTGAGGCAATTGTGTTGGGGACAGCGTTAGCTCTGAGATTTTTTATTTTCTTTGTAATAGACAACCAAATCCAACAGTCCTACAGAGCCATCATATGGGCGCATTTTACCTTTTTTAAATGCTTGACCTTTATGTTAAATGTTAAATAGTTCTTATCATTCTAGCCTTCCAGTTCACAGAGACTTTGAAAAAACGTTTCTTCAGTTCAATTACACCATACACCACTTTGAAAGGGAAGACTGTAAAAATGGTACACTTCTAATTTTCCTCTGCTAGTGAGATGGAGGAAGGCAATCTGCTTCTTCCACCCACTGGAGTACTACTTTTTTTATAGGTAGCGTTTAATCTCTGTCTGAGACTTTTAAAGTCTAAAAGGACACTTCCTCGAGAATGCTGTTAATGTGAATCTTTCCAGTAACGAAATTGAGATCTCAACCCTAGGGAAAGCCTACACTGAAGTTGTTTTCTGTGACAACAGTTCAGTAGTCATACCTGAAGCTACTTTTAATCTAGCTTGAATGTTGTTAGGACTACAGCTATTTCAACCCAAACTTAAAAAAAGCAAGACAACCCCAAAGAAGCTGGATTAGACTACCACTAAACACTGGATGAAGCACTTCAGACAGCAAAGGCAGCTCTAGGGTGCACATGTGTACTGCAGTTCCCTCTTTAGACACAGCACAGACGAGCTCCTTTCTAACTTGCAGATGTGAAGAGTTCTCTTGTGTACTTTTGCTTCAAAACTTGTTTGCCTCCACTGCTACTCCCATGCCAGTTGTTCTTATTTGTCATGGACTGTGCAGGTTAACAAGCTTGTCATCAGTGCTGGCATTTAAATTGCTGTTTTCATCTCCTTCCTCCTGTTTAATAATCCTCTATTTTTTTGATAGGATCTGACATTTTTCTGACTTCTCCTTCCTACCCTGTACAGACATGCTTCCAGAATAAAAATAAATAAATCAAAATTAATGATGACATGAATGTGACAGCTTCCAAAATTTGCAACTATTGTTTTCCATTTCCTCCTATTATTCTAATAACAGATAACAGTTTGACATGGACATGGAAACAATGTGCTTCAGAAACAGCAACAGACTTAGACAGAGAGTCAGCAATTTTGTTTAAAATCTATTAGGCAGCAGCAGTAACCATTCCAAAGCAGTAAGACAATGTCTGAACCTGAAAAGGAATTAAAGGTTGTTCCTTTAGGCCTCTCTAAAGATCTATAAATCAGTCACAACTCACTTGTCTTCTTTCTAGAAACATGAGAATTGATGAGCAATAAGATTAGGAGGAAACAAACTGCCACCACACCGCCTACCAGGACAAATGTCCAGAAAATGCAATTGCAGACAGTCTTTAGTTTAATTCACCTTTTACCATGACTATAGTGGTGAATCTGCATTTCAGTCATTTGCACTTTCATTCACAGCAGTCATTTAAACCACAAAACCAGACACCTTGAGCATGGGAAGCAGAAAAAACATAAAGCAAGCATTCACTTACGGGGAAGCCCCTCTGATGCCCCCACTAATTACTATTCAGGTGACTTTCATATCAGCAGAGACCTAACACAGTAACCTGACCAGTAGGATGGATCAGCTCAGAAGAGCCAGCGCATTTTGGAAACAAATGATGGGTACCATTTCCCAAAGCATCAAAATATGAAAGATGACTGTGGCTAGTCATAGACTTTATTGCTAGCCCTTATTAGCATCCATTTGCTTTGTAGGTATTTAAATAACCGAAAAGTGAACACTTGAGAACATACTCAGAACCAAAACTATAATGTGTTGCGAAAAAGACTGCAGAGATATAAGAACTATGTTCCTCCATTGCTCACAGTGAATTTTCTCCTGACTTCCCACCATGATTTTTATGCTGTGCAGATTTATTTTCATCTGGTTTGTCCCCACCCAACTCTAACTTGGGACCTGAGCATGGTTTACTTGGAGAACAGCTGTAGCACCAATGTAATGCTGTTGTCATCTTCTGCTAACACCTGCCTATTATTTCTCACAATGTGTTTTTTGAAGGATTTCTCATTATCAAATACCAAAACTCTATGATGAGCCACTAAAACCTTCTCAGTGGTCTCATTAAAGGCAGAGTATCCTGTAAAACCTTGAGACTTTTAGAGGTAAGGTCTCAGTCTCATGACCCGGGTACTCTTAACTCATTTCATATACCCTTCACTAGGAGCCTTGTGGATGTTATGGTAGAAACAAAGCAATTTATAAATGTTACAGTTGTTGCAGTTCACAGGAATGTTTTAAATCTGAAATAAGATTTTGCTATGGCACTGAGGATGATAGCTCAATACTTGTAGAAGCCAAAGATAAAACACAGAATCATAGAATAGTTTGGGTTAGAATGGATCTTTAAAGGTCATTTAGTCCAACCCCTCTGCAATGAGCAGGGACATCTTCAACTAGATCAGGTTGCTCAGAGTTCTGTCCAGCCTGGCCTTGAATGTCTCCAGGGACGGGGCATCTGCAACCTCTCTGGGCAACCTATGTCAGTGTTTCACCATCCTCATCATAAAGAATTTATTCCTTACATCTAGTCTAAATCTACCCTCTTCTAATTTAAAGGCATTATCCCTTGTCCTGTCGCAACAGACTCTGCTAAAAAGTTTGTCCCCATCTTTCTTATAAGACCCGTTTAAGTACTGAAAGGCCACAGTAAGGTCTCCCTGGAGCCTTCTCTTCTCCAGGCTGAACAACTCCAACTCTCTCAGCCTGTCCTCATAGCAGAGGTGCTCCAGCCCTCTGATCATCTTTGTGGCCCTCCTCTGGACTCACTCAAACAGGTCCATTTCCTTCCTGTGCTGAGGGCTCCATAGCCGGACACAGTACTCCAAGTGGGGTCTCACCAGAAGGTGAATCAGAATAGAATAAGAAGTACAAACAAACAAACAAATAAAATTACACTTCTAAAAACAAATTAAGTAAGTAAATACCTGAGAGGCTCAAGGAGACTTCAGACCTTGGCACCAGAAAAGCCCATCTTGTATTAAGTAAAAGGATACACAAACCTGAAGATGAACCAATGTTACTTCTTTAATTAAGAGCATAGAAACTTAACTGCAACTCCAAACTACCTAATCATTACTCAAATAAAACTAAAGCATTACTTACAATTCTGTAAGACTTCAAAATAAACCATGATATACTGAAAGTACGTCTTGATATTAACATTTCTTGCAGAACCTCTAAGTTGTAACTCAACAGCTTCATTCTGGTTTGCACTTGAGCCAGGATTGTCCCACCAAGCGTTCAAGAAATGCTTTAATGCAAGTGAGTGCTGAAGCAGTACCTCCTTGCAGCATGAACTCCAAAGGCTTTGGTTTATTTGGTTTTATTTGTTGAGGTTGGTTTGGTTTAAATCAAGTATATCACTGCGCTCCGGCTCCCCAGGGAGCAGCAACAGCCAGATGCCTCCTCCAAGCTGGGACTTAGGACCTGAGGACAGGCTGTGCTGGGACACAGTCATGCAAAGCCTGAGCACAGCAGACTGGGTGTGGGTAAGAGGCTCTCTCTAAGCCCCAGATGTAGCAAAATCCAGGGTCCATCAAGGTTCTAGTCAGGAGCAAAAAGAGACATGACCAGAAATAAGATGGGAGATACAGCTATTCTAAAAGGAAGCTCAGACAGGGAGTGATGGCCTGGGGCTGGACCTGGCATGGCCCATGGGCAGGATGTGGGTAAAGCCCAGGTGAGGCTGGTCAGGGCCATTACAACCTTTAGTGCCCTCAGGGACCTGGCATAACTGTTGGGTTGATGGAGCTTGAGATGAGTCTGTGCTCAAATCAGTGATCTTCCTGTAGGCTGGGTGGTGGCTTGCACTGCTGGAAATTGGGGATACATTCCAGAAGCCTATCTGGAACCTTATACTACAGCTGGAATTGTTATGAGACTATTAAGATTTTAGTCTTTCACTTCAAATCCTTCAAATCCTTCAAATCCTGACCTTTTTTTTGATGTAATTGAAACACTTGAAACACTATGGAGATAGCTAAAACTGGCTGCTGTTCCATAGGCTGGATCCCTCATTTCTCTGTTGTTTCTTGCATCCTGTGCAACATCACAAGTGTCACAAGTCTAAGCTTGCCTGCAAAAGTTGAAGAGAGTTCTTCTGAAATTGGAAGACTTCTGGCTGAACAAAGCCATTTTTTGTTGTAGAAATCTGTTGTTTCATATATTACAGCAGAAATAGACCACAACCTAGGAATAGTTTCAAAAATAATTGTTGCAGTTTGGTGCCAAGGTTTCATTATCTCATGCTGAATAACAAGGCATGTGAATTGTCTTTGATTCATCCTCAGGTAGTACCTTAAAATATTTATATTATATTCTGGGTGCAGTACACGTACTGCTGAATAAAGATGCAGTCATCTATGACATATAAGGATATAATTTCCAACTTCCTCAAAATACAAGTGTATGACTGGAAGAGGCATGCTTTTTTAACCTTAAAGCCAACCTTCTTGTTTGCGTGTTTCTTTTTCATTGTTATTCTTTTCTACAGCTCCCATAAGAAAATAATGAACCCATCTAATCTTTTTAAGATCTTCTGGGGATTTTTGGCTTACCTTTATTCCTGGCCAGTTTATATCCATTTATATGTCATTTAAACTTCTCTGTTTGTACTAGAAGTATCTCACTGGATTGCTGTGTTTACATTTCCCCTTTTTTAGTTCACATCATACCAGTAGTTTAAACTGATCCTGTGTCACTAATTACAGTAAATTTCCTCTTTGATGTTATTTTCATGTGAAGAGGTTTCCATGGGGTGAAGTTTATACCAGAAATTCTTGTTGGAAAAAAAATTTGTGATGCAAAATGTACTAGATTTTTACTCAATTTTACTAGTACTACTACTGCTTCAATAAAACATATCCTCTTTCTGTTACTCCATTCCTGTCATGTTTCCTTCTGCATGACATTCTGTACACTGGTCTTTTAGCACAAAGTTTGGTTAATATAATGTATATGATCTCATAATTCCAGTAGAATTTTCCTGTTCTCTTTTTTTTTTTTCTCTTTTTTTTTGCTGACAGAATCAAAAATATTGGCATGGTATCCTGATGGTGTGTTACTGAGATTCTCTGCTTTGTGTTTTTCCAGAAAGAAAATTCTTTATGTTGGAACAGCTTATCTGTTAGAAGTATTCCACACTCCAACAACATTAGAAACAAAGTACACCACTAGCTAGAGAATAATGGAGCCATTAAATCTTCAAGTCCCTCAGAACCTGCCATTGCTCTCTGAAGTTAAAATGCACAGACTTGCTTTGCCAGTTAAGAAATACTAGTGATTTCTGGAACTTCATCGCTGTTGCAGGTGTGGCAGAGCTGGGACTGAATTACAACTAACAGAAGATGATCCACTCACTTTTAAATTACAGTTTGTTGTTCTAAGATGAGGTAGGTTTGGATTGTTTTCATTTTAGCACTTGGAACATGATGTTCCACTTCAGCATGAATCGATTGCTCAGATCTGCAGCTTAGAACACAAACAAGGAAGTAACAGCAAGCATTACTTCACTTAAGTGACCTCGTGTTTTTATCTCTTCTCTATAATCCTGTATAGAGCAGTGTAGAACGTGAATTTAGAAAGCAAAGAGCCTAAATCCAATTTTCTTCGTTACAGTGGAAAGCATTTATGCTTATGTGTTGCCACCCAGGAGTCACAGCACCCTGTAGTTTCTCCCTAGAAATAGTTTCTGCATTTCCTCTCCAGGAGTGGGAAAAGAGGATCAGTAACCTGCACGTGAGAAGCCATAAGATGGGCCATCTGAGGAAGAGAGAGCCCCCAATCCTCCTGCTTAGTGTCCACAAACTCCGGGTTGGAAACCACCAGTAGGAGTTTCAGAGAGGGCATTATAAACAGTGGCTGAAGTGCTATTGGCGGTGGTAGCTGCTGGGAGACGTGATGCCAAAAAGGGATCTTAGGAACTTCAATGTGTTTGAAATTCCCTGTCCAAACCTTTATTGGAGGAGAAAGAACCAAGATGGGGAAAAAACAGACAATAGTGGCATCCTTATACTAATTAGGGATTTCAGTATGGCGGGAGAATCTGCTCCTATCTAGCAAAAGTTTTATAATTCACTTGCAAACTGGCACAAAGCAGCTAAAACAAGGGACAGAATGCGTCACAGGCTCCCTACCCAGAAAGGGAGTTTGCTCTGCATTGCAGTGAAAAGCAAGATCAAAAACCCAGAAAACACTGAGGAACACAGGATGGGGATCATTTTGAGAGGCAGTTTACCTACACACGTTCATGGCATGTCTATACATATATGTACACAGAAATCAGAATATCTTGTTTCTTTTTATTTTGTTACAGAGCACAGCTTTGAAAGGGTGTGTTCCACCATCTTTACCTATACTCTGTGCAAGCTGCAAGCAAAACACTGTCTGCAATTTATATTTAGCAAAAAGTACTGGCTGGTGACTGACACATGATATGGCAGGAATTCCTTTGCAAACAAGCCATGCCAAGTGTTGTCTTCTCTTTAGTATCACCAGTACTCCCCCTATAGAATACGCTGACTGTTTGTATTAGTCTGCCAAGGGGAGAGCTGCCTTTATACATCATTATGAACCACCTTGTACCAGAGTCTGGTTCACGTGTATCATCTCTGGCTGGCGGCATTTTTATTGTCAGAATAGAAGCAGAGCTGTAAGAACTGATCCTAGTACTGTGCCCTCCTTCCCCCAGAACCAGGGGGAAACACGAACTTTGGCTACGCGGCTTGCATCGAGTTGTCATTCCTATAGGAGCAAGTTCTTCCAACCACTCCTCATTAGCACAGGTGCATGTGATACACTTCATGTTACAGCAGACTCTGCTCATTAGAGTAGGTGGTCAACTGGCTGCTGACTTGTAGGAAGCTACTTAGGGATTTATGCTGGACTGCATCATTATTAGCAGAAAGTTTTCAGCTGATCTGTGGATGCTGCCAACATGCTGCCTGCACCAGGTAGTATGGAGTTGTAAGTCAGGCCCCTCACTATCCCACACAGCTGAAATCTTTATTTCATTGCAGAGCTTTCTTGGTTGTCATTTGCTGTGTCTCACTGTGGATATTAACTCAATGCCTAGCTGAATAACCTTTACTAAAAATAAACTACTGTCACTAGATGTTGTGTGGGATTTTCAGAAGTTCCTTTTACAGTTTCCAGGGGGAAATTACTGATTTATGACACTAATTAAAATTACATGTTTAATTTAAGCCAGTCAGCTAAGGCTGTGTTTAGGATAAAGAGAAAAGAATTCACTTCGCCTTAAAATAGGTGTATAAGGCAGGTGGGATGAATAAGCTTCCAGGGCTGCCTGTAGTGAGCCCAGAGGGAGCCAAGACTTCGACCAGACAACTAATTTTTAAACAGCTAAAGCTGTGGTAATCCCCAGCCAATATTTATGTATTTAAAATTCAGTACATATTAATCTCATGGTGTTTGTGAGCAACCTGCTCTAGTGAGAGGTGTCCCTGCCCATGGCAGGGGGGTTGGAACTAGATGATCTTTAAGGTCCTTTCCAACTCTAGCCATTCTAT
>KZ505906.1:491504-570424 GCA_002844005.1 Limosa lapponica baueri | reverse complement strand
TGCATACAGCTCTGTGTATGTATATCTGATGCACAGGCAGCAGGTATTGCAGACTTTTTGTGTGTGTGTGGATTTATAAAGCCTGCAGTTGTTGTATGGTTGTTATTGATCACCCATCAATTTTCTGGCTTACCTTCTAATCAGATTCTTCCATTAAATAGGAATAAAAGGCTGAAAGTGATTTCAAAGATCAAAGAGCATGCCTTGCAATTGTAGACAATCCAGTTAAGAAACTTACCAAGCTATACTGTAAAATTCATCAGCTATTCACTCCCACTGTGCCTGTAGGAAGGCTATTTTAGAACTTTTTTCCTTTGATATTTGGAATATTCCTTTAATTTACAGCCTTAGATTTTTTTTTTTAATCCACATCCTTCTTCCTGCTTTTCTATCACCATTGCCCTAAAGAATACATATTTCTTCACCTTCTTTGTTGTTTATCTCTCACTCCCAATTTTCCTATAAAGAATAAATATATGTCTTTGGACCACTGCTTTTATTGGCTAACCAAACCGAGATCTTCCAATATAGAGTAACATAGGCTTTCTGTACCTCTTGAACTGGAGTGATCATACACATGGCATTTAAAATGCCATTTTATCACTGTCAAGTAGAGTGGCAATTTTCCTCTGTCTCATAGAAATCCTTCATATATGTGTAATTCTGTATAGCTAAAATGAAATTTATAGACCTGTTGTGTAGAGCCATGGCTTTGTTGCTTATATTATGGCCCTAGACAATAATGGCTATTCCAACTGACAAAAAGAAATTAATTAGAAAGTAACAAGTCATTTACTTGGACTTGTCAGGAGGTTATAGCAGATCTAAGAGTATAAGGGAAACATATATGTAATGATTTATCTTTAACATAAGAGGGCATATGATTAATGTTCCAGTGCTTTTTTTGAATATATGTGAATGAGGTAATAAGTATTTTTAATTGTAACTTCTCTCATAAAAAGTAAGTTAAACAGTATTGATACAAACATTAGCCTAGCTGTAAGGTCAGACTGTGATAACAACACATACAAGGACCCTAATACTGCTGATGGTATTGAAGTGATGTAAATGTATTACCTCACCAAAACCATACAGCCAGCTAATTATATTATGAGCTACACAAACATATTCAGATATTCACATGTTGATTTAGCAGAATGTACTTAACAAAGACATAAATGTTTATCTGTCCTATCTTTACATTACCATCAACAAAATAAACGATGAGGCTGAAAAATGGAGAGAGCAGGTGACAAAAGACAAAACCCATCATATATGATCAGCCATATTGTCTTGGAAAGCAAGGGCACTCCACTCCCACAAGTTCTTGGTATCTTATATTTACTTACCCTCTAAAGCTGCTTTATTCTTCCATGTGTCTCACCTGTGGATGCACCCCCTGTTGCACAGCTTTCTATAGCTGATGATTCCAGGCTATGTCTTCCAAAGCCTCAGCTACATTCATTTCTTCTACTGCTCTTCCTTGCAACTTGCTTCCATTTTCTTTCTCTCACTTTCCTTTTTCCTCACTTCCCGATTCCCTGAAAGTACTTTTCAACTTTGCTGGTCTCTTCCCCCTCATGATGAATCCAGCTGTTTCCATTTAGAGCAGTGTAGTCAGCCAGAAGGATTCTGGTGCTTGATGAGATGTCAGTATGATGCTAATTTTTCAAACATTTTCTGTCATTTCTACAGTCCACATTTCCAATGACAAAACGCTGCCTTAACCTATATGTATCAGTAACCCCTTCCAGTTACTGTAGCCAGAGAATTATTTTTAGAAGCATTAAACAGCTAGCTGTCTTAGTCTAGGATTTTATTATTGTTGTATTGAACTCCTGTAGGAGAGATAAGCAGAGATTGACCTTCCATATTCACAGCAACACGGCTTTATATTTCAAATGAGATTTATTTTCGTTTTCCCTGTAGATCTTTTCTACTGTTTCTGTGCTTTACTCAATCATATCATCCACTAAGTACAAATGCCCATGAGGCCATTTCATACAAAGGGACTTAGTTTGTTCTCCAGATCCACAGAGTAGCCCTGAACAGCAGTAGTTATTGGAGGGGTGGGGGGTGGTCCCTCTCTATGTTTCAACCATTTTACTCTCAATGAGTTTCAAAAATAAACACATTTTGCCTCCTAGAGCAATTCACAATAGGCAGCTGAACTGAATAATATACTGTTTTTAACTTGTTATACATGTGTGATTTAAAATTTTCAGGAACAAAAAAGCTGAGGAATATGTAGGGTTAGATATCCATGTATCTTTCAATAAAGTGTAATCAGATTTATTTTTGGTCCTGAATCATTGTGAGAAAAAGATGTGCAGTTACTAGTGAGCATGCTTGCTCCAAGAATACTGCATTTCTACATGCTCAGAATAATTTTATATTCATTTTGATTAGAGCAAACCGCTTACTCTCAAGAGGTTGACAAACGTTAAAGATTTCCACTTTAGTGGTTTACAATGACATCAAAGTGGCCTTACATCTTTGCAAAGATCTGTTTCCTTGGTAACATGAAGCAAACTGTTCATTTCAGAGGTGCCTATAGAGAGCAACTGAGATTTTATTTTCATGTTAAATATCAAAACTTAATGTGGATAATGACATTGTACAAAATATACTGCTGAGTTTAAATGATGCTCAATCTTCAAGTAAATCATACAAATAGTCACTTTGGAATATCAATAATTTCTAATTATATTTAGATAATACTATTTTTTGGAAGCCAATGTATGAGGTGTTTTCATGCTTATGAAATGAATTTGAATTTAATGTAATTAAATAAATATGAGATTTTAAAAAAAACCCAACACACAACAAACCCAGAATAACGACTCTTGAAAAAGCACACATATTAAGAAATATTTCATGGAATAGTATTCCCCAACAAGTAAATTCTAAAGAGTTTGCAAGTACTGTTTAGCTAACAATGAATGATTTCTCTGTCAAGAGTATCTTTCTTTGCTAAACACAAGCTTTATGCACCCAGAATTGCAATGAAAAATAGCTCAAGTTTCATACAATCGATAAATTATTAAAACTTCTCATCCTTGCTCCATTTATTTATTACACTCTTTTGCTGTATCTTAACTAAGGCCCTGAACTGGAAATATGTCTAAGCATGAGCTTAGCTTTGAAGCGGCAAACATCCCTACTGAAGCCATCTGAATCTGGGGAAGATTTGAGGAACGCATGCAAAACTTATGAATTCTCATGAACACTGTGAAGTTGCTACAGATGAAATTATCACACATGTCTAGATGTAAATAAATACTGTTTTTCTGACAAAGCACCTAACTAACTGTCTGTCAGAACACCTCCACAAAGGCGATAAGTTAAATTTAACACTCCAGTTATGATCAATAATCACTGCACTAAGGGGCTCATTGGAGATGGGAAAATAATTATTGTTCTTTTTTTCTCTTGATGGCAAGGGGACAAAAGTGAGGAGGGGGAAAAGCTTTGGACAAATCAACAAGAGAGAGCAATGAAAAAGTGAAAAAGAAGCTCAACAGGACCCAAACATAAGCTTTATGGACATATATGGAAACCTTTCATGGGGGAAGACAGGGATGGGCTTTTATAATCAAGGAAGCAGTATAGAATAATGCCAAAGTGCAATTTACGGGTGCTGAATAAAAATCCTGCAAAGGATTCAGCCCTTACCGTCTTCCTATACACTCCTCCCCTAAATTATTGTAACTAATGGGGGTATAGATCTTTAAAGGTAACTGTGATTATCTGAACGAGCTCTTTTTATAATAGCCACATAATGTCAGCTTTTGTTTATCATTCCCTTGCAAGTCAAGCTGTAAGTGCACACAATAGCCTCATGCTTCAAATTTTGTAAAGGTGCATTTATTTTTCAGAAAATATCTAGTGTACTTCTTATAAAGAGCAGATTAGATGATGCAGCCCAGCAATCTGCCTGATAACCAAACAGAGGAATTTTAACAGATCTCTGACAGGACATCATGCTCAACACTGAAATGTGCAATAAGGTACTTCTTTTTCTAGACTGAAAACATTTTTAACAGGGAATGTGCATTACTATAGGGGTTAGTACAGTGCTCTTCTGCAAGTTGATAGGCAGAATGGGGATACAAAACATTATTTCCAGGGAGACATTAGAGAACAATAACTTTCTTTTTTTTTCTTCCACTAGTTTCCATGCCAGTATTTTAGACAAAGTTAAGGACTCATGTGAAAACTGAAGCTCATTTCTGTGGAGCATTATTTTGAAAATAGATGTTTGAGGAGTCAAAGAAAACTGACTTTTTAATTTTCCCACAGAACCAAAATTCCCATATTATTTACTAAAAGACAAAGAATATTGTTTTGGCCTTTTTGAGATATTTCCAAAAATCTCTGACGTGATCATTTACCTCACGGGTTTTTAATGAAGACTTACATTATCTTTCTGTCCATTGATGACAACGTTTGTTTCGATGAAAACTCTACAAATGGATTTCTTTTCCTTGATTATTCATGTTAATGCAAGCATAGATAACTATTAATAGAATGATAGGCTTAACCTGGCTGTATAGTATTTTCACTCATGTTATTGGATGCTTCTGGTCTGGATCCTTCTTCTAAGTCAGAGTAATTCAGAGTAGTAGTATTTGCCTTTCTGTACCTCAGTTGAAAGATTTAAAAATGAGTACTGGCTGTGGTCTAGTTTGCCCTCATGGTTATAATATAGGAGCTAATTAAGCTGCCTACAGTTCCCATTGTAAGATCATGATTACAGTTGATGAGTTTTGTTTGACTATTTGTTTACTTATTCAGTTTTGTTGGAGTAAGTTAATTCAGCTACACATTTATCAGATGGCCAAAATAACCACCAGATAATCTAGTCTCTGCTGTTCTCAGCTTTTAACCTATAGCAGCATAGACTGTAATCAAGCACTATAGCCGTGGCCAACAATTAGCACCAAAAAGTGACAGGGTGTGACATGGAACATGAGCAGCACCGTGCGCCTGTGACAGTCATCCAGCAGGAAAGACCTAAGTCTTTCAGAGAAGACTTATATCACCAAAGAAGTGATGTCTGTTGTCAAGAGGAATCATCAAGATGTAAACTGAGGCGCTATAGATGACATAGAGGTGAGGAGGAGCTACCTAATCTCAGAGCTCTGAAACATATTAAATGTAACATAACACTAGTCTCAAGCCTAAAATAACAGTGAAAAAACTACCATAATCAGTCTTCATGTTTTATGACAGCTCTTCTCCTGGCAGATGGCCCTTGACATATTCATTTACAGTAATGCTACTTTTAATACATATTTGCATTTTTACCATCTTCTGTTTCTTACATTCAGAAGAACACAGCACATGGCAACTTGCAAATTACAAAACCAAGACTCCTGGAAATTTTGTCTATTCCAGAAACTTCATCAAGGGACAGTTATTTACATGTGGTACTAGTGTATCAATTTGTTTAAACTCTTGTAAAGGGACAGAGAAAAGAGAAACTTCTGTGATATGCACCTAAGTGCTCTGCACAGATCCTCTTTCTTTATAGTCCAAACAGTTCCTTTTACAGGCTTTTTGTCTGGCAAATGAAACATGATTGTTATTTTCTAGTAGTTTTGTATGTAAGTCAGGAAGCAGAACTGTAATAATGTTTGTATAATGCTTCCAACTTAACAAGGAGAGAAAGGGGAGACCTTTTCACTCCTTGAATGGGGTGAGAAGAGAGACCTTCCTGATGAGCTGAACAAAGACAGCATGGACCCTATACAGTGGTGTGGAGAAGTTTACTGGCAGCAGCTGGGAAAAAAGACACAATCTGGCTACAAACTCTATCACCACAGAGTGAATTGCCTCCAGCCAAGACCTTGGTTACCAGTCACAGTTATAAAAATGAACTTGCCCTCTTCTGAACATCTAATTTTGTGTATCCAGCCAAAAAGGAATATTTTATATGGCATGACTGTAGCAATGGTGATGGCAGTGAAAACAACATCCATAATAAGTAGAAAGTGAAATTTCCAGAATAGTCTTTCAAAGATGTTTTCCTTCCAAGTTAACCAAATAACAGCAGGAAACTGAAATATTTTTTGCTCTCCTCAAGTAAACACAGCTTTTGGTGAATAGCACCTTTTCTGGCATGAGAATAACAGAAAAATAATTGCAAGATGAAGAAATCTTAACAAATTACTTTGGAGAAGTTCTAGATTTTATAAGCATTTAAAAATGTGATTAGAGTTGGTAGGGCCACAACTTTACAAAACTAGGATTTAAAGTTCATTGCTGTAGCCCAGACAAAAGCTTTTGGGATTTTTATGTGCAAATAAGAGTTAACACAGAAATTTTTTTTAAAAAATAATAAAATCCATGAATAATGCAGATATATTTTTACTGATCACTGGAGGAAAAATAATTTAGTCCAAAAGAGGTAACAAAATTAAATAATAATGAACTGTAATAGAGCATTAAAAAGACAGAATTATTTAATTATGGAATAACAGGTTGATATTCACAAACTCTCCATAAACAGAATAACGTGTGTAAGAACCTTGACTCATGTTAATAATTCTATTTGTTTTTTGTTTTCTCTCTTTTTAAACTGGCAATCATAGCTGAACAGAATTCGAGGCAAAGACTTAATTGTATCATTTTTGCAACTTCTTTCATTTTATTAAACCAGCTTATATTAACTTTTAGTATTTTAATTTTATTAGTTAATGAATATGTTTTAGTTAGTTTTAATGTTTCATTTTTCTTCCTTATATTCCTGTATTACCTGTTCCTTCTTTTTATTTAATAGGGTTTTTTTCCAATTTGTTTTTCTTTAATAAAACTGTCAGTTTCTACCCAAACTAAACACTTTGTGTAGTTACTTTCACTCTTCAAACACCACTAAGAAACCTACCACCTGGCAGCAGAAGAAGCCACAGCAGTAAGCAGAATCATTTATTAGAAGTGAAATCCATAAAATGTGACTATCAGACCTTTAAGCCTAAATCGTTAGTCCCAGGCAGCTGATTCACACTTAGCTACCTACCTTTACATGCAAATCTTTTTTATTCTACTTTAGCTGTTAGCGCATTAGCAGTATATTTGATTTTGTTATTGAGAAATGTTATAATACAACTCATCATTAATGCTGAGATATATATGTGTTGTTCTTTTAGTAGTATACAACACACACACACCTTTGGACAGCATTGTCAAACAGGATCCTTTAGAGAGTTCATCATAACCCCAAGTCAGTTCTTTGTCATATGACCATCTGCTAAGAAGTCTGCTTTCCCACTTGATTTCTTTCCCTTAGGAAAATATTAGCTCCCTTCTAGGGATTCTATGAAAATAAAATGCTGTGATAACCTTATCAATGCTGTTACAAATGTATGTTTACTACTGGTCATTTTGTCTTTTCCTTTCAGCATATTAGACAATTAGTCATTTGAACTTGTGCAGCATTTTTTGAAGGTGTAACATCAGGAATACAGTATGTCTTCACAAGCATGCAGTTCAGTAGCAGAAAAGAAGACCCAACAACAACCCAAACCCTTTCTTTTTTCTACATGTTGCCCTCCAGTTTGTCTTTCTTGTAAAATTGTTAGAATACTTTTTGACCTTTCAACTTTATATTTTTTTTTAATTCCCCCTTCATTAAAAAGTATCACCAAGGTGTTTTTTTATTTTGATACAGTTGTCTGCTTGCGCTACAGATTTGATGCCATCTCTGCTCAAGCCTTTAATCTATAATGACATCTCCTCTCACCTGAAACTACTTACACCTTCAATACCTCTTTTCCTGCCAAATCCCAAAACACTTGAGGAAGTTTACCATGTCACTGCCTCTCAAACAGTAATTTTGCACCTCTACTTCCAAGAGAATTCAAATTCTACCTGAAAATTCAGAATCCAGAATCCTCCTTTTACTCTCCTTCTTGCTTCTTTTGTTCTGACTCTACATCTCCTCGCTACAATGCAATAACCATCTCTCTTGTCAGCTCCCTGGCATCTCTTACAGGCTTACATAGCTTCAAGGATGCATCCTAAGGAAGGTTTTGTGTTTGTGGTGCAAAAGGTTCTGTTGGAGTCACAGTTTCACTGTTCTCCACGTTCCATCTACAAATTCAGCAAAATCATGTCTCCTAATCTTTGAATTTCCTGTGCCTTATGGCTTTAAGTTAATAGTGGTAGAAAATGTGATCTTAGTTTGTAGCTCTGTGTGTGTGTGTATGTGTATGCTGTCCTGTATACACACACAAAGAGATAAACCTAGCAGAGAGTTCCCAATTTCAAAGTATAAAGAAAGTTGAAAAGCAACATCTAGAGAAAGTAAGCTTTTTTCTTCCTCAGTTTCAGTTTGTCTAGGCATATAATGTTTAACACAATAATGGCATAACTTGGTAATATACAATATTGCTAAAGTAATTTATATAGAAGATGCTTTAAGTGTTGAATGCATATATTGCTGATGATAAAGTGATACACTGGAGTTGCTAATGAAAACCTAATTAGCCCCTAGATAAACAGATTATGGTTATGATGTGTGACATAAAGAGCAGTGATGAAGAAAATTAAGCAGTCTCCTAGCTCCAGAAACTATATCAAAACTTCTTATTTTCAAGAGGAAAAAAATAATCCTGGCTCCATGTGTTTCATGGCTGCATACTGAATTAGTTCTCTACCAACAAATCAAGACAGAGAAGAATTTAAAAATTGAAAGATTATGTATGCATCAACTAAATTGTGATAGTTTACTAGTTTGTTTACTAAATGACTGATAACAGGGTACAAATGAATTATGTGAATTTAGAAAAAGATCACTATGATGTAAAATATTTAAAAGGTTACAAGAAATACGGATATTTTTGAAGAACAAAATCATTATGCCAGTAAGTAAATAAGACAAAGTATGAAATAATTTTGTACTATCAGAGCAAGAAAAATCCCTTCCCTCTACGGCTGAAAGTTAAAAAGTTTCAGGAGCTGGGAACACTACCTTCAACCAGAGGTTGACCCTGCCTTGCTAAAAGCAACATGGCCACATGAGGACTGAGAGGCCTAAGCATGAGAGTGGGAAGCTGGCTGGCCTTGTCCATGAGTGGGGCTGGGACAGGGTTTCTCTGTCCTGGGAAAAGAACAAATGCCAAAGCCTAATTTATTTGTTTTTCAGGAGGACACAATGTAATGTTTGAGTAACTCGGGTGATCGTAGCTGGATAGCTCCAAAAGTCCAGTGATTGGTCCAGTTCTTTTCCAACCTAAAAGATTCTATGATTCTATAGCCCCAATAGGATGTGCCTCCATCAATAATCATAGAATTATAGAATAGAATCATAGAATCATTTAGGTAGAAAGGGGTCTTTAAGGTCAACTAGTCCAACCACCCTGCAGCAAACAGAGACATCTTCAACTAGATCACGTTGCTCGGGGGAAAGAGATTGCCAGTGAAGACTGAGGGGAAAACATTGCTGAGTACCTCAATCTTCTCCTCATCGGTTGTTACCAGTTTGCCAGTGTGTCCACGTCCTTCCTTTTCTGGCTGACATACCTGTAGAAGCCCTTATTATTCTTTGTGTCCCTTGCCAAGTTCAGGTCTGGCTGTGTCTTGGCTTTCCTGACCCCATCCCTACACAACCAGGCAGCATCCTTATGTTCTTCCCCATACACCTGCCCCTGCATCCAATGCCTGTGTATTTCCTTCTTGCCTGTTAGTTTGACCAGCAGGCCTCAACTCAGCCAAGCCAGCCTCTTGCCTTCCTTTACTGATAAAAGAACCTCTTCCATTGAACACAATTTCCCCTTCCTTAGGCCGCTATCCCAGCACAAGTCATAGTCAACCTTATATCTTTCCAGGTTGCTGTCTTCTCGCAAATTAAAGTGGAAAAGAATATAGTAGGATGAAATATGCAGTATTTAATAACAAAGAAGTGAATACCAGACAGAAAAATAATTCAGACACTCATACCAAGGCAGACTAGGCAAAGGGACAGAACATATCCAAACTGATTAAAGAAATCTTATCATTTTTCCTGTAGAAAAATCAGTCTCTAAAGAAACAGAAGTAGAGAGGCTGAAAGGTACAAAATATAAAGATGTTTCCCCCTGCCCAAGAAAATAAAACCAATAAAATATGAAATAACTCTTGAAGTACTTTTATAGAAACGTCAAACATAGAGGTACCTATGGGTATTGATTTAAAAGCAGACTTAAATTGCACCATTTCATATTAATTGTTAAAGCATTTTAAAATCTAGCCTCTCCAAGTGTCAAGAACAACCAAACTGATTTTTGACACATAGTATGGATCAGTTGTTTTAAATATATTTGAAAACTGGAATCTATTATTTTGACATATAAAAGAGCAAACTGAACTCTGCCCCCACCTTTCCAGAGTTATCTGTGATCAGGACACAGACTTCTTCAGGAGACAGATGAGTTCTGGACACCAGCAGGCTGATGTCTGCACCAGTCTTACCAGTGGACTTCGTCTCCCCAGTGTTCTTACCTCTGACTCTAGTAACTTAAATCCTTTGCAGGAGGCTTATTTTTCAAGTACCTGGTGTCATTTGGGAATCCTGAACCAAAAGCAATCTAACTACAACCATCTTTCAAGTCAGTGGGGAAAAGGATCATCACAAAAAAAAAGCTCAACCAACAACATACAAAATCAGGTTTTACAGCTAGTCATGCATAAGAAATGAGGAAAGGACAGAAGATAAAATTCCAATCAAGATATCAAACATGGGTCAAATAAATACCCACCCTTGAATTATATGCATCCAAGTTACAGAGTGTGAGAGCCTTATCCTGGTGAATACCGCAGCCGCCCATGAATTCTCTCAGTTATGAATAAAAGGAGTTTCAGATTCGCTCTTTTGGATGGTTACCTCCAAATCGGAAAGAATCAGAGGGGTAGCTGGCTTCTCTATAATAAGTGTTGCAATTAAAAATAATAATAATGTCGCAATTCCCAAGTAGTAGCTTCAGGGCAGGATTCCATGATTTTGGATCTGTTTCTACAATTACAGTGAAAATTCATCTCCAGTTTGAAATCATGCCTGTACTGATTGAATCCTCAGCGTGGTTTCAGTTCTCCTTCCATTATGATTTAGATTTTCAAACTCTTAAAACTCTGCAGAATCCCCACATAGAGAAGTACAAAGCAATACAGGACTCTTCAATGAAACCATTGCTCGTATGGAGAGACCATTGTTATCTAAGGTCCCTTCTTCCCAAACTCCACGTATCTCTTACTTTAGACCTTCTGCAGTATTCCTGATGTTCTTTTCAGAAGCACAGTACTAGTAAGTGTAAGTGGGAAGAGGGAATGGCAGAAAGATATTAAAGGCCTTTTACAGTAGCCCTAGAGTAAAATTCTCCAGATTAATCATTCTAAGCCTATTGTCATTCTGAAGAGGTTACCTACCAGCATGCCTGGTTGTAATTAAAATCCGTTAATGAGCTACATTCATCTACCCATTTAGACTCCTGTGTGAAGTATTTTCATTAAAGTACAGTTTACTATAAAATATAAGATTCAGCAGAAAAGGCATTTCACACTGGCAGATGTATCTTGAGTTATCAAAGAAGGGGACTGATCCCTCCTGTGACAAAAGGCTGTTAATTGATCAGTCACACACAGGAAATGACATCTAGTCTTAGAAAAATATTAACATCTATAAGGATATGAATTGAAATTTCTTTAATTAAAAGGAATTGTAAGAGTGCCTTGAGAATAACAAAGAAATTTCAAAGTTTCATGGAGAAATATTAAATTTACCTGAATGGATTTCAAGAATGAGATTTTATTGTTGGGTGGGTTTTTTTAAGTAAAAGCTGGCATGCTTTGGAGAAGTTCTTTACTGGATGCAATCTGAGATTTAAGGTTTGCAGAAAGAATTCTTGATGAAATGGATATTAGAAAAGTTTTTAGGAATTCAGGTGGATAAAGGAGTGAGAATTTTCATTTCATCACCTCTAAGTTTTATAAATACTTGAAGCAAGTGTATCTATTCAGCTGTTGTGAGCTCAATACTTTTAAGATGCATTTTACACTGAATAAACTTGAGTTAAGAGTGATTTTAAGGTAACTGAATAACAGAAAAGTGCTTCTCTCCTGGCGATGTGACAAGTTAATGTCAGAGCACTAGAAACAAATTAAGAAAAAAAATTAAAAATCCCAAGCATAATTTGCAAAGTTTCCAAAGATAAACAGAATGCACACCCCAGGCACTGGATGGGCTGAGATCCCTGCCCTCAGTAAAGGAAGAATTATTGTACACATCTATTAGTAACGGGGAAAGCTTTCTCTGTTCCAGAGAGGTACTGGGAAAAGCACCAGAAAACTCCTGCTGTCCCTCAGAGACACTGAGAGGAGCCAATCCTGAAGGATTAAGGCCACTAAAGAGGACTGGGATAAACAGCTACCTTCTCCACTGGCATCCCCCCATCCTTCGTTTCATTTTTCAAGGCAGTAACTTAAAATTACAGATCTCCCACCTGGCTTTTGGCTGCCACCCCAAAAGATCATGAGATTCTTTCAAGTCCTGTATAATAACTTCTCAGCCCCAGCAAACATGCAATACTCTAACTCAGCTCAGATGGCCTTGGAAATGTACCTCAGATAAATGAATTGAACCATGAGTCTCACTCTCAACTAATGATGGTAGTCTACTTCATATAAGTGATTATTCTTTGAAATGAGACAGAAGACATTAAAATCTTTTTTATGTTTAATTCACGCAGAACTGCTCCAATAGTAGGGTATCCAGACAGTTAATGCACTAATCCTGACTAAGGAAAATTATGTATCATGTTGCTATTACCTACTTCCACGTTTGTGGTTTGTAGAAATTTTCAGACCATCTTATTTTCACCACAAACTGAGAAAAGTTTTGAAATTGAAGCATTTTCTGAAGTTTGGAAAAATCTTTCCCTATTTGGAATTTAAAGTCCAAAGTAAAAGCAGCTGATATATTTGCAAGTGTTTGTTGGACAGAAATCAGAGCAGCACTCTAACTAGTCCTACATATATACATATGCAAAAAAAACCCCAAACCTAAACCAGCTGAAGTATGAACATTAATCTTTTTCATATATACATTGATGAAAGGATAACAAGAAACAGTTCTTTTTTCCCAGTTAGTGCATCGTGTTACACTGGTGTTCTTAAGAGTATATTTGAAAAGGGAGGAAGAAGATAACAGACTATTTAATGTTACACATCAAACAAAAAATATTCACCCTGTAGTATTTTGGCTGAGGGGAAAGGTATTGCCTCTAACTCCGCCTGCTTCCAGTAGTGTCAGGACAAGTTCCAGCCAGGTTTGTTCAGACCTCTGTCTGCAATGAAAATGTTGAAGGATAATTTACTGCTGTATACTAATCAAATTAAATAACTTAATGCAAAAACAAACAAACCTTGTCATATGTTCCAATAATTAGTTAGTGAAACATAAAAGAGTGAATGAAAAGGACATAGTTGCAGCACCCTTTAGAGCAGATTAACTCACTAATTATAATTCATACAACTTCTTCCCTTCCTCTCCATTGTTTGGAGATGGAAGTAATGAAGGCTAGATTAAAAAATAAACAAAAAAACCAAATGAAAAACAAAACAAAAAGAAACAGAGAGAAGGTAGAAAGAGGCTAAAAGCTACCTAAATTCTAAACTGTTCATCACCTGTCCAACTGCTGCCTAATACTGGAAGTATCTGCACTTATCAGGTACTTCCCCAGTTGAACTCGAAAACTCCCCAAATACCTGGCTTTTGCATATGTACCAAACTGCTGAAGACACTGGAAGGAGACACTTGGCTCCTGTGAGGCAGATACTCCCTGCCTCTGAGCTCTCTAAGCTCTGATGTGTTTGGGAATAATGAGGTTGGCCTTGTATTGAATGTAAGTTTATAAATTGCCTTTAAAACACCCCAGCTGTCAGGGTGCCAGAGGGGCCAGGAGCTCACTGGCATCTAGAAACTGTGGGGGTGGCAGGGCAGACCTTCACAGCCTGGACCTATCCCACCACCTTCACCAGGGAGCTTGGTGGCCAGGGACACTGGGTCAGCTTAGTGCTGAGAGTACACAAGTGAGAGAAAGAACATCTTAGTTCAGCATCCGCCTGGTCAAAGAGAGTCCAAATCCATAAATCTTGCTGTTGGACTAGATGATCACTGTAGGTCTCTTCCCACTGAATTTATTCTATTCTATTCTATTCTATTCTATTCTATTCTATTCTATTCTATTCTATTCTATTCCATAATATCAAAACTAAAATGCTCAGATGTTGCTAAACTAGGGCTGGCAGCAGAGATCTCCCACCCCTCTGCAGAAATCACAGTACTGTATAACCAAGAGCATATGGCTCACAGGGCCAGTGCCCCCTCTCCACTGTGACCTGGGTCACACCCTCCAGACTGCATGGCGCACCACTTTTCTCTCTTCACTCTCTCCTCAGATATTGAATCAACACACAAAGCATCTAGCAACCGATGTTTTCTGTCCTCAGCACAGCTGTTATCACAACCAAAGGCTTGTGACTGCACAGTGGACTGTGTCCTGTGCCATGATATAAAGTTACTATCTGCTTGTTGTTCTGAACTAAGTTGATAGTCCTGGTGTGTTTGCATGGTACTAGCCAACACCTCATAGTTTCTTGAGTTAGAGGAAGCACTGTGTGCAAGAGGAGAAGACTGCAGCCCTACTCTTTGATACTTCTAAACATTTTCACTGAAATCTAGCTAGGACACTACCACAGAATGCCACTCTGCAGAGTGTATGCATGCCCTCAATGCGCACAGCAAGCATCCATGGAAAGTATCAAGCTGAGATTGGGTTTTTGTGCTGTGAGGTGCTGGAGTAGTTAGGCAAGCTGCCGAGAGAAGCTCACTTCTATGGAGAATAATTTCTTGCATGCCAGCTCTTAACAATTGCAAAATACAGAGCATTCTAACACTGAACTCATTCCAACTGGCTAACTGCTCTAGATACACAGACATTAATGGGGTTTAACCTAATTCTGGCTCTGCAAAACAGCTTTGTAGAAAATAAAGACAAAAGCTAACCAAGAAAAAGGCAGAAATAACTGTACAGAAGCAAGAACTGAAGGAAAGAGTTGATACAGTTGTAATGATTTTAATCCAAGACACCCTTCATAAATTCCTGATCAGTCTACCTTTAGGAAGAAAGAAGACTTTAGTACTGAAGTGACAATGTATTTTAATCAGTGGAGTGGTTCCCAATAGATTTAGAATTTGACTTCCTCAGATTTCATAAGAGTTTCACTAATATATGCTAGTCTCACAAATACACGCTTGAATTCCTGGTGCATCAATGCCTTTTAGACTTGATTATTTCTTTGTCACAACTTTAGATAGTGTCTTGGAGATGAATCATTTAATGTATCATTTATCATAGCAACATATTTCTTGAGGAATTTAAATCCCCACTAGCACTCCTGACTATCCTGGTCTTGCAGAGAGACATTCACAGGTATGTTACTTGGAAAGATTGATCCTCATGAAAGTTTGCCAGTGAGAGGACATAGAGTGCTTGGACCTGAATCTTAAGAAATCTGGTTAATTCAGATATTGGAAACATTGTGTCATAAATCACCTGAGAACACAGTTCATTCTGACATTTCCAGTCAAGTAGAGTCTAAAAGTACTTTCCTAAAGTTCCCACATACAATTTCAACTGAAATTAAGAGCAGAAACTCACAAAGATCAATACTTTAAGAGTTAAGATCTATCCATAAGTTTTGGTTTAATTTGGTTGAAAAAGCAAATGAGCTCCAGAAAATTGTTTTCATATTTTTTAAGGTTTTGCGCTGAAACATAGTCTAGCTTCCACAGGACATATAGATGTCCTGTCCGTGAATCTCATTATAATGTTATTGAGCCTGTTAAAAAATAAAATAAAATGACCTGGTTCTACCCCTGTGCTGGAAGTCTGAGTGGAAACTACTGAAGAAAATTTTCTCTGGCGCAACTAAAATCAGTTAACAAAACATATTGCTACTGGGAGTCATGGTCTTCTGCAGAGCAATTCCCTATGTAACAATTAAAGTATGATTAAAAAAAGTATCATTAAACCACTTTCTATGTCAAGAAAAAGGTCAAATAGCACTGGTAACTAATGAGCCACAATACAGCTTTTAACCAACAAAAAAATATTGATGGTAACACTGATTTGTAGAGAAGTCTCTTCCCTCCTCCTTCTTGTTAACAAAAGACTTACTTTAGGAACATGTCATCCTCCAGCAGAAGGCACCAGCATGCTTAGTTGGAAGCTTTTTATTAATACAAACTCTTCAAAAGATGCAAAAATAGGAAAATTTCAACAAGAGAAGTATCTTTTTGGATAAAATTACCTGATAATTTATCACACAGCTGAGATCCTCCCAATCCTGCTTGCCTACCTGCACAAAAGATAGCTGAACATGATAAACATCCATTTCTCTGTGTGTGTTTGTACCTATTTCAGAATGTAGCCTGTACACAAACCTTCATCATACTCCCAAGGGAGTGTACTTGCTCCCACTTTTCGGTGTGATGCTTTCTTCCTGTTGAAAAAATTCCTCTTAGTATGAACAGCTAAATATTATTTGTAGCAGAGGTTCTGCCTGACCTTCTGTCATCCCATCTCTCAAGGGCCTTAACCCATTAAAAAATTCCAATTCTTTATTCGTCTTCAGCATTTCATCTGAACAGTATTTGTACATGGCAAATTACGTTACAGCCTCACCTGAAATTTCACTTTGTGTAGTTGAAATTAATGAGGACTGCACACTGCTTAAGAATCAACAGCCCCAGAAATACCATGGTGTCTATATCCTTTCTATTTCAGTACAATTGTTTATTGAATCTGACATCTTTAATGGGAAAGTGGTACATTTAGTGCCACTTTCACCAGAAACTAGGCCTGTTACATGGATCTCAACCCTTTTTTCATACAACCTAGTGAGCCGTCACAGAGCCCAGAAAAGCCAAAGCTTGTGTATTAATGGTAACTCAGTTACTCTTGGGTGGAGCACAGGGGATTAGGTTTGGGTTTTTTCCCTTTACACTTGGAAATACCTATTTTTAGCTGTGTATTTTGAAACTGTGCTTATGCTATCAGTGGAGAAAACAATTAAAATTTGATTAAGAAATTAGTTTCTTATGACTGTTGCTGTCTTAAGACATAAAGTATTAAAATATTTCCAACTTATGTTATTTAGCTGAAAGAATAAAAATACTCTGTCTGGTTGAGTATTTTGAAAACGACAACATAGTAATCATATTAAGAAAAGGTATGTTAGAAATAAATGGCCTGAAATTTGGCAAAATTTCATTGGCTGCAAATGAGGTAGACAAGCTGTTCTATCTACAAATCAATGCCAAAGGAGGAGGACTTTGCTTCTAGCTAATTGTCCAACTAATGATCTGCTGAAGACAGCAAAGTACATTGTACATAAGTCATCATTTGCTCTAGAAAACTGCATCTTTTGTTACACAATCACTTTTACTCAGTCATCAGAAGACTTTCAATATCCCAGAAAATATTTCTTTTCTGGTAGCACAAATTGGACAATCTTTCTGGCTAACGCTTTGCAATTAAAGGGCGTTAAAATGTTTTCCAGTTATTAGAAATTACTTTGAACATTAAGTCAGTCCATGTAAAATTTTGTAAATTTTTTTAAAGGAAGAATGAGTATGAAGGATGGAGGCTTTCAGTTTCTGAAAGCAAGTATTTTTTTTATGCAGCAATCTTATAATTATGACAGCCTGATCTTGTTCAATATGAAATTTAGGACAAGAATGCATTCATATAATGTAATTTACAGCTCAGAAATGAAGGGACATTCTCTGGTCACAAATGTATCACCTTAAAACAAATTGTGACAAAGTGGAAAAAAATCTAAAGCAATTTCTTTCATTGGTTTAAAATAGCTCTCTGCCTTAGATACCTGCCTTACTATCTTGATTTAAGGAATCAAAATTACTTTCATTAAATTCAGCTACAGTCTTTGACAAAAAAAAAAATAAACCAACTTTTCAAAACGTTTTCAATCTTGAATCTAAACCTACAGCTGAATATGGATTGGTTTTAAGTATTGTACATTGTGAGTTTAATTAAAATGTTGATGCAGACTTGAAGAATTTTATTCAATTTTATTAGTAATATAATACTAACTTTAAACCTGGTTTTCTTAAATGACTTAAAATGTCTGGAATATATTATGTCTATTACTACCTCAAATGCAGTATCAGAATATTTGCTTTGTTTAAACAGTGGAAGACAGTTTTCTAAATATTGATTTTGCTAAAGCAAAGCTTCAGATGAAGATTATTTTCTTTTATATTGTACATGTGTATTTACTTTTTAAAAACTAGAGATATTAAAGCTAATCATAAATACTGCAGTTCATGGTAATAGAATTCAGTGTTTGAAGGCAAATCTATACTTCATAGAAAACTAAGTGATATGCTAAGCACTTATCTAAACTGTGATTCAGAAAGAACACATTGTAAATTCTCTTCTTGCTGTTTTCCCTTTTTCCAGCAGGAAAAAAAAAAAAAAGTCACTTCTCAGAGAAATACTCCTGGCCTTAGATTCGAGAAAGACAAAAATGGCATTGCTGTGAAAAACAAATACTTCTGGAAATGCACAGAAAAATTCTCAGATACCAAAGTAAAAACCTGCGGAGGTAAAAGGCATGGAAAGGCACATTTAAGGTTTAGTGGCAGGTGCCTGAGGTTTCAGGATTGTAACTTCCAAGTGAAAGCACAAAAATTAAATCTAAGTTCCATATTATACATCTAATATCTGTGGATATAACTGCTGCTTTCAATTATGCTGTACTGTACAAGACAGCATTAGCTTTAATTTAAGTTTTTGTACATGTGCCCAAATGACTGAAATATAGGCAACTGGAGATCAGTTCAAATGCATTATATATCCAAATAAATAAAACTAATGATGTTGCTCCTGCCTAGCAATAAGAATCTTTATTTGCTCCAGAACAGGTCTCTCCTACCTGACATTAAAAAAAGAACAGAAAAGAAAAAAAGTAACCCTCTTTTTTCTAGAAGAGCATTTTCAATGAAATGTTCATTAATCCAGTTAAAGTTAACTAGGTTCATGGTATGCTGGGGTAAGGTGAAAAAGGACTCACAGTAAATTAAATGTTGTCTTAACAATCATATTTCATCAAACACACTAAAGAAAATCACCCCAAAAAATTATGATTCTGAAGCAACAGTAAATTCTCTCAGGATTACAGATGTTCAGAGGAAGATCCTGAAGCAGGTTTTGCAGAAATTCAGAGGAAGGTCCTCTAACCAGTTTAACAGAAAATCAGAAGTTTGAATGTACAGTATAAGCCTGATTCTAATGTCGGTTTCCTGAGTCTTCCTCTAATTTAATACCATGAAGTGTAATTCTTGTTTACCTCAGTCTGAGCAAGATCAGAATCAAATTCTGTACCAAGTTCAGGAAGTTCCCAATTGCCTCAAGTAAAAGATAGTTCAGAGGGAAGCGGAGAGAAAAATGTGCAGACACAGAAAACACATTCATTTGTTCTTGCATTTCCTGATCCAGAGCTTACCAAGCACCCTGCTCCCTCCATCTTTCCCCGATCTAGTTTTCCCAAGCCAAAAGAAGAAAAGTATTAGCTGAATAAAAACACAGCAAAGGGAAGAGGAGAAAGAAGGAAGGAGGCATGTTAGAAATCAGCTTCTTCAGCAGTCTGCAGTTAACAAAAACTGTGTCTTTCCTCTGCAAGAACCTTCCAAGGTCACTACAATAAACTAATTAATCTCACATCAGTAAGTAAAAGCATTAAAGAAGTGACTTAGAGCTTGGTGATAATAGTTTAGTCAACGATTGCACTGATCACAGATTTGTCCCACCTGAAGGGCTCTCTCCCATTTCCTCAGTTTCAGCAAAAGGAAATCCTCATTTATTAGTAGAGATTGATGGCAGTAGGGCGTTACTTATTGCACCTTTTTTTTTTCCCCCCCTAGATTAGACTCAAGAAGATATAATTGTGAGGAACAGTAAATATATTGGGGACACGGAATAAAACCTACTGCAGATTCTGGTGGAGGAAGTCAAAGGAAACAAAAAGACATAATGGGACACACTGGAAGAAGGAAGACGATGAGAGAGCTGTGCAAAAGACAAAATCAGGAAGTCAGGAGAAAGTTGTTTAATGAGAAAGAGAAGCAGTCTTTGAAGCTCATGAAGAGGACAGAAGTCTGTTCTCTGGGGACAGCCTAGGAACTGAGAGCAAGAAAAACACAGGTGTGACATGGGAGATACAGGGCCCACCTCCTTTAAACTGGTCTTACAAGAAAGTATGATTAGTACTAGCTTACTAATGGAAAGCAGTGACTCTTTTCTTCAGGTCTTTAGGTATGAAATAAATCAGACTAGCAGGATGGAAGAGTACTAGTATTTGACAGGGGTGGGATGATTCTTACCAAACTGGTGGCATCATTAACCTGGCACCTACGGGAATTTTTGCTGCCAGGATCAATCAAAAGGGGGGGGAGAGGAAAACCTGAGAAGTCCTGAATACACAAGCTGCAAAACAAATTATTTTGCCTGCTGTGAATTCTTCACGTTCTTTAAAAATGAAGCTTATTGTTAGTGTACCAAGTAAAATGCTAGTGCTGCACAGCACTGTGAGGGCACATCAGATGATTAGGAAAGGTGTACCTGACAGCTGTTGAGAAATATTCATTAAAAGTGAGGCAGAGGACCACAACCCAAAAGTATTCTACAGGGATTGATACTGTGTTTTAAGTACATTCAGCACTTCACTGAATTAACTGAACAATTATTACGTGTAAACTGTGCAGGTAAAACAAAGAGTGGTAGCGTCATAAAAAGTGGTAGGGACAGTACGAAAGACAAGACAATATTCCTATCATGTTAAACAGAGGTCAATCACACAGCATATTTTTTTCAGCCACAGTCAAAATTACACATATGCCATATGAGATTCTGTACTGGAAAAAATGTCAAAAGCATATGCTTTTAAAACATTTTTAAATGCTTTTGAAAGTAGAAATATAACCGGGATTACTGAGTAACAACAGCAAAGTGATTTTCACTTCTCCTTATGGCATGATAAGACCAACACTAACATAATGAGTAGCAATGGGGGTTCATGCTACATGAAAACGTTACTGAGAAATCACAAAGGGTGCAGAAAAGTATTCAAAGGCTAGAGAAAATGCCTTCCTGGGGGAGATACAAAGAATTCAATCACTACAGTTTATGCAAAAGAAAGTTAATGACAGTGGCTTCACACTGTCCTAGAGAGAAAATTTCTGTTATTAAGGCGCTTTGTGAGCTATAAGACAAAAGAAAGGCAAAAACCAATGTCTGGAAGCTAAAACCAGACAAATCCAATATGAAAACACACACAGTTTTAATACTGATTAATGTGTGGAAAAACAATTAATAGACGTGATTGAAAAACAATTAATAGACGTGATTGGAAAACAATTAATAGAAGTGATAGATTTTCTTTCTCTCTTGATTTCTTCCCATTAAAACTGGCTTTCTAGAAGCTAAACTGTAGCCAAATCAGTTAATGGGCATGGGAAAGAGATAGCTGGAGATCAGCTGCATAACCATTTACTAATACTTCTAGACTTAAGCATTCTAAGTCCCTGAATGCATCTCTTAGATGCCTCTTAGAGGGCATTCACTAGTCTTTGCTCCACTGGTCCTCAGGGGAGAGTGATGGGGCAGGGGGGAGGGGCTTAATTTGTCCCAACAGACCTTTCTCAGTGAACGTCTGCTACCCATTTGTATTTCAAACGGCAGCAAGCTGTATTGCTCTTGTACTTGACAAGAAGAAGATAAGATCCACTTTGAAAATAATGACAGTTTGGGGAAAGTTTTTCTGCTTAGGTAGGTGACCACTGCATTAGTTGTAGAGGCCACCACATGACAGTGGAGTGAGAAGCCCATTTCTTATTGACCTGTACTTTACATTGCTGCAACAAAAGCAAAAGTTGTCCCTACGTATTTTTCTTCTAGAGTTAGCCCAGACTGGAATGTCCTTTAGTTTGTCCAAAGCATGGAATGCATGAATTATAGAAAGTATGTATTCTTTAGAGTAATGTGCCTATCCAACATGACCCATCTCCAGGTTCTTGTCCCTCAGAAATCTAGCACACAGGCAGCTAGAGGGTAATTAAAGACAACAGTTGCTTTAACTATGAATGCCTTTGTTTTTATCCATCTTAGAAAAGCAGCTTCGATAGGCTGTCAAGTGTTTAAGAAGTGTCTCTCAATGTCAGTTGTCCACAGATCTTTGTTGTTTACAACCTCTAATCATATAGCTGTAGCTTTTCCAGACAGAAGGCACATAATGAAGTTTAGTCTCTTCTGTTCTTTATATGGTTTATCGAAGCGATAATTGTCATCCAGCTTGGGTTTACTTGGGATATAAGATGTTCTGGGCCTTCCTTTGGGAAGAATAAGCTTCCTTTGAGAAGAACAGATACGTGAATGTGGTTTTGCTACCATTTTTCTCTGTATTATCTGTAAATGTAGCTGCAGCCATTTATGCTGTCAGAAAGAGCAGAATACATAGAGGTTTCAAAAATATTTTGTTTACTAATCATGCTACTGAGTGTGCACTATAGAATTGTACAGATGGACATTTTCAAAGGAAGAAAAAAGAAACTGTCCTTGAAGAATCAGTGAAAGAATGCACCTGCCCTTGTAATGGACTTAATGGGTTTGAAATGTTGATATTTGACAATGTACTTAACCCAAAATGGTAAAAATGAAGTGTTTTAACAGCTGCTGTGTATTTTATAACTGATTTAATTGACTATGCCATTTGAGACATGAATGACATTTTAGCTGACAAAGTTCACGATAAATTCAGCTGCTGGCAGTGTAATTATCCCTAGACATTTATTCATCTGTATGTTTCCAAGTGGCAAGATTTCTGTGGTTTTGCAGATGTGATAGTTAACTGTGTCTCTTTCTTACAAGATGATACCTATGTTTCTTTTTGTCTGCTTATTTTTTTATTTCAGACAAAATAATGATTGAACTTGGTATGGTAGGAGGAGTACGTTCTTCCTAGAATTAGAGGTACAGTAGTGAAGAGTGGAAACTGGAGCAACTACCTTTAACAAATAATTCAGTGATATCCAGGGAGTAAAGGAGAAAGTTGAGTATTATCTGTCAGAGGTTCTCAACAAAACAACATATAAAATCTCTGGCATAATCAGTGAAAATAGGTCAATTTGAATTTCAACAGATAGTTTTAAATATGAATTTGCATTTTTGGATGAAAATACAACATAGGCTTGTAAATACTTGTCTGCATGAAATAGTTAGAGCAGCATAATTACACTGCAGGGATTTCTGCACATTAACTCCATGCCTGGAAAACCTCACTCTGTGCTGGAGGGATCCTGTGCTGAGTCCCTCTCTATATAAAGTTACCTCCTTTCTGTAAGTGTAGAGGAGCCTCGTGAGATTAACCTTGCTAGGCTAAAGCTAACCTTTGCGAATTTAATCTACAAGTACTTGTGTGCTGTAATTTAGTAGCTGCCCAGGAAGAAAGTGGTGCCATAAATTATTTCCCTCATTTACTGTGGATTAACTGGTCTGTGAAGACAAACTGTAAGTCACCTGGGTACCTTTGAAATTTATACTCACAGTTTTAGCTTCACAGAACAACCACTTTCTTGTCATACTCAGGCATAACAATCAAAGTCTTGACCTTGAGCAGGATCTAGGAAGCAGCAGTTACTCAAAATCAATCTTTAGAAATACTCAAAGGCAGAAAATCAGTTTTTGGAGCAGTTTACTTTCTAAGAAACCCCAGTAGACTCCTGGTTGATTTCTAGTGCTAGCTATAGAGGCACTAATCACAAAAAGACACCTAATAGTTGATGACACATATTTGCAACACTAGACAATACTGCATTTTGTGAGGCACTTTTAACGGTCAACTTAATTTCATGTGAATTAAGACATCAGGGATTCTCGGTTTAAATATACGTTGCTTCTGTTCTGATACTGTCCTAGTTTCAGTCAGGAAACAGTTAATTTTCTTTCTAGTGATCGCTGTGTAAGGAATTTCAATAATGCATATTGTTTTAGTTGTTGCTAAGTGATGTTTATCAAGGACTTTTTTCAGCTCCCCATAGAAGCTGGGAAGGAGCACAGACAGAAGAAGGGAATGGCCAGTGGAATATTCCATACAACAGATATCATGCTTGGTATATAACTGGGAGTTGGCTGGGGCAGGGGAATCCATGATTGATGCTCCAGGAGGTACCAATTCACCGGGTGGTGAGAGTGACTTGTATCATTATTATTGTTATGTTACTGTTATTTTCCTTTTCTGTTATGGTTCTATTAAACTGTCTTTATCTCAACCCACGAGCTTTTTCTTTCCCTTCCCCCTCCTTTTCTCTCTCTTCTCCCTGCCCTTCTGGGGGTAAGGGGGATGTATGTGAACAAAAAGGACTTTTGGAGAATAGGGAAAGAAGACATCTAATAGACGCTTGAAGCAACTGATGTTGATTTCCAGGACATCCTTCAACCAGAAAAAAATAAAGTAACAACATTATTTTCTATTTTGGTTTGTGCCTTTCCCTGATAGAGGTAAATAGCAGTACTGCCAGCTGAAGGTGTGATCTTGAAATTTTTTTCTCTGAAAATGTACAGAATATTTAGCAAATTCTATCAGAACTTTTGAAACATTTTGTGCAATGAGATTTTCACCTTACCCTAGAGATCTATACATCTTATTTGAATTACCACTTTTTTGAAATTTTTATTAACAAGAAATTATATGTGAAATCAGATGGGTGAACAAAATCAATAAACTCCAGCATTTCATTTTTAACACTGTTTTAATGGTTTTAGCATTACTTTCCAGACTAAGGAAACAGTGAATGTAATGCTAATGCATTATATATAAGGCCTCTGGTCTAAATGCAGAATTTTCTTTGAGAAGAGTAGGGGTATTTTGTTTGAATTATCATAGCTGTTATTCAGGCTAATGCATACATCGCAGATTTGTTATGTGATAATTCTAAGTGTACTAGTCTTATGAAAATTTCCATGAAATCTGATCATTTGTAAAGCAATGAAGGAGAGAGAAGGCAAAAGAAAATAAGATGACCCACCCATCATGGTTATTATGTGGCAGGTGGTTTAATTCTGTCAAACTTATAGCTCCAGGTCTGATGTTTAGAAAACTTCATAAGTCTAGAGGTATCCCTACTGACTTCCGAATCAGCATGTGTAAGATAAAAGCAAATGCAATTCTTAAACCATTACCATAGCAACATTATTAATGTTATGTTAGTTAAGACTGCAGCAATGTTTCTATCTTTTTAAAAAAAACAACAGTGCTTCCTCCTTTTCAGTAGTTCATATAAAATGCAAACTATACAGAAATATTTACTTCGTGCCTGCCTCACAATGAGAGCTTATCATCTCAAGTAATGTTCCATCACCACTGAATGGTATAAAATCTTTAGTGACTGATGCATTGTATTAAAAATTAAACATCCTAAAACAACAGATCTAAATATTTTAGTTACAACTGATTCACAAGTAATACTGAAAATTCCAGTAAATCTTCTCATTTGGAGTGTAAAGTCAATATACTTTCCACCTATTCCAGCAGCTGCTACATAAGAATACCTCTATGTACATTTGCACACTGAATTTGCTAGACAAAATTTTCAGTATTATTTGCCACAAATTATTTCCACTCATAATATAGATATCTCAATATTTGCTGTCTTCACAGCAATGGGACTCACAGGACAGCATTTCTTATTACTGTTTGCAGTTACTCAAATGTAACCAACGTAATCCTATTTCTGTGCATGCTATAAGTAGCAATGCATGACAGTTACATTTTCTCTTTATTCTAGATTATCAGAAATTTTTTTGCAATTTGCCTCGATGTCTCCTACAATTGCTACCTCTTTCTTTTCCTGGGAGGTTAAACCCTAAAATATAAATGTATATTTTTTAATCATGAAAAGAGCAAGAGACGAAAAGTTTACTCAGGAGATTGTTGAGTGAAAAGAAGACTTATATGGTCTTCTGAATCCTTCATCCTTTCAATATTATGTCAACATTTTAATGGGTGAAAAATGAATTTACATTAGAACAATATGCTAAATGGTAATTAGACAGCTACTTGGGAGTAGAAATGCACATAAAACTCACAGTGAACGGGAATCACAGTTCTCCCTGATGTTCTCATTTGCACAGTGCTTGGATAACTTCCCTTTGCATTTCCAGATACCTGCGACGGAAACTGCAGTGGGAGAAGTGAGTTCCCATAAAGCTGCTGTGTCAGCCAGAATGACTGGCACATTATGCACTCTGCCTTTCTCCTTGCATGTACCTGTCTCATCCTGGAAGGCATTCTGGGCTGCAAGAGGATGGGAAACAAGGTATTACTTGTAATCAGCCAAGAATCTTTGGCAAAAAAAGAACATTGAGTTTTTTGCCTTCAGCCAGCTTTAAACTTTTTTTTTCCTTTTTCTTTTGCAGCTGTGTGTCTTTAGGAAGGGACAAGCATTTTTTCCAGGCCTCACATAAAATAAAGTACTTTCTATTCCCAACAGTAATAAATGCCCATTCTGAACCAATTTATTGTAGTCAGCCTGAAATTAATAGCTTTCTCTTACTGCCAAAACCTTCATTTCTGAAATCAACTCCATATTCTCAATAAGAGATCTTTTTGCTGTAATGAATTGTTGATCTGCATACTCTCATTTGAAATGGCATTACTTTTAACTGTGTCCAAATTTTCAGAATTTGGAAAAACACCCAAAAGTGAATTTTTCACTTGTTGCTTTGAGATAACCAGGTGTCATACTGATGGGAGGTTGCTAATCCAGAATAATTGAGTTTCCATGAATACAAGGCACCAGCAAGGGTGAATTGTAGCAGGCAGGGCAAAACTCATCATTAGATAGCAAGGGACTGTCTAATTGAAATTTGCAAGTGAAGAATGAATCATGTTCTATGTCCTGCAATGTTGTGAAGCTTTCAAAGGAAAAAAACCCTGCTCCTTTCAGAATAGTATCTAGGCTGCTTATGTGACCTAGCAGGCCATTTCTGAGTCAGAGAACATTCAGTATGCACTGACCTTCTGAAAAGAAAAAGTCTCAATGACTGTATATGGAAGAGGTGGGGAAAAAGCATCTGGTTATTAGATGAAATGGAGGTTTTGATTCTTTAGTAATAATGAAAAGACAATTTCCCTCAACAACTCTTTCTCCAGTGATTTACCTAAGCTGATATATCACAGAAAGCAATGCTGTATTTTTAGACTTATACATTTGATTTAGGCATGCTCCTCATTACCAATAAACAGCAAAAATTGTGTGACACTGACTCAGTTCACAGTCTTATAATTTACCTGAAGTACTAAATTAATAATAATTGCTCCTCAATTGTAATTAGGAACTTAAGAGAGCTGTTGGATTAGTATTTCTAGTCTGATGGCCTATTTTCTCCTTCCTTTCAGAAGTGCAAGTGTCCCTGTAGGTAGGTAATGAAGCATACAGTAACTTGGTGTCATTATAGGGATACTGAGGCAATGTTCCCAGGGCTTCTGTTATCCTAGTGATTTTTACAGTTTTCTTATCTCAGAAAGCCTTCTTGCAACAGGATTAACGTCTTTACAGAGGAATGACTGTCTTGAGCCAGAACAAATGTCCCTCTGCTGAACATGTCTCATACCTAGAGGTGGGCAAGAGTGGATGCTGAGGAAAGAATACTAGAACAGGGCAATGGGACAGCAATGCTTTCCCAGAACTCTCTCCCAGCCTCCAATATTTTACAGCTCAAGGATTTATTCTGCTAAAAGTGATATGCTTGTATTTAATAGTCCTTGGGGATTCCACTGATTTCCTAATGGCTTTTTGAACTCATGATAGCTTTTAACAATCACAGCATGTCATGTCATGGAGCTCCATAGCTCAACTGTCTACCACAGAGAGATGCACTTCCTTTAGTTTCTGTTACATAAGCCTATCATCTGGCCCCTTGCTCTTGTACTGGAAGAAACAGAGAACTGCATCTTTTCCAAGATGGTAACAGAGTGTTATCCTGTTTGCTCCACTGTTTCTTTTCTAAGCAGAGAGTCCTAGTTTCACCTGTTCCTTGTAGAGAATGATTCCATATCTTTGATCGTCCTTGGTACCCCTCTCTGAAGTTTTTCCAGCTTTACGACATTTTTTTTGAGAAGGGAAAGGTGCGTCGGAGAGGCAGATTTTCAAAACTACGTATGTTATCCAAGATACAGGAGTATCTTGGATTTACATAGTAGGATAAAATATTTTTGTTAAAAGCCCAAGATTTCACTTCAGAGTACTAGTAGCCAGCTCACAGCCCAGTAGGTTTTAAATTTCCAGCTCATTCCCAGCTGACAGCAATGAAATCTAAATTCTGTTTGCTTACTGCAGTAGAGCGCTATGGCAATCAAGTCTTCCCCCGTGCTTCTGGAGTCATGTGCGAAGAGGATACAATCAATACTGTTGGTGTCTTTAGTGATACCTCCCTGAGGTTTGTGCTACCCACTGCTCAGTCAAGAAGAAGGAATAATTGTTCCAGATGTTCACAAGTCAATGTTATCAGTGGTGTAACAGCACTGAAACCAACAGTGACCTGATAAGATAAGTTGCATTTCAAGGAAATGCTAGCTTCTCATGGGGAAAATAAAGCTTCTGCTCAGAATCTAAAGGCTTTCAGATTATTTCAGCTTTATTTCATTTTGTAAAGTGTACGTGGCCCCTGATAAGCAGCAGCACTTTCTGCTTAATTTAACTTGTTTTTATCATACAATCCTATCATTTTAAAAATTTCAATATCTGAACTGACATGTACCTAACAATTAACCGTTTGCTTATATTTATTTTATGCAAAAAAAATATTAATTATGGTAAATTATGTTCTCTGGGAGGTGTTATATTTCTGCCTCAAATCTTAAGTGGCAAGAAGCCGGAGCTTACACATTGACTCACTGTCATTCCTAATCATATTCCATGTCTACAAATTATTATCTTCTACGGATCAGCCAGCAGTCATGCATGAGTTCAATAAGAGCTGCCAAGCTTAACAAAATAACTTTTCCTTTCTCTCCAAAATATGTTCAAAATCAAGCTGGATGGGACTGTAGCACAAACCAACTAATTTTAAGCACAGAAAAGGGGCACCTCTAGTATCCTATTGAACTGGCTGTTTTCAGTTGTTCCCTGATAATGTCGAGTTTGTCATATTTTTGTGTAGGACAGCTCCTGGTGGTTTCTGGGGGCGTTGGGGTTTTTTTTTGTATTCTGGTTTTAACGTGAATGTAACAAAGTTCAGAAGGGCTTTCAAAATGAAATTCTGCTGTTCCATATTCATTATCTCACAGTGCTTTACAGCCCAATTTCCTCAATTGCAATGTAAAGATAATTTCCCCTGACTGGAAGCCCTGTAAACACATGCAAGGATATGTGGATCACTGCATAGCCATGTTCTCAGAAACACACTCTCAGTAACACTGAGCAGGACAACTGGCAACCCTTTTAACTGCCTTCATACCTTTAAGGAACTCAGTATTTATGATTATTATCCCTGTTTTAAAATCAAACATAATTCATTATGTTTGAATATTAATGTTATTTATAATACTGTGACACACGGGAGAAAGACATTTGAATAAAAATACCTCATCTCTTACTTTGAATTATCATTTAAAAATACTATTGTAAAGAACCATAAAGCTAAACAGTGGTACCTTTACTGCATAATTTATGTCTTTCAGCCAAAGACTTGGGCTGTGGACAGAAACAATTAAAACTCTACAGAAAAAAAAAAAAAGAGGTTTTAAGAAGAAATACTGTAACTCTGGGCAATAAGTTTCCATTAGGCTCAGTAAGTGAAAGAATCTTCTTTTCACCTTGCAGACTGTTATAAGTCATTGCTACTCAAGCTCTGAGGTGGTCTCCATTGTATAATTGAAGAAGAAAAGCTACTAGCCAAAAAGTATTTCCATAGGGAGAGCTGTTGTGTGTTTTTCATCCAAAATATTTTTTCAAACAAAAGATAATTCCATTCAATAAATTTAAATAACAGTAGAAAAATTCTATTCCACATTATTTTTAATGAAACATAGATCTTATGATTTTTTTAAAATTAAAAAACTAGAATGTTATTACAGTTTTTGTCTAAAAAATAATCTGATTTGATCAACATTACCCAATGTATAGCTAACAGTAAAAAACTCAGCTAATTTACTGTGCAATTTACCAACTTTAGTTCAGCAAATAAAAAAATTCAGACTTCAGACTTTGTTACTCAAATTTCAAAGTGGAATTGTAGGTTATAGCTTTGGATGCTTCTCACCAGAATGCACAAAATAATTATGTTCTTTAAACACTATGATCAGTGCACTCGGTGCATAAGCAACTCTGACACCACCACCTGGGAGCATTACTCTGTTCAAAGGGCCACTCTTCTTAAAACCCAAACTTTTGTTTCATCGTAATTGTTGACACCAACATTTTGGCTGACAGTCTCTGTTATGAGCATCAAAACGAAAAACATTTCTACACCGTATCACTTTCCCAGATGCTAATGTCCAGTAATGCCCTGGTGTTATTGTGTAGGAAGTCCCAAAATACTGAAGTGTACCTTACTAGCATCCTTCCTGCCCCAAGAAGCATTGGCCAGTTTTACATATGAGTCCCAACACTTAATCCAGTGATAACAATTTAAGTGACAATCTCCATTCCAAGTTTCTTCTTTGACAGCTTTACCTTATCAAGAGCAAAACTACATCTGAGTTCTGTTTCACATCAGCTATTCACAAAAGCAATGGATTCTTGATACAAGATAACCACTATCCTGTTGTATTGGTTTTGGCTGGGACAAAGTTAATTTTCTTCATAGCAGCTTGTATGGTAATATGTTTTGGATTTATGATCAAAAAGATATTGATAACACACCAACGTTTTACCTGTTGCTGAGCAGTGCTTGCACAGCATTCAGGCTTTTCTGTGTCTCATGCTGTCCCAGCACAGTAGTCTGGAGTGCACAAGCTGGGAGAGGACACAGCCAGGACAGCTGGCCCCAACTGACCAAAGGGTTATCCCATACTGTATGACATGCTCAGCAAAAAAAGCTGGGGGAAAGAAGGAGGAAGGGGGGACATTCAGAGTTATGGTTGCACAAGCAGCTTTTGCTTTACCTATTAAACTGCCTTTATCTCAACCCACAGGTTTTCTCACTTTTACCTTTCTCATTCTCCCCCCCATTGTACTTGGGGAGAATGAGCAAGCAACTGTGTGGGGCTGAGATGCCCACTGGGGTTCACCAGCAACACCTATTGTTGAAAATTATCATGTCTTTTCCTTGACAACATAAACCTCTTTTAACACCAATTTTCCTACTCAATTCTGACTTTGTGTGGGGTTGCAGTGACCAGTGAAGTCCTACATAGGCTACTCAGATGAAACATCTTTCTGGTAATCATCTCCCTATTCAGAAACAGATGCAAGAAGAAAACTTTTATATTATTCTCCCCTTGGGCCCCTACTGCTCTATTTAGAGCATAAGACTTAAAGATTGTCATTTTGGCATTGGAGACAGGTAGCTAAATGTGACCTACCCTTAAAATCCGCATTAGAGAAAATAGATTGTTGAAGACAAAACAGCTCAAGTGTTTTAGATTATCTCAGTAGTCTTTAAATGACAGCAGAATACAGCATCTCTTTTTTCCTAAATGTGAACTTAAAAAGTGAGAAATTTTTCTGTTCTTTCAGATAGTACATTAAGGTCAAGTTCATTTAGAATGCATCAGGAAAAGAAAGTAAGACAGAAAGGTACCCAGCATAGAAGAGTAGTAGATCTACCAAATCATCCTAGAATACACTGAACCAATGGAAAATAAACCATAAACTCACCTTATTTAATTCAGAAGAGCCCATGATGGGAGAGAAGAATGGCTGGCTCAATGTTTCAGAAACATGCTGAACTTTTACACTTCCTACTATCTTCCCCTTTCAGATTAAGAGAAAACTGTAGAGAAATGGAATAATGATCATGAATAGAACAAAGAAAAGGTGATAAAAGTAAAATGAGTAGTGTTAGTGCATTAGAAAAGTGTTCATTAGCACCTTTAATATCCATTAGAGATTTACTAATGCCAGAGATCACACAACAAGATTACACACCTTTTTCAACTCATTTGACAAGCAACACATTAATAAATGAGCATTCAGGTCTAGTGATTTGTCCATCAAAGAGTAAAATTATACATTATTTCATGAATTGTGCAAAATACATAGATACATTATGAGAAGTCTGTGAAGTGACCCTCCTAAAATGCTTTAACTGCCCAAATAGTTACAGTGCAATTTGCTGCAAGCTAAATTCACTGAGTCATCCTTCAGCTGTCTAATAGAAGAGATAATGCACTGTACCAGGGGTTAATCTGGCTAACATGCCTCTTTGGCATCTTCAGGCCTCGAAAAGAAATTATAAAGGTCAAACTTTAAAAAGTTATCTGTTGCAAGATTTTGTTTTCTCTAAGAAAGCAAATGAAAAAGATCTTAATTAAAGATAATAAAGATTAAAAATATGAAAATATGAAAATATTTTTATAATAAAGATTTTTTTAAAAAACACCTTTGCAACACTTTTTACATTCTTTGAGAATTAGATAAAATATTCATCAGAGAAAGGTAAGCAGAAAGTCCCTGGTAACAGTATGAAACACACACCTTACAGGTGAACCAAAGTTAACAAGTCCTAACAGCTCTAGTAGTGGCTTTGTCCTGCTAAAGCTTGCCATTTAGGCTGGAAAGAATCTTACACTTCCTTTTAGAGCTGCACTGATTGTCAGTATCCCAGCAAAGCATCAACTGTTGAGCCTGAGGGCAGTGAGGAAGGGACAGAGGGGAAAGAGGGAAGCTTTTGCATTGTATACGACTGAGCCAAGTTAGAGCTAAGGCTTGTTATTCCACGATACCAGCAAAAGTCTAAGCCCTATGTTCTGCAAACTGACAAAGCTGAAAACTATTTGATTCTAATTAAATAGTAGATAGGATTAGGAATCTCTTTGTGTGTATCAGATACAGTAAATAAGGTTATATGTGGAAGTGCCAGTTCTGAGAATATGGCAAAGCAACAGCCAGTTTTGTTGTCTTACCACAGGTTAGTTGTTATTCAATGCTTGCTCATTCTTTTGTTACAGTGTTGGTCTTGGACATTATGAATTAGTCCTCTGTTATTTAAAATATCAGATCCCATCTGGATTTCAATTATTCTTTCAGTAAGCAACTTTTTTTTTCAGAAATTATCATCCTCAATCTTTTAATCTGCTGCAACAACCAAAATTACCAGTAAGATTGTCACGGAAGAGGTATAACTTTTTAAAAATTATTAAAATGACCCACATCAAGATCGTTTCAGATTTTTATGGAAGTATTTTACGAGATACATTATGGGTTCCTCTCTACATATATTGAATGAATGAGAAGGAAAGAAAATAGAGCCTGAGGTCACTGAGGGAAACATCGACAGTTATTCTACCAGAGCAAAGTAGACTGCCCTAAGAAAGGAAGTAATCTTTCTTCTTGAAAGAAGAAAAGTCATTAAGAACTAGCCTTCATTTTCCTTGGGGCCATTTCTAAGTGTTGCTAACCACCAAATACGATTTTTAAAAAAAAAAAAAAATACTGGGTAACTATACTATTATTGGAGTAAAAGTAAGCTAATAATATTTATAAGATCTTATTATTCTATCTATTATTCATAGACAATGAACAGTCCAGAGTAGCTACCCCTGTTTACCAGTTCCTGATGAATGAGCAAGATATTCAGCTGCCAGTGATTAATTTTCTGCTGCTGCAGTAAGTATCAGTCAGGAGCAAACCAGGTTAGTATGTCCGACAGCACACTGGAGAAGACTATATCACCTATTCCTTATTTTTCAGTGGAACAGAAGTTTTAATCATTCATTGCCAGCACTGACAAGCACCTCTCAGCTCTCCACTTTTCCACCCACGGAGTCAGCATGGGATTCAGTTCTTCACACAAAGAGATGTAAGATACTGTTATGCCTGCCATATTGTATGCTTCTGAGAGATGAATGTTGTACTGAAGCCCATCCACAGCTAAAAAGGTTTCAAAACAGACTCTTTTGCATACCTAAGGAAAGGTATCTTAGGAAACAAAAACCCACAACCAAATAAAAAGAGGAAATGATGAGCTTTTGAAGTATGCTGAGTTCATAACTGTCATGACACGAATAGTGGGGCTGCCATCAGTTGGAAAGATGGATTGAATCAATGCTGTGTAAGTGCAGAAACAACTCTAGTTGGTTAACTTGAGCGTGGAAGAAGAAAATTTGAAAGCAGACAAATGCAACTTTGCAGTAAGTCTTTTGAGATCTCAGCCCTTGGCAGCAAGGGAACACCTAGGACAGGTAAGGCAAAAGTGGAGAAGAGGAGACATCACTCCCGAGGTGTTCAACAACACCCTTTCATTATTTAGCTGTTTCCCCTGCTCCTTCACAAATATAGAAGTCAAGTTCCACATGTGGAGAAATCGCAGGACACACCAAGTCTGTAAAAAGGGACCCAGAACAGAAATGCAAACAGAAGGTAAAGAATGCAGCAGCTCACACAGATTAGATGATGCATGAAGCAGTACCACGTACCCTGCGATAGTAACGCTTACAACAAGAAAATCAGTAGAGTTGTCTGCCGAGCAACCAGGCAAGGCTTCCTTCTTCTTCCCACCAAAACAGTTGAGGGTAATAATATTATGAGAGATTTCTAACATAGAAATGTGCTCAAAACACTTCAGTTCAATGCTGTGTTTTAAAACAATTCAACATATAATAGTTTAGGATGTTGTAAGAACAAACTTTGTTTACGTATTCTCAAAACAACAATGTTTTGGAGTGAACAGTTAGCTATGCACCAGACATTTCAATATCAGGCACAGATTTCAGGCACAGCTCTGTACATTGGCTGTGGCCACCACTGAGCAGTGGGAGTAACACATTTCCTAATGCTGGAAAAGCAGGACCATTAGACACTTTATCTTCCCTGACAGTTTCTGGCAAAGACAAGGAATTGTAAAAGGAGGAAATGTAAAAGGAGGAATGCAAAGATAACGAAATACCAAGACACCTGGCAGGAATCTAAAGGTTGCTGGAAGAGTCACGAATGACTGTGAGTATGTAGGTTAGCACAAAGGTGGTGAAAGCAGTCTTACTCCAGCTACAGAACAGTGAGATGGTGAAATGCTGATAAGGTAGTCACCATGGGTCTAAGAAGGCTTCATAGGTTAGCTGAACCCTAAATGTGAAAGACCAAAACTTGAGATTCCTCATATAATTTCTCCCTGACTGTGAACCAAATAATAAAAAAAAATTAGTCTGTACTGATCTTCAACAGTTTTAAGTAAATTTTTAAAGTTTTGTATACATGGTCTTCATTGAGTTCCAAAATGTTTATGGACGAGAAAACTAATTCATCTTAATATTAGAAAATATTTTAGAATTAAAGGGAAGCAAATGTGAATATAATTGCACAGTAGCGTCTATTCAACACCAATTTAATTGTTCAGGAACTTAAATAACCTAGCAATTAATCTGCTATTTTCCCAAGCATTACAAAAAGCCAAAAAAAATGGAATAGCATCTTTCTCAGAGATCTGAGAAGACCTTCAATGTTAAAATTGGATTTTTAACAAAGAATCCTTTTGGTCTTCTGGCACACATTTTTCCTTTCAAAAGAGCTGGAATTTGAGAACTCATATAGGAGCCTTTTAAATTATTAAAAAAGACAAAAGGCAAAAAAAAAGACAAAGAACAATTAATATTTTTTTTTAAGATACATTGAAAAGTAGTTTTATAACATTTTGAAAAGTCCTGGTAATACAATGGAGTCAAGATCAAACATCGTGCCACTCCACAGCAAACGGCATTCATACCAGCCTTGGACTTCCATCTATCACAAAAAAACCCACAGATGACCTAAATGTCTCTTACATGAGATCTTCACAATTTTTAAGGGCAAGATATTTATGGTGAAAAAGCTGATGAAGGAGCTCTCCAGAAAGGAAACTTGTACCTCCTTAAAAAAAAAAAAGATGTTTAATTTTATCATGTAAGAACTGTGAACTGCCCAAGCACAGATCATGTGTGCAAGAAGTTCAAGATGTCAAGCAGCAGCAAAGCTCCCAGCTGATATTTCTGAATTTCCTCAGACTATGTTGTTTAACTGGTGCAAATTCTACTGTATTAAATACATGCCAGACTGTGTCAGTCCTTGGCCATATTTCTGTGCAACAGGAGAATCTCCTTTATTGTCTGGAACCAATTGCTTTCTCAACTCCAGACTGTGTATGTGTAGCCCTGGATTCTGAAGAGGGAATTATTCAAAAGGTACTTAGCAACTAAAATGCCAGCCAGGTAGAAGACAAACATTGAGTGTCATCTAACATCAGACTCCCTGCGCTGAAAGGCTTTCTCCTCATAACGAATGTTTGAGATAATGGGAGGCACTCTGCATTTCTAAAAACAGTCTTAAAGTTACGCAAGTAGCAAAGCACTGTTTCACAGGCTGTAGACTACTTCTGAAATTCCCAAGGTTCTATCAGAGCATTTCTAAATTGGAATTGGTTAGATGGTGAAACCGCTACATCATATGCACACTGCTCTGACCCTCACTGTGGCACCTTTATTTTTTCATAGGATTCAAAGAAAGAAAATGTTTGGGGTTTTTTTGTAGGAAAAGTCTTAGTTTGAATGAAGCAATGAAGTGTGAATTATTCAAGCTTACCTGGAAAAATTTCAGCTGCGTGTATCTGAGGGAATTACTGACTCCTCCACACAAGTCTAAGTGAAAGCAAAGCCTCTATGTAGGCATAAATTTCCTGTTATCTTTCTCTAGTTCACCACAAACAGTAAGTTTAGTAGGCTTCTCTATTTCAATTTCATTCTGCACACAACTAGAATGAAAAATGTAACAGAAGCCCCAATTTATGAAGTTAAAGGATAAAATCTATATTTATTCATTTTTTCAGACATTTAGAATTTCAAATTAGCACTCAGTCACTTACCAGGGGATTTGAATGGCAATTTCATATAGGTAAGTTGAAAAGTAGGACCATGAGAATTTTTATGTTTCTTTTTTGGCTTAATTTCAAGTCTTTTTCTATTTGTGCTTATAAATGCATTGTAACACAGCTTCAGACAATATGGACAAATGCATCTTCACTGAAGTTAGTGGACTTAGTCCATTTACCACCAACTGCAGATCTGGTCCATAATTCACAGTTTTGTTGAAATGTTCTATACAATGAAGTGAGTAAATAAAATTTATACCCTTGTGCTTAAAACCAGGCTTTGGACAACCAGCAAGAATAGAACTCATACCAAACCATCTTCAAATCATGGGAATGCAGTTCAGCCCCTGCACATCCCTCTTCCAGAATATAAACTGGAACATTTGCCACTTTGTTTCTTAAGCTTCTCCGTAGCTAACATAGGACACACAAAAATTAAGCTTGCCCTCAGACACAGAAGACTAACAGGTGTTTGCTATCTTAATGTTAGAACAATGAATGTAGGTTTAAAAATAATTGTCAGCTTTTTCCGCAAGACACCTGTTACTCAATTTTCTCCATTTTGACAGGTGACAGTGGGAAAGTTTGTCCACGCTGCAATTAGCAGGAGGAGATCTAAATGTGTTAACATTTAAAAATAAAAAGATCCTTTTTTCATCAGTGTTTCTAGTTCTCAAAAGGAAAGGTAAAAATAAAAGCATTTATTTCCCCATAGATTCCTCTGCTCTGTAGTTAAAATACCAAATTTGGTTGTCATTTATATCAAGAATGTGAGTGTATTACTTTTAACCATAAAGACCTGTAAAAAAGACCCCAAACACCTCATATGAGTGTTAAACACAGTGAATTTTTATAAAGCTCTGAGAAGCACACTGGCAAGCTTAGTCCTTGTGTCCTGCTTAGTGACAATGAAGAGCAGGCTCTTTGCACTGAATGTTGTAGTAGGCCAAGTTTCCAAGATGATAACAGGGTCAGCTTGCTTTTCTGGGCTTGGGCAGGCTTTTGCCTTCTCCTTGGTCTTTCTGTTCTCACTGGTGTCAGTGGATCCCACATCATCTGTCCTCTGGAAAGTGCCAGAAAATGTCTCTAGGTTTTGTACAACACTGCTGAGCTGTGAGTTCTGGACAGTCGGTTCATTTTGGTTAGTGTGTGTCATTAAGACATACACATCATTAAGATGCAGCTGTCATTCAGCTGTTCACAAGTCAAAACATAACTTTGTTCATCTAAACTCATGTCCTCCATGGCATCATCCCTGATTTTAACTTAAGCATTGACATGTCATGCATTGTCACTAGGACCCACTTTCAGTGAGATGCCGGTCAAGATTTGTTTTTTTCTGAGAAATCTTCAGGTAATTTATAAGTGAAAACAAATGAACTTAAGTTAATAAAGACTAAGGTTGTCTTAAAGAATAGGCTGGTCTCAGTATTCTAATAGCAATGACCCAGGAGAAGAATATTTACCTGTACTAGTGAAATTCAATATTCATTCTCACAACATAGTCATGTTTCCAGTTCTAATCAAAAGGAAATACTAGCATCCTTCCTTATAAGGGTGGGCAACTGCCTGATAAGTACTGGAAACAGTAATTACATTCCTGATCTCAATTAATTTCACCTAAAACATGTCAGATTAATCACTAGCTCATGGTTCTCTTACGTACTGTAATTAATACTGTGCTAGCACCTCAAAATCTAATCGACAACTGGATTTCTGTCATATCTGGTTTTGCACATACAAAAAACTAGAAAGACCAGAAAGAGCTTCTACAGGCTCTGCAGTTCTCAACTTTAGGATTTAGATAGTGTGTACTGGGTAAACAAACAAAACAATTTCCTGACCTATTCCCACTTCTATTATGCCAAGTTATTTTCCTCTTCTTCTTTTTATCTGCACAGCCCTGTGCAACAGAAGCAACACAGAAAAGTCAGGTTACTTTGCAAAGTTACCACCTAATGTTACAGATTTATATTCTCCAATTCATTTTCATAATGCACTCAGCAGTTTTAAATGGACCACAAACAGTATTTCTATCATTTGTCTAAGGGATTTATATTACCACTGATGGTTCTAAAAGTGAAAAGATTTAACTTCATCATTATCTTTTATAAGGCATTATTATAGAAAACATCAGTACCTACAAATGATAGCTATTCAAAGTTTACATTCTGCAAGAGATTTGAGATAAAACAGCTTTATTACATGCATGGTGTGTAACCACGATGTCTGGAACCCAGTAGGAAATAGTGGCTTCTGTGTGATAAGCAATGTCGTGTTAGTATGTCCTGAATCAGTAAATAAATACTATAGAGAAAATGAAATACAAATGGAAAGATACAGCTGTATTAAATAGACAGAAGCTGGCTTTACAGATTTCCCAATGGAAGAAATAGCCTATTCCTTTCTTCTTCTGGTAAGCAAGAATTGACTTTATTGACTGTAATATTAGCTAGCTTTGTGACAAACGCTTTCTACCTGGATTTCCTCATTGTATTTGTTTTGAGTTAAATGCTTTGGCATCATTGAATTAGAAGCACTATCTTTTTTGTCCTTCTCCAGTACTCAACCTTACTAAGGTTTTAAATAACTATTAGATCCCATTGGACAGACTAATTTGTTTCATATTACAAATATTAATGAAGAAACTGTACAAACTTGTCTGAAATTTTCTGGAACTCTCTCAAGATGAGGTTTTTTCCCCTGCTATTGAGTTTTAGCAGCTAAAGTACACGGCTGAGAGATATTAAACCTGGAAACAATGACTGTTCTTCATATATATGTATATATGTATATGTATGTGTTTACATATATAATTACAGATTTGTATTCTTTCCCTGATCTGGAACTCTGATCAAGGAGAAACCAGATCAACAGATGATATAAAATGACCTATGAAGCCAGATGGATGAAGTCCAACTAAATTTATATTACAAACCAGCTTTACAGTACAATTGTTTGTAGCAGTTGTACTGCTGACAACACAAATTTGGACAAAAATGTTCACAATATGAACATTACCATACCTTTTTTTTCCCCTCCAGAAACTAGCAACACACATAGAACAACTAAAATAAACAGAAGAAAAATACAACAGCATCCTTCCTTATGGGAAGATGATTAGGAGGAGCAGATAAACATCTGTTCTGTAAAAACTGGGGGGGGGGGGGGGAACGACGACTGCCGTGTTCCTGGGCTCTTACATGTCTTGACTTCCCAGTCTTCATATAGCCATATTGTTATCATACTAACCCACATCTTCAGAAAATTTGAGTGCCTCCTAGCAATAACCAGGGGAGATATTAAATTTACCTGAACTGTAGGTCATTTCTATAGTTGGTCCCTATCCGTCATACAAATAATCATGCACCAGAGATCAAAGACCACAGAATCGCAGGATTGCTGAGGTGGGCAGGGACCTCTGGAGATCTAGGCCAACCTCCTGTGCAAGCAGAGGCAAACCTACAGCATGTTGCTCAGGATCATGACCAGTCATGTTTTGATGGATGGAGACTCAACAGCTTTTTTGGGCAACCTGGTCCAACTGTTCAACCACCCTCACAGTAAAAACATGGTTTCTTCTGTTCAGATGTATTTCACTTGGCACCGATTTCCTCTTGCCCTTTCTTTGGATACCACTGAGAAGATCCTGGCTCCCTCCTCTTTACGTCCTCCCATTAGGTATTTATACAAATAGATAACATCCCCCAATCCTTCTCTTCTCCAGACTAAAAAGTTCCTTAGCTCTCTCAGCCTCTCCTCACAGCAGAGATACTCCAGTCCCTAATTATATCAGCCATACCGCAAAAGATATCGTAAACCTTACAATTTCCACATCACACAAGGCAAATGAGCCAGATTAGTTAGTTTGCTGGAATTTAGTGTAAATTGGAAATACGCCAAATTTAGTTTTCTTGGTTCATCAAACAACATTAAGTCTTACTGTTAATACATTTAGTAGTCTTATTCTTAATATAGTCATTGGAAAACAATAGGAAAGTATATATTAATATCGCTATTTATATTGCAGTAGTGCACCAAGATTCCACATAGATATTTATGAAGCTCTTATTTGCTGTTTCTTGAAAATATCTTACTAACTTACAAGTTAGCAACAAGAAAAACATATCAGTTTTGTGGATACAACACTATATATCTGTGGACTTGTGCCTGAAAACAGTGAAAATAGCTCATTAACATACCTTTCACTGAATCTACTTGCCAAGATGGCATATGTGAAAAAATGAAGTTTAAAATAGTTTTCAAGTGAAAACTTGACTTTATATATAACCATTTTCATACTCTGAGTATGAAATGCATATCCCCAGTTTGGGTTGTTTTGTTTGTTTTCTTGTTTTCAATTGCCAGTTGATCTTTCGTGTTATAGACAGGCCTCTGGAGGCACCATAGTAAATGGAACTGGCAATGACTCAAGCATGCTGAGCCTAAGGTTTGTATTTAATTTGGAAAAACCTACTTACTTTAAAAAAAAAAAAATAGGAAGACTTTCATTTTGAGAACTTTTTCGTTCATAATCCCACATCTAAAAAAGCAACTTCTGTCATTTGCCTCAGGCTTTAAGAAGGCATTCCACCTTGCCTAGAGGGAATCAGAAAATTCAAAATGGACGTTTTCTGGGGTTTTCTAGTAGGAGAAAAGGGCCAAAATCAGCCTTAGAAATGTTTGTGTCTTATCTGCAGAAGACCTTTACCAGTTTTATAAAAACCTAAGAGTCCAGAGACCTAAGCATAGCTGTGATTACATTTTTCTAAATTCAAAGCCAATGAAATTTGTTTATCTGCTGTAGATTTTAACTTAAAGGCCACATCTGCATATAGTAAAAATGTTCTCAGGTTTGATCAAGACCTTGTTCTAGCTACCCCAGCAGGAGGAAATCTCTTTATGCCCTGCTGGTTGGTGCACATACAGTTGACTGTACCATATTGACTCTTTCAGTGTCCACATAAAATATGCTAGTGAATAAACAATGGAATATGAACAATGATACAGTCAAACCAGCAAGATCTATTGATTTTCCTATTTTGCTGTAGATACAGAGAACAAAACATTAATCCCACAGACTTCATGAGGTCTAGGTGAGATGTCATCCAGAAAATCTCCTGAAAGAAGGCAAATTCTGAAATACAGTCTTGTGTATTGATAAGCCATAGCATGTGCTTTGAAAGATATCAGTACCAACCACAGTGCAAGACTTTTTTACAGCCTTTTGTCTGGACTTAGCTAGATCCTAATTAGATCCACAAGTGTAGACAAAGACTTGAATGATTGCATACTAAAATGAAATATGTAAACTAAAGATAATCACAGTTCAAGTTTTTTTATAGCAGAGTTAATTTCTTCAGTTTATTTTATGTTCTTGGCAGTTACCCAAGAAGGTTACCTTTTCTAGAGAAAATTGAACCTTTAATTTTATTAGGATTTCTTTGCTTTCTCATAAAATTATAAAAGGATTAGCAGCAGCTTCTGGTAAATTAACACCCAAATGTCCCAGTTTTACAGAGCATCAATAATCAGATCTAATCACACTCTAAAACCTGAAACAGAGGGTGCATCTATACTAACATTTTAGAGAAGCTGAGGACTGCACTTTAGAACAAGACTTGTGCTTACCACCACCTACTGCACTTTGGTTGGCATTGTGGAGTGGCCTGAAAGTACCCTCACCACACTTCTTTTGTATAAAACTAAACTGGGAAATAGAGATCAGGAGCATATCAGACTAGAGCTATTTCACATTACCCCTAGGATGATTATAATACAGCTGACAGGTCCTCTGGGCCAACTGTTCCTCTGTACAGATCGCTTCTATTAGGCTACACTGCTTACTAATGGAGACATAGGCTTAAAGAACCTGTCTTTTCCCCCATATACATTTTTTCACCCCAGGGAGACATCTCTTACTCTCATCCCTGCTTTGAACTGAACTGTCACCTGTTCTGCCTGATATTACGAAATACAGCTGCTATTAAAACACTTGTCAGAACCAAGTAAAAGTGTTTCTGATACTATGATAGCTGTAGACAAAAATCTCACTGTTGTGAATGCTCAGGTAGCTGGCTTTTGCAACTGTTCCTGTGTTTTATTAATAAAAACACATTTAGGCAAAGATGCCTCAAATATTTTTGCAAGCTGAATTTTAATCATTTGCTGTTACATACAAAACTATTCTGTTCCATTGTAGTGCTTCATCTCAAAGAGTATCATCTTTGAACTCCTGATGGAAAGCACTTTTGCGATTTTCTTTTCTGTACAACTTCTTGACATAAATAGGTATATAGACACGCTTATTTCAAAAAATCACATTCACTGACCATATAATTTTAGTATTCTGGACCATACTGAAAGCATAGTCTAATGAAATTCAAATACTGGATCTATCATTTCATGATGAAATTAACTATTGCAGTCAGCATGTTTTACCTTTCTAGGGATAGCTGCTTTCTGGCAAAGCAGGTAAGCAATATTACTGTGCCTTGTTTTTTCCTACATTAATAGAACAAGACAGTACAGGATTTTTACCTAGAGTAACTCCTGTGGTGGTTGCTTGTGGGAAAAATATTGATTGATTGAGAAAGATCCACATTTCTAGAGTGGAGTAAATGAAAACTATTAAGTGGCTGCTATATTTTTCTTTTTCAAGGGAAAATGTACAGTTTCTACATCAGATGTGAAAAGTAAACTATAGCTCTGTGAAGATTAGCTCTAACAGGGAGAATCTGAATGAACCATTTTTATCTTAGGTTTCAAATCCCCATTGTAGAGGTTCATAAAGAAAAGGTCATTTTGTATTCACAGGCCTCCTATCTTTCAGCAAGAGAACAACATTCTCAAGTATTATGAAGAAAAATTTGCATTTGCTTTTATAAAGAGCTTTTTCTTTATCTGTGATTTCCATTCTTTTCAAGACAACATCTCTTAAAGATATGTTGTGAATGCATAATGTTTAAATATATATATTTGTGAAGGCAGAGGATAAGGATGAAAAAGTGCTTCATATTTTGTACATAATGGCAATCCATGTTCTTGCTACAATAACCTGAACAATACAGTTCAGTGTCTTTGCAGGTACCAAAGTTCTTGGTTTCTCCCTATAGAAGGATAAAAAGAGGTTCAATTTATTATTTGCAAGTGTCCCTTCCTTCACAGGCCTTGAAGAGAGGACAGTAGAAAACACTTTTCATTCATTTTTGCTCTGCATAAAAATGAATCCTGGTTGTGCTTCTCTTTTAAAAATTATCATGCTGTACAATTACCACACTGCTTACAAGTTAAATAGGTCTAAACACAACTGTAACATGAATTTGATACTCTAGAATATTCGATGCCCATTCCTTAGAAGTTCCGATCTGTTTACCTGCAACTTCAGATTTCTATTGATTTCCAATGGCCACGACATCACTCCAGTTCTTTTCCTTACATGTCATGGAAATAACCTTGGAGAACTGCTATTGCAGAACGCACAGCAGAAAAACAATGAATGTCTGGCTCCACATGTTGTTTTCAGATACCTAATTCCTTCAGCTGTCTTCATGATTAATCTTTCCTTTTTCCTGTTATTGTAAAATATTATTCAAAATATTATAAAGACTGCCAGTAATGTTTACGCATCATGAGGAAAGGACTGCTTTTTCATCAGGGTGGAGGTGAAGAGTAAAAAAACAAAGGCAAGTTCCACTCCTTTCAGCTTCTCAATACTAAGAAGCATAGAAAAAAATAGAACATCTTTTCCATACCTACAGCTCCCCAGAAATGACCATAATCTGCTCACTGCTGCATATTCTACTTATCTTAATGAGACGCTACCTTATTCCTGCCAAAGGCCATGAAAAAGGGTGTTGAAATGTCATCCCTCATAAGCTCCAGGCAGTGAAACTGAAATGGAGTACAAGTTTTAGGAAAGCCACTTTTGCTGACTATTATTAGATCTATCTCAATTTAAATGACTTGTGTGTTGGAAAATTATTATTACTACACTAAATGTGTCATGTTCTTTCCACAAATGACATAATATAGTTCAATATAATGAAATAGTTTAAATCTACCTAGTTTAATTGTCGCTGCTTGTATTACATAACTGTTGATGTGTAATCAATGGGATATGCTCACTTAACAAAGGCAAATTATTTCATTTGATGTTCTTCTGGCCTTATCAGGCTGAACTACACCTCTAGACAGTGCTATGAGCTGTATTTCAAAGTGTAATATTGACATCTAAAACAATAAGCATTTTTTAAAAATGGCTCTTTGTCCTTAACAAAATATAGCAAAATAAAAATTTGTCTCAATTTATCACTTACAGTAACCTTGATGAAGTGTTTAAACTCAAGAGAAAGGACCTGTTGGCATGTGTGTGATGCACTGATGCTGGTTTCTCATGCATATTTAGTGAGATCAATATTGCCTCATGGGCACTTAGAGGTTCACAGATTGGACTGGTAAAATCGACTATCTTACATGCTCAGATGACTTCCATTATTGGATGTATCCAAGCACCTAAAGCACCTGAATCAGCATCAGTCCTCTTAAGAACTCTAAGTACTCATACCAATATGATTGGAATGGGGAAAAAAGATAGTAAAAGATAAACAGAAGGACTTACCTGAAAATCTACATAGGAAAACAGTATCAAAACACGTAATTTGGTAGCAAACATTCCATTTTCAGGCTTTGTCCTATCTACTGGACTATTCTTACCCTATGTACTCAGAAATGCAAAATAAAGTTTAAAAGGTGCGCATTCTCATTTAATTTAAGATTGTGGTGAACAGACAAGATGCAATTTGTGATATAGTTCTTCAACTTGAAAGGAAGACCTGTTTCCCACAGAGTTGCAGAAGACATGATCTCCACTGGATTAGCCCACCCTCACAAATGCTTCTAGAGCGCATTATAACAGAGATTCTGTTTCACTCAAACAGGGTCACTCCTGACCTTTTCATAGGTGTGAGACCGACCATATTTACACTTATATTGATCATAAGTGTTAGTGTAATTGAATTCAAATTGCCAATAGCTTTTCTATCGGCCAAGTCATAATCTTAACAATAGTACAACATGGAGTTACTAAATTATAGCAAAACCCACGAAAACTAGCAACAAACTCCAAGAAAGACAAAGATTATGCCGCACTACCTACAAGTACTTTAGAATTCCCTTTACTACATATGAGGGATTTTAGACCTACCTTTTCTCTTTGAATTCATGGCATACAGAATGGCTTAATGCAAACAATCAGAGACAAATATATTTCAGTAACCTCCTGGGACTTAAATCGGTCTTGGCATGACTCTGACTATGTGGCTGCTGGCAAGTTGACTTCAATCAGGGTAATATTTATAGAGAAAACTTTAATTAGGCATTTCATGCAATGGGCAGCATGTAATTGGCATGAACATACCTTCTGCGGAGCAGCCTGATTAGTCATAAATAAGCATTGCAGTACTGCTGAGAGTAATAGATGAATACTGTGTTTTACCGGTACCAAGGCTTATTGACTTGAATAGATCACGATGATAACATTGTTTTAATGAACTGGAGCTGCCAAGGCAAAGTAGAGGACAGTTTGTGTCATAAAGCTATAGCCCCAACATTTTAGATAATGAGCACAGACTAATTTAAGATGACACAAAATACTCTGCAACGATTCATTTGCAATTGGGCATACAGAAATATATAGAGAGTTATGTAGGTGTAATTGTAGTTCGTTAGTTAACCTTTTTGCAGAATAATCACAATTATACACGCAGATCTGATTTGCCACAATGTCCCAAGGGAAGATTATTACAGTTATTGCCAAACTGACTGTATGTTTATAATGCCATCTGACAGTCAGAAACTGGAAGTCAAAGGTTGTTTCTCACTCCACAGGAGTATGCTTGCTCCATACGAAGAACTACATTATATAGAATTTGGGTTTAATAAGCAATTCTGTTTTAAGACATCAAAGATATAGATTTCTCTTTGTTTCATAGTTATATATACATACATATGTACACAGGTGTTTATGAAGCTATGTATATATATAATTATCTATATTTATGTAATTATAGATGTACATGCGTGTACCATATGTACGTACATTCCCATACTCTTAAAAAAAGAGGTTTTTTTAATTCCTGAGAGCTTGTGAACATTGGCATATTAACATTATGTGATAAAAGCAACAGCAACAATCTTTAAAACTCAGTAGAATTAGAAATTAAATCCTCTCACTATGGTTACAGTGGTTTGCTGTAACAAAGGCTATAAGGGAACTAGAGTGGAAATGGTGGAATTCTAGATAAGAAAATGCTACAAGTTATGGATACTATGAAAATTTTAATGAAAATGGCATCTATCCAAGTGTGTACAGGGTCCAAGAGTAATCAAATTTAGGCATATCTATCAATTATAGACACTTTAATGTTGTTGGCTGCTAGCAAACTATCATTATTAACATTAATTACATTTAAAATCTTTATTATAGATAAAACAGAAAGAAAAAAAAATAAATCATGTATAAATTTTACCCTTACCTGTAAAGTTTTCTCTTCAGAATTCTTTTCTCTTGGTTTTTTGGGATGTAAGGGGGTAATAAGCGCTCTTGTTCAAGGAAATGTGAGCTGTTCAAGGAATAAGAAAATATTTTGAGCTTTTGTTAGTGGAATTTAATCTTATTTTCCTGGAGATGAAGCAAGACAAAAATACCCAAGAAGGGAGAGAAAAGAGCAGTAGAGGTAAAAAACTCTGGTGTACAGTCTCTTTAATGACATCTCTGCTGGATAATGAAATACTGGATATTTTGGATATTCTTAGGCCTTTCATAGGACTTAATGAAAAGCATTATTTTCATTAATCTTTAACTGTAGACAAGATTTTCTTACTGATTTTCTTTCTAGCTTTTGACAAAGTAGTCTGTCATTTGCTTTTGGTGGCTTGCTCATTTTTCTAAACTTCAAATAGTTATTTCTTCTGATTTTAAGAAGTTCCATGTTTCTTTTTATGACTTTTCAGAAAATAATATAATAGTAAAGATTATTCACAGCAAAATAGTATTTTCTAATAGACCTTAGCAGACCTCCAAACCAAATGAGATTTACCTATTTGCAACTTTGTTTTGATCACAAAACTCAGCCTGGACCAAAATTATGTATGGTCTCTGCAATTGTCTGTTCCCCCCCCGACCTCCAAGGAGCCTTCCTTTACCATTTTCTTCCTGTACCATTGCTACTGAGCCTGAAGAGTCCATCTTCTTGCTAGTAGACCAAATTTGATATTGGCCTTTGTGCCCGAGAAAATATTTTGTCAATAGATGAGAAACACAGGCAGTAGTGTGGAAAAATAGGCTAGGCATTTTGTTTCTGAGAATATTCATTTCAGTGAAATGCACTAGAATTTGGTAAGCACACAGGGCTTCAGACATAGCTTATTACTACAGTCCAACCAGCAGCAGTTAAAGGTATAAACAGTTGAGAATTGCTTTCCTACAAAGAACACAGAGAACTGAGCATTACTCCAGTATTTGCTGAGAGAAAACTTAGTATTGATGAAGAATTCAAGTTGAAAACAAAACTAGGGCATGAATTCATAACAGAACCAAGTTCATCTGGGTTCAGCTGTCGTTCATCTATGAGCTGACCTTTTATGTGCTCTAGGCCATTTTGCCAGCAAGTGCAGAGTCACACGTGATGCAAAGTGAAGAATGATGGTGTGTGACCCAGCCTGCACAGCCTGCCCACCTCAGCTGATGGCTGAATATGAATTCTGAAAAGGGACAGAGAGAACTGACACCAATTCCACAACTGGGGGGCTGCACACTAGACGTACAGCTCCTGGTTATTGTTCTTTATGCGCAGAACTTGAACAATATACCTTTCTCCTCCACCTGCCCCAATCCACAGCACTTTCTTCAAGCAATACTTATCTTTCAGTATTTACCTTTTTACTAGATTTCTTAGTTTCTTAGCATCAAGGTGTGAAATCATCTAATTTCAATTATAATGAATTATTAGAGCTTACTACTCGGTCTACTACTTGCTCTCTGTAAATGTCATGGGAAAAAAAAATAAGGTACTGAAATTAGAAACATTTGCAGACAAAGCTTTTGCCATACTAAAAAGCACAAGTTCTATTCTTGTTTTAAAGTAAATTTAGAAGACACGTTTGTATAGCAATTGGTAGATAGTAAAAATCACAAATTCATCTTACAGTTTTATCCTTTATTCTACAGTTACCAATAAAACATACACAATATCACAGGACTTTTTTTCCTTTCTGTTTTTTTTTTTCCATTGTCACTTTGTTACTCAAGTTACACATATACAAAGTACAGATGAGAAGTTCTAAATAGATAGCAATATAAAAGCATTTATTAGAAAGAAATAAAAGCCATAGTGTAGAAAGTCCCATACCTCTCTGATGAAGACATTCCAAATTGAAGTGCTAACAGTCACATGGAGCAATGACAAATCACATTATTCACTACAGGACAGAATCAGCCGGCTAAATCCCCGATCAGATTTGAACACAGTCTGGTTTCCCATCATCAGATTCAGTGAAGAGGCAATATTTACTGCCAAGTTCCTGATTTTAACCCCATCAAGAGACAATGTCAAAGTGTTGACCATCTCGCTAAGGGTCTGAAATGTTGGCTCTATTGGTGAAAAATATGCTTTCATTTATGATACACAATTTGCACAAAGAATGAGCTTATTTGCAGAAACCAAACCAAAACAAACGAAACAACAAAAACCCCCAAACAAACAAAAATAAAACCCAACAAAAAAACCTGCACCAAAACCAAACCACATCTTTTTTCTACTGCTTTTCCATATTTTTTCATTAATAAGTGTTTTAAAAGTTTTCATTAGCATTTTACCATTGTCTATTCCTGTAATGAACTACTGGCAATAATTTGCCAGATAATTTGAAATTAAGGTCCAAGTTTTGACCGCAGTCTCTTCTTTAAGGACAATTAATTCCTTTCTCCTGTGATTTGCTAAATAAACACTCTTTTTCCTTTTTCGCTCAAGTTTTAGTTCGAGCTAACAATGTCTAAGGCAGCATTTTTTTTACTTGTATCATGCTGCAAGCATTCTTCTTTTCCATTTTTTTCATGGTACCCAGTTGGCATGAGAGGAATTTTACTACCATGAGGTCTCTGGGCAATACCATTGTCAGTCTTGCAGTTATAATCTTCTAATCATTATTTTTAATCATTGAAAACAAGCAGGCACACAGAAATATGCATTTAAATGGAGTCTGTTCTCTTTTTTTCTATCAGTTGTCTTTATCTGTATGCCGGTACATAGACACTTATAAATGAGTCTGTGTCAAAGCAATTGGTCTTTGACTGATGCTCAGATGCAGCAAAGATGCTGCTGCATAATCAGAGAGAGAAGAGTTTTGCCCTCCTAAACTTGTGACAGGCAAAGGGAATTCACAGCTGAGGGGAGCTAAATACAGCTCTTATCTCAGTTAGAAACGCTCTCTTTTCTAAACTGCCTGACTGAGCTTCACCATACCAGTGAGTTTCAGGTAACTATATCCCAAAATTAAAGCTCAGTTATTGCAGCTGCAATTTGAAGACTTGCTCTGCAGTCCCAAGTCAACAATAGAGTGGGCACTATGAGGAGTGGCAGAGATAACTGAAAAGCTGAAAAAAACAAGAACAGATCAGGTTTCAAGCCCAGCACGTTGGCCTGGGTCAAGGCATTTAAAGTGGGCTGAAGAGAACACTTTCATTACTATTTTTCAGAGTCCTTCCTCTATTCTTGCTCTCTTTAATCCCTAAGACTGTCACATCAGCATGAATTAAACCTCCTGAAAAACAAATGTAGAGTTAGGAGTCTGCAGTAGCACTCAGTCTCCCCTGACACACCTTTCTTAAATAGGAGTGGCCAATATTATCTGATGACATTTCATTAACAGGTCAGAGCAACAGAACCAGAGGTGAAAAATCAGAAAAGACACCTTTCTGCTGTGCTGAAATACTGTGGTCCTCTGACATTCTGGTTTTTGAAAATATATCTGAGAACAAGATTTGTAGAGCTACATACATACATCATCAGTCAAAGAATTGATTTTGTACCAACAGAAATTAAGTCTTGGTGATTTCAGACAGCTTCAAGATTAAGGAGATACAATTTGAGGTCACAATTTTGGATTTCAGCACTAAATGTCTGCATAAATCCTGCTTCAGGAGTCCTAATGCTTTACAATGTCTGGTCCCTGATCCTATTGCCTTGCCAAGACCTGGCAAACTTGCACCAGTGTAAGGATAGTTCTTTTTGCCACCTTTATAATCAGAAGAGTAAAGCATTTTTATTAAAGAAAATCTGTCTTAGTCTGCCAGCCAAATAGTCAGCAAAACACAAATGGAGACAGAAACAGAAAATAAATATGGCTGGGAAGGAAAAGGAGACACAAGTAAGAAAGAGAAAAGAAGGAACCCATATTACACATTCAAATCTAATGTTGTTCAATAGTGGAAATACCTCTTTGACTTATTTTGGTCAGGATGTCTTTCAGAACGAGGTTGATGAAGGTCTGCTGGTGTTGTGATGATCAGAGATAGTGAGAGTGGCAGCTAGAAATGCAAAATTCACTGTCTTTGGTTCACCCATCCCCATAGCATCATCAAGTGAAGGACTACAAGACGTAGAAAGCCTATTATTTTGTTCCTCAGTTTGTCACAAGAGTTTTGATATGTGTATGTGTAGTTGTTCTTCTTGCTCATCTGACATAATTCTAAATACAGACTTCTGAATGTGCAGATTTAGTCCATCTTTAAACTGTTGTTGAATATCAACATATGTCTATTGAGCTAAGTTGGATCTCTGTTTCCTAGGACAACTCACCAAAATTCCACATATTTCTGAGCATCTAAGAATATTCCTACCATTGTAGTAACTTGAACTGCTGCGGAGTATTATACTGGAGTCCCCATAGTTCATGCCAGAGACTCTTAAATATCTTTCCAAGAGTAAACAAAGGGGCAAATGAAAAAAAGGACACCTTTCCATTATAAAGCCAGCTGGAAGATGGCAAGCTTCCCTAGACAGAAAAGAACAAGACATTGGAGAAAAAAAATTAGATTTTCATCTTCCACTAGATTGTTGAGACTAATGTAAATCAGAATACGGAAGTTTGGTTAGAGGTCAGCTGGGAGCTCAGTGGATAGTATTTTTGCTTCAAATCAGTTTTATGGCTGAGAAAAAGGCATAATAAACTACAAAAAAAAGGGTGCTCGTTCATTTGAGACCTTTTTTTTTTATAACTGCAGTTACAGGGGTTTTAGAAAATAACCATTTTGCATGCATGCAAAAAGCTCTCAGGCAGATTTAATCAACTTGAGCACCTCAGGAAGTAGCTCTGGGCCCTGGTAAAGTTGATGAGGCCACTTATCTTTCTGAAATGGTGTATTTCAGTCTTTATAGACCAAATTCTTTTCAGCCCTCCTACAGCAGCTGTGCTAAACCTCAAAGGCCTCTTCGTCTTTCATTTGGAGCTTCTGTTTGAAATAGTCTGGTCTACCTGCATAGCTTAGTATTCCTCCAGATCATAACACTGCTTAATGTAATGCATTGCGATGCAAATGTCAGCTTGAATCACTGCTAAAAACAAATGACACTTTTTGGGCAGCCTAGGAATTAGAAATGGTAAATAAATATTCTGCTGTCAGCATGTCTTTACATCAGGCTGATCAACAGCCAGCTGATCTGGCCTTTCCCTCCTGGTGTACTCTGAACAGCAGCAATTTTGCTTTCACATTTTAATAAGACTAGCAAACATCATCAAGGGGGCTAGGGCTTTGAAATGGTAAATATTCAGTCTCATGAAAGATGTTTTCCTTGGATAAAACAAGATGAATACCACGCATCTATAGGGACAAATCAAAATAATGTGGTCTGAAAAAACTATTTAGGTGATATGAATAGTATTCTTCTTGCCAAAGGAAAATTTAGTTAGTTACTGGACTCCATTGCAGTGTTTTGTTAGCAGTAGATTTACTTTAACTTGGCCATTGTTTACATCACTCAAGCAGTTAGAATAATTTAATAGTATGAAAAACAAACATAAACTGACCAGAGGAATGTAGCTTACTGACTGTCAGAAATTGCCTCTAAACTTTGAGGCTTACTTGCAGAATTTGTAATTCATCACTGATTTAAATCAATGGTAGTACACTAAGACTCAGTGAAGATGAGCTATTTTGTGATCAACAACTACGCTTTTAGACTGCAACTCTCATTCATGAAGATGAATGGGCAAATTTTAACCTCCTCTGATAAGGAATGTACTGTTTCTACAACCATCCTTGGGTCCTGAAGGACTTCAAGATGGAGAGTGGTCTTCTCAGTACAGTCATGCCATATGATATTTCTCCCATGACTGTTTCATAGTACAAGTAAAATGTTTCAAGTTTCAAAACACTTTCACAAAGTTCAATCCTCAAAGTAATTTTTAGGCATAGCTAGTAATTTGTCCAAGATTGTCCATTGGGAAGCGACCAGGGTCCAACAGACGCACCACAGGACACAGCTGCACCCATCAGACAAGCTGATGGCATCTCTGTGAAAATGTATTTTTAAAAGAGCAGAAAACACCACACAGGCAGTGGAGCAGGGAATAAGAGTGAGAAATAGCAGTGAGAACACCAAGGCCAGAAGAGAAGGAGAAGATGGAGGTGTTCCATGGTGGAGCAGGTACTCCTGAAGAACTGCAGCCCTTGGAGAGCCCAAGATGAGGAAGAAGAGGCAATGCGGAACCACCATTTCCTGATGGTAACCAACGACTCCCCACCCTCCTGCACTACTTGGTGGTGGAGTAGAGGAGACTGGAGTGGAGTGAGGATGAGTCTAGGAAAGGAGGAAGGAAAGACATTGTTTTAATATTTTTCTTTTGTTTCCCCTACCCAAATCAGTCATAAAATATGTATTTTAATTTGCAATAAATTAATTTTCCCCAGGTGTAGTCTGTTTAGCCTGTGATGGTCATTGGCAAGGGAACTCCTTGTCTTTATCTTGGCCCATCAACATTCTCACTCCTTTTCTTGCTATTTTTTCACCCTTCAGCTAGCTGAGGAGGGGAGAGTGAACAAGCAGCAAGGTGGGCGTTTAGCTTCTGGCCAAGGCTAACCTACCACAGACACAATCATCTTTTAAGAGGTACTAGAAACAGAGGATGGCATTTTACCTGACATCCAAGAATAACCAGATACTTAACCACAGCAAAGGAAAAACATTTCAAAGGGGCTTACTAGCCTTTCCACAATACAGGTACCAGAAATATCATGTCAGGAAGGCTGTTCTGCAGATCAGTAACAAAGGTTGGCCATGCTGCAATGACAAGAGCTGTCACTTTCCAAAGCAATATCCTCACAGCTTGATTCACTTGTGTAAATGTCACCAAGCCTAAATTTCTGTGTTTTGTTTTGTTTCCTTGCTTCAGTCTTATAAAAACTCCTGACAGAGATATGGGAACAATCTGCTAATGTCAGATGTCTCCATTGTAGGGTTGCAGCAATTCTCTAAATTTCCAGTTTCCAGATGTACAGAATGTTCTTCCTTCTACCTCAGAAAGAGCGAGATTGTCTTTCTAGCACAGCCCAAAGAACAGGATAGTACACATACCAAATCCCCTCTGGATGGCACTCTGGCTTAGAAACATCTTTTGCTGACCAGAGGGTAATTTACTAAAATTATGACTCAGCCATCCTGGCTACTAAGTAGAAGCAGTCCCACACCGCTGTAGTCTGCTTTGTCTCTGACAAAGAGATCTTCTACTATTGTGATTAAAAAATTATTTGTTAAGAAGGCATTTCAGTAGAATTTCTTAAACTATCTTGACAAAGGGAAGCCTCAGCAGCAGTTGAGATTCTTTCCCTTCAGGTATGTCTTTAATGAACTTCTTTACTTTCCCAAAGGTTTAAACAACCGAATCAGAAAAAAATTCATAATGTGATCAAGATTTAGCTTAAACCACTTGGTAATATCCAGCAGAACTGTACACAAGGTTATCCAAACTCCACTGCTTCAATTGCAAAGGAAGACTTGCTTAATATTTTCATTATATTTCCAAATTTTCATGTGTCTGTTTACTCTGTAAACTGCAGTATTTAGAGAAAAAAAATCATCTACAGCCTACAGAGAGACTGCAATTCAATTTAAGTTCAAAGCAAACTCCATAAGATCCAAAACAGTTCTCCCTGTCTCCTTTATTTATCATCTTCTGTACAAGCCAAAGGTCTAACCCAACTGATGCTTTCATTCAGGTCCTACACAATGGATTGAGCCTTTCTAATTAGTTCTGCAAATGTTCCTGCACCAGGCTTAGTCTAAGTTATTGCCTAGAGGCACAGCTCCAAACAAGAGCTGGTAATTTTGGGTGAGTTTAGCTCTCCACAGAGGCACAAGCCATTTCTGAGCAGCCAACAGTATATGTCCTCCAAGGCTCTGCTGTTTGGAGGTGAGACATGGGGGAGAATAAGTTGTCATTTTAAAGCTGATTCAACTAAATCACTTCCAACTTATCCCTGTTGTAAGTTCTATAACATGATCCATGAAGACAGATCCCTGGGCTCTCAAGTTTCAAAAAGATTTGTGAAAATCTCTGAGAGAAGCCTACATTTCATGTAGAAATGTCATTAAAAGATATTAACACAACTATTACCAGCTATCTACACAGCAGGAGGAGTTGTCAGGCTTCAATAACTTCCTACTAAGGAGAAATCTCTGGTAAATCTGTTATTTTTTTACTTCACATCTATCTCGGCCCTAGAATGGGTGTAATAAGATTCCCTACACAAAGCAATGATGCAGAGTCATATCTCAGGGCCTTACCTGATGAGATACATCCAAGGATCCTGAGGGAACTGGCAGATGAGGATGCTACACCACTATCCATCATACTTGAGAAGTCATGGCAGTCTGGTGAAGTTCCCACTGTCTGGAAAAGAGGAAACATAACCCACTTTTTTAAAAAGGGAAAAAAGGAAGACCTGGGACAGTCTGCAGGTCAGTCAGTCTCACCTCTGGGCCCTGCAAGATCATGGAGCAGATCCTCCTGGAAACTGTGCTAAGGCACATGGAAAATTGGTGGCCTTCTATGATAGCATTACAGCTTTGGTGGATAAAGGAAGAGCAACTGACTGGACTCATGCAAAACATTTGATGCTGTCTCACATGACATCCTTGTCTCAAAATTGGAGAGACATGGATTTGATGGATGGACCACTCGGTGGATAAGGAATTGGCTGGATGGTTGCACGCAAACAGTTGCAGTCAATGGCTTGACGTCCAAGTGGAGACCAGTGACTAGTGGTGTTCCTCAGGGGTCAGTATTGGGATGAGTGCTGTTCAACATCTTTGTTGGAGACATGGACAGTGGGATTGAGCGCACCCTCAGCAAGTTTGCCAACAACACCAAGCTATGTGGTGTGGTCGATATGCTGGAGGGAAGAGAAGCCATCCAGAGGGACCTGGACAGGCTTGAGAGGTGGGCCTGTACAAACTTCATGAAGTTCAACAATGCCAAGTTCAAGGTCCTGCACATGGGTTGAGGAAATCCCAAGCCCAAATATAGGCTGGGCAGGGAATGGATTGAGAGCAGCTCTAAGGAGAAAGACTTTGGAATGTTGGTTGATAAGAAGCTCAATGTGACCTGGGAATGTGCACTCACAGCCCAGAAAGCTAGCTACATCCTGGGATGCATCAAAAGAAGCGTGGCCAGCTGGTCGAGGAAGGTGATTCTGCCCCTCTGCTCTCACAAGACCCCACCTGGCGTACTGGGTCCAGCTTTGGAGTCCTCAGCACAGGAAGGACATGGACCTGTTGGAGCGGGTCCAGAGAGGGCCACGAAGATGATCAGAGAGCTGGAGTACCTCTCCTATGAAGACAGGCTGAGAGAGTTGGGGCTGTTCAGCCTGGAGAAGAGAAGGCTCCAGCAAGACCTTATAGCAACCTTTCAGTCCCTAAAGGGGGCTACAGGAGAGACGGGAACAGACTTTTTAGCAGGGAGTGGAGCAATAGGACGAGGGGTAATGGTTTTAAACTGAAAGAGGGTAGATTTAGATTAGGTATTGGAAGAAATTATTTACCGTCAAAGAGGTAGTTGCTGTCATACAGTCCAATTCATAGCAAGGAGGTATTGATCATTGAAATGCAAATTTAAAAGTAAGATATTGAAATTATGGCTCAGAACAAAAAAATTCTTCCTACAGAACAGTATGGAAAATACTTCAAAGACAGACAGCTGTAGGAGACACAAATTGGTAAGCAGAAACTTCAGATAGCCTCCTGACATGTTTTAATTTATTATTTCAATAACATTCAAAACTAAAAATTAAAAAGCATATGCTTAATGATTGACGGGCTACTAATAAGCTTTGGACATTCTGCAAGGAAACCTGCTGGAGTCAAAGTATTGTCTTTCTTTCTTGAGATCAGCCAAATATATAGATATAGTATTCCATTCACAGTAAAACGTATGCCACAGTACTTCCACTAGATTTTAAGAACAGGAAAATAAAAATCTTTGTAGAGTGACTTGAAAATGATCTGCTCCATTTTCATTCTGTTCTGCTATATGAATCTTCTTCCTCATCTATGTCCAGTGTCTGAGCGTGGTCTCCTTCATATACAGCTATAAATCTTCTTCCTCAGTGACAGTTTCACTGTGTCAGTGGAATACAACTATTTTGGAAGGAAACACTTTTAGGAGGAAGCACATGTAGATCCTAAGTTCTGAGAATAACATCCAGTAGTGGAGAGAATACCAGGAAATTAACACTGGCATCAAGATTATATACATTGCCTACAGCATTTGCCATGCAAAAATAATTGAATCTTCAAATTCTTGTAGAAGTCTTTGCTGCATTTCTATTTTCTATTCTTGTAGTTGTTAATAGAACAGGAAAAGATAGTTGACAAATGAAGTCAACTCTGTCCTACACTTCTCAGTCTATAATTCAAACGGTCAACTGACCATATGAGACAGGTGAAACAAAGAACATAAAATAATCTGTATTCATGGAAGCACTACAGCCTGCAGCTGGATTTACAACTTTTCTAAGAGAGCTGAACGCTCGCTGTTCACCGTCTTGAGGAAGTGCTTTCCCATTGCACACCTGTTGCCATATGTGCAGTTAATAAACATTTTGGTACCATAAGCCTTAGACCACCTCCTTGACAATGTCTCAACATGAGGGGCTTCCTCCTTTCCCACCTCTAAGTTCTGGTAAGAGCTCCACTCAAATTAAAGTCTGAATACATGAAGTGTAACATGAACAGGAGTTTTAAAAGTATTGAGAGGTAATTCAGAAGGAAAGAATTGGTCCCATGTGAATATATAAGGTTAATTAAAATACTGGAACTAGAGGTTTTCTCTCAACTAGACCACTGATTAATCTGATAAAAGAATATTGTGCTCATCATCAACATTGAAGAGCTCTCAGAGAACACAAAGAGTTCCAAATACAATTCAAAGCCCAAAGAAAGATGCCCCTGAAAAAGAGCTCTTTTAGCTTATCATAAAGAGGATTACATTATATGACGGAATAAAATGTCAAGTTCCCTTCCAGGTAGAATGTATTGGCTACTCACAGGTTCATTAGTTCTTTAGATAAAAATATTGCAAATACACTGACTAGTACTTTAAACCACAGCATTCACAGAGAAAGCAAGCAACAATGAAAGAACAGTGAGAAAGACTGACCTTTTTTCTACATTACAAAACATAAGTTTTCTACATTACAAAACATAACAAAAGTTAAATGTTTGCATCTCCATTTTCTGAGTTTTCAGTCATGAACAGATACCCTTTTGAAAGCCTGATGCAGTCAGACTTATGCTTTTTGGATTCTGTATTCCTATATGAAATGTACCGCTTTATGATATAGAGTAGGTCATACCAGATAATCTTCTGGAATCTCCTCAATATCCCCAGACAGCAATAAGAGCAACATCTCTACGTTCTGGAAAGCAATAACTAAAAGAACATAAACCTTTCAGCAATAGGTGTTATTCCAGTCTCAAATGAAAAGCAGTCCTCACCAGTTATTCACCCATGTTATTCATTGACTCTAGATTTTATCTCCTTAAAACATCTTTCTTAAGCAACTTCCTTCTTCATTAAACTAAAAGTGATTTGTCCAGCTGTCCTAGAACAGTGAGTATACCTTTATGGCTTTTCCACCTTGGAAAAAGAAAAAAATGTTCTTTGTAAGAGGAAAAAAAAAAAAGAAGATACAGACTTTCTGGAAAAAAAATATGTCAAGTTCAGGACTCCATCTTAAAAGCAAGTCATGTAATTAGTCTTTACTTCTAAACTGAATCAGAAAGGAAATATGTGGAGCCTTTTTTCCTATACCTGAAATATCTCTCTGCTTCAAGTCAGGCCAGAACTTCATTTCCTCAAGATTCTTCACAGCTTTGAAGTAGAAGATACTGGATACGGCTTTCATTTTCTGAGTCCTGAGTTTATATTTAGGTCGTTGTTCAACTCCATCACTTTCAGAAGGTGCCTACTCAAAACCTTGTTGATAAATGCAACTTTGTATGCACTGTAAATAAAAGAAAACATTTTTAAACGGTGAGACCTAGTAACTTTATAAATAGAAGTTTTTACACAGTTGATCTTCTAGTGTATTCCCTGTTTATTAAGAAAATTGGTATAAATTATAGGCCCTGAAAATCTCCTTCCTCTTCATTAATGAAGAGCTAATTCCTCACTTATGTAATCGACAGGAAAAAAATTTCCTAGTAGCAAGAACTATTGCTACTGATGCTTTCAAGGAAGTCCAACTCTTGACCTTGTGTCACTTTCTTCAGATGACCCTTTCCATGGGCCTCCGTGCACCTTCACATGGTGCACAGGACTGTGGAAGTAGAGATCCCTTAGGTGACTGCATGAGTGGGTACCACTTCTCTAAGCAAAGGAACCAGCTGCTGTCCCAGGAACACCACAGTCACATTGCCACAGCGCTACAGTCTAATTAGCTTTAATGTAGAGCAATCATCCCTAGTTCTAGTGTTTGCTATGTCAGCAGTAATTTGAGGGGCTGTGTGCTGTATAGACCCACTAGCACCATCTATAACTGAAATTAGTGAAATTCTTGTCAAACACTGAGATCAAAAATGACAAATAATAAAAAGTCATATTTGACAGTGTTTTTTTACTTCATAAGACATTTCTAAACAAAACAGAAGGACAGACCTGTATTTGAAATAACTAAAATTCATCAGTGAAACATTCAACAATGAAATTTTTGAGACTAGTTTATTTGTTAATGAGGTAGCTCTGAAGATATTTTTACTTCATTCCTTCCTTCCTCCCTTCTCTTCCTTCCTTTCCTCACATCCCTTCATTCCCCAGCAGTTGAAAGCAAATGTTTGAAAGGTTTCCCATGAAATTACTCTGCAAAATTCCTCGCATCTCCCCAGAGAAGATCTGAACAGTTCAGCTGTCAGGTTTAGCTTATATCCTTTATCCAGCAATTTAAAGCAACTACTCACAGTCCCTTAAGGTATAGGAAATGCCTTCCATAAGTTCCAACCTTTGGATCTTGATATACTCTTTCTCTCCTTCTACAATCAATTCTTACCTCATACCTCTCTTAGCATAGCTTTCTCTGTTCCTTCTTGGCACAGTCTCAGAAACCCTTCCTACCCTATTTGTAAACTTTCATATGAACTTCCTGGTTATACTGCTTTAGCTTTTTCTCAAGTCCATGCAAAGAGACACAAAACTCATTTCTGCTTCTGCTCTTCCTGTTGAGGAACTCGTATCTGGGAAGGAGAAGGCATAGACAGAAGTCTCTACCTTTTTCAGTCATTCTTCAAGCTCTTTAAACAGAAAGAGCAGAAAACTGTCTCATTCCCTCTTTGCTTTGCTTTCTGTAAAATAACTGTTCACATTTCATACAGCTCTTATGCTTTCCCAGCTTTCATGATGACAACTACTACACCAAACATATTTTTTTGAGTAGTCTCTTGCACTAAGACTGTGCTGGCTATACAGATCACAAAGGGATCAATAAAAAAAATCTGAGTAAAATGTTCAGAATACAGTTTTCTGGTAACAAAGGTTCCACATTAGCAATATTGTGGTATTTCAGATTATTTGGGTCTCATGCTAAATCAGGAAAAGAAAAAAGTCTGTAATTCTTTTTCCCATACTATTTATCAGTTTTCCTCAGACAGTTTGAATTGGCTTTAACCAGTCTTTCCCTGATCCTGACATTCTTTGCCCTGTAGATTCCCCAGCAGCTAATCATATTGTTCTCAAACTTTTATGTCTTGAAGACTAAATCATCTGGTGATACATTGAAAGGTATAGTGTCTTCTGCTCTCATTTAAAGTTTTGTTTAGCTCCTTCACTGCTTGGATCTTTCTGCTTTATAGTGCTTCCTCTTTCTAGGGAAGTGCCCCTGCAGCAGGAAACTGTGAAGGTTTATGTGGGTAGCAAAAAGGAGCAAGTTTCCAGTTTCCAATCCTCAGTTTCCATCTCCCATTGAGAGTGGCTCCAGGTAAAATGTTGCCTTCCTATGGCCTTTCACAAGGGAATAATGACTATTAGAATGCAGCTTTGGTTTACCACACAGAAGACTATCATTTCTCTGCTGGACTATGAATCACGAACTAGTGGTTTATTTTCAGTCTAAATTATCAGCTAATTATTATTTCTCAGGCAAGCAATAATTCCTTTCATGAGGGAAAGCTTTCAAAGGGAATATTTTCAATCAAGAACACAAAGAGCCTAGAAATACAAAGCAAAGAAAGGTTAATCTCAGCTTGGTGCAGGCTTTCTCCCTTCTCTAAGCAGTCTGGAGCTCCAAGTGGTTGGAAAGGCCTAGAATACAGAGATTTTCATTTACCCCTCTGCTATAATCCAGTTAAAATATACAGTTGCGAACCTGACCAACTGGCATTTTAAGGCAGCAGGCTGAAAGTGAAATGGTGACAGGCAAGATAAAACAGAAAGGCAGAGAAATAGCAGTGCTGGTAAAACTGAGGCAAATTCATGGAGAAAAACACAACTTGCCCAGGAGAACAGCAAAATACATGATTTTGGGTTAGCTGATAGCACTAGCCAGGGGGTACTCTGCAGAGTAAATTCTACAAGGGAAGTTGCTCTAGTATTTTTCAGCAAGCTGGAAGGATACAAATATTTTCTCAGATATTTATTTCTGGTTTCATTGTGAAGTACTGCACCAACCAGCCCTGAAAAAATGCCAATATGGACTGTGGGATATAGTGTGGAGGGAGAAAGATAGTAGTCTCCTTCCTCCCTGTGAGCCATTAGTCTCTGAGCAGAAGGCACCACTGCCTTTCTCCCAAGAGGCAAGAGACTGGAGCGATGCCAGGAAGTCTGCCTGTTGGCTTTTAAAGCTTCCTGTTTCCCTGCTGAGATGCTGGAAAGACTCACACTGAGTAGAGCAGTTGATCACTAAGGCTATGTATGCAACACCAGGCAGATGTGCCTGCAGCACATGACCAGCCTCAGGCTGGACACCTGGGGAGCTGACCAGAACATACTGATAGTCCCCTGTGGGCCACCTGCCCACAGAAATCAGCAGACAAGCAGCAGAGTTTATTTGGGTCCTGTCACAGTCTCCCTTGCCTTTCTGATCCCAGTTCTGAGTCAGGATGCAACTACGTCCTGCTCTGGTAAGGAAGTACTAGCATAGCTGTACTAAGGATCACAGCACTTGGGAAAGCGTATCTCAGCGGAGAATGGCATAACGCTCTTCAAAATGCCAAGGGGTCCTCAGGAACCCACATCAGTTCCTATCACGCCTCCAAAATTTTCTTTTAAACTCAACCTTTTCATCCTTCATTGTCATGCTTTGCCAAGCAAGGATCAAAGGAAATTATGCAGCTGCCTTTTTAGTCTGTTACAAAACAAGAATTCCATTATTTTAATTTGATTTTAGTGCTAGGTCATATCTTCTCAGAATCATAGAATCACCTAGATTGGAAGGGACTTTCAAGACCATCAAGTCGAAATACCTACAGGGATGGTGATTTTACCACTTCCCTGGGAAGCCTGATCCAATGTTTGACAAACCTTTCAGTGAAGAAATTTTTCCTAATATCCAACCTAAGCCTCCCCTGGCACAACTTGAGACCATTTGCACTTGTCCTGTTGCCTGTTACTTGGGAGAAGAGACTTACCCCCACCTTGCCACAACCTCCTTCCATGTAGCTGTAGGGCTTGATCCAGTCCTGCCTGTTTCTCTATCTTTGAACTTTACTTGGATGCTTGAAATGTTGAACTCTTCATCTGCCTGGCTGATCGCTCAAAATGCCTTGCAAGCATCACGTTACAGTTTGATTAATTTTTTTGAGTATTGGTTCAGCTGACGCAGGTGAGTTTCCCCAAGGGGGAGTTCCCCCACAAAGGGGAAGTGGTGGTAGAGAGGGGCAGAGGAGATAAGAAAGAAGAAAATCATGAAAATCTCTGAAGCAAGTGAGAGATGGGAAGCAATGGTATCACCAGATGCTAGACCTTGCTGGGATAAGGAACTGAAGGGATTATTGAGATGTGAGAAAAACACTTACAAAGTCAAAATACCAACTATTGGGGAAAAAAACTGCTAAAAAATAATTGGAAAACGTTACAAGATTTTATTTATTTTTAATTTAGGATTAGAAATTGAATTGTAGCAGGTACCCCTAATCTCTAAGGTATTGTGCTTTAGCCATATAGGCTCCTTTACATTAGGGGTGATTTGCATTCACTTGCATCTCATTTATACCCATTGATTATTGTATGGCTTCTAGTTGTTTAACTCCTTACCCGGTATTGAAACATCTTTAGAAAAAGCGAGCTCTTCCAGTAAACAAAGACAATCCATGCTAGTTCTACACACTAGTATAAAATACCATTCTCTAAAACAGATTTATAGTGGAATAAGCATGACTCCAGTGCAGAGTTCATGCACAAATATGCATTCATATTAGCGTACCTGCTAGAATTAGCAAACCTGTCTTAAAATCTAAAAGAGGTAGCTAAGGATATTTCTGTTGTGTGTTCCCTCCACTGCAATTAAATCAACAATTCCAGTCTCTCAGTGGAAATTACAATGATGCTCTTGATCAAGTTCTGAGAATAATGTCTGGCAAAGTGGCTCCTGTCCTCTTTCCTAAGGCAGCAATAGGATGGTACTGGCTCTGTGCTAACAGAGATATTAAAAGGTTTTCTCCTGGAGGGAAGCAAACTGAAATGCTTCAAGACACAAAGGCTGCAGAGTGTACAGAAAGCTGATAGATCTTAAAGGCAATCATACACCGAGGAATTGTAATTCCCACTGATTGAATCACATACTAGGTGGCCCACATAGTCAAATACCATTTATTTCTACATATCTTCACAACATCCAAGTTTTGCAAGTCCATGACTGCTGCCTGTTTCACAGGACTCTCTGGCTGATAGCAAGTGCACCATTAATGGTTGTCTGCACTCTCCTGACTCTGCTACCCAGTTATCCCCAGTAGTCTGGAGGACAAGTCAGTTTTGATGTATAACTTCCCCTAATGTGTTTTTTGGAATACTGTGATGATAACACACATACATTTATCTTCATTGTTGCTGCTGGGAAATTTGAAGGTTTTCTGTAACAAGATTTTCCCATTGAGTTCAATAATCATACTAGAACTTTAAAGCACTCTGTTCTATCAGAAGGCAGCAACACATCTCTAACCTAACAAATGGTACATGAGTGAAGATATTTTAGCAAATAATACTTCAAAGCCCTTCTGCACATTGCTGTAGAATTCCAAATACACAGAATCAAACCCAGTTCTCAGTAGAGATGACTCTGCTGTTAAGTCTCACGAACACACGTACTCAATGCAACTGACTGCATGGATTAAGTAGCAGCTACTGATGAGAACTGTGCTGAATGTTCATTGACAGTCTGAACAATGATGGTGTGATCTCAGTATTAGTTTACTATCTGATGAGAAGGCTGTAATTCTAAAACCAATACTTCTTTGATGCAAAACACTGGTGATATTTTTCACCCATGTCAGAACACACAGCTCTTAGTTATAAAATAATTTTTGTCATGCAGTTGCAACTGTAAAGCAGTGCAATTCTATTGATTTCAGAGGAGAAATACTGCCTTACACTGAGAGTCTGGTCCTGTCAAATTTTCAATAAAAGTAGATCAGCAGTCTCGCTACACAGACCAAACTTTGCTATTAACTTTTTTTAGTCTCTGACAGAAAATTTTTTTTCCCTCTCATTCAGACCTTGGGCAGTGCTGAACTGTACTTATGACTACAACTTCAGTTACTACACCTATGAAGAATATATGAAATAGAGTCTTCCAATACTGCCCGTAGGACAAACTACAAATAAAACCAGCATTAAGATAGCGTTCTTTTTTATCAGCAACAGACCTGAAACAGGCAACAGATAAGCAGGATAAAATTACTTTTGTGTATTATCATTAGTAACAGAAAGATATCACTGTGCTTTGTTACACACCTCTTTCCAGAGAGTTTTCATATTCAGAGGATACTGGCCAGGTAGTTCTGCTCCCGACTACTTCTTGAGGTGAACGCTGAGCACTAGGTTCTTCTGAGGATCTGTTTCCATTAATGACTGCTTTATTTACTTTTTAGCACCTGCGTCAAAAATATTTGTATTAGTAGGGAAGTTCAAGGCACACAACTATCACCTGTCTCCTTAATCAGTATAGCTTCCACTGAAGAAATGCACACATTTTCCTTCTCAGAATTGAAGATCAACAATGTAATTTGTTCTAGTTGTCTGAAAGGTCCTTCTTTACAAGAAGAGCTGAGTATTTTGCATCTATTAATTCAGTGTTAATTTTAACAGCTCCATGAGTAGCATTATTGACATCTTATGGACAGAAACCAAGGCACAGGGAACCTACTTATCCCAAATAAAATAAAAAATATTTGAGTCACACAAATCCAGTAGTAGAATAGGGAAAGGAGAACCTTACAAGTAGAAGTCTTAAGGCTCATATCTAACCTTTGATCCATGCTCTGAGCATAGACCCCAGCATCAATCTTATACTAGAGTTTCTCGTAGTGGTCTCTAAATAACAGTTAGGATCAGAGAAATAAGGTCAGTATTGAGGTATCAGTGTCCCTATTTGTTTATGTATTGCTGGTAGGAAGCTTAGTAAAGTATCTGAACTTTTGCCAGGTTATCCATCTTAACATGCCATAGGGAAAATGCATTCAAGAACCCAACCAGCTTTGAAGACGCTGCTGCTGAGAACTCACTGAACTCAACAGCAGGGCCATGTAAGAACGTCCCAAACAGAAATCATTCTCAAGGACATTTTGTCCTTTTTGCCTTTTGACATCCTTAAGAGAGTGCTAGGAAAGATCTGCTGCTTATTTACCACTTCTTGTCAGATGACTTCACACGAGACAGAAATCTCTGAGGGGTTCTTCAGACAGCAGGAGGCTGATATACTGCATCATCAGACTGCTGGTGGTGCGAGGGGCAGAAAGGTCTCATTTCTTATGTCAGCGTCACTTTCACAGCCATCATCTCTCACCTTCCACAGTTCTCATCTGTGAATGTGTGAATTAACCCAGGACTAAACGGAAAATGAGAAAATGAAGGTGCAGAAGCAGGTAAAAGGATGGACGGTACAGTGGACATTCAGGAAGACACAATGATTTCTAATGCAAGGAAAAGAACCAGGTATCAGGTTTGATGAGGAAAGTTATGAGAAAACAGTAATCTCTAGCTCTAAACAAGGAGAAGAGGTAGGCAAACCTGAGGCAGTGTTTCTCACAGGAGGGAATACATGAGAAAAGAGATGAGCAGCAGCTAACCTGACACAATCCATCAGGGACTGGTAACAGATAATGAAAATGTTGTTACCAGTATGTACCTAACGTCAGCTGGTTGTGTCTGAAAGCTGTTACCATGTGCTGGCTGGTCACTGGCCTGTGTGGAATGACTCCGGTGCTCATGGTCCCCTTCCCAAAAGAGAGATGAGAGCATGACAGAAGTCACCCTTCCCCAGGGCAGCTGGGCTGGCAGACTGAGGGCATGAGGACCAGATTACTCCCTGACAACAAGCCACAGTGCAGGACCTTAGGGCATGAGAGGGAGCTCAGGGACAGCTTTACCTAGTACTTTGGAAAGTAGCAGTTGCTTCTTTTTGACTAGGATTGTTAAATATCCACAGGTTTTATTTGGACACTTTGACCCCCTAATCCACATTTGAAAAGAGCTCTTCAATTTCTACAGAAGATATTATTAGCAAATAATAATATTGGATATTACTAAGAAATATTTATTTATAATGATTTTTGTTTACTAACTATTACAAAGAAAAATCTAGTATTAGATACTACTAAGATTAACTAGTTGGGAACTCTTATAAATTTACTGCCTTATTCTGTTCATCACTGACATCTAGTAACTTCAGTCAGCTAGGCTTGTACCCACCCCAAGTCTTAGCCATGTCAGTTTTGTAGAAAATAATATACTTTGGCCTGTCAATGAGAAATGAATTCATTTTAGCTCCTTGCAGGCACATATTGCTGAAATTCACCCTATTGACAGTAATAAAGAAAAATATTTACCTTAAAAATATAGATGACAGATTTTACTTTCAAGTCTGTACATAAAGGCTTTGCCTAATTCCCTCATTCATCAGCTACTTCAATAGTGTGGAAGCTAGAGGTTTGATTCTTTTGAGCTAAAAAGCCATTCAAAACATTATGCTCTCAGAGTTTTGATGTTATGAAATACCACAGTTCATTGTGCCATTTGTACAATGGAGAGGACATCAACAATCTAAAAGAAAAAGATAAATAGATTCTCTTATACCCTAAGTAACCTTAATAATTTAAGTAACAGCTGGCAAGACATAACACCAGAGGTAGTTACTAGGGAAAAAAGAGCATGCAATGCTAAAGGGAATGCAGGTGTTGCTGGGATCCCCGACTTTAATCTGAAAAGGATGTTTAAGAGGCTGCAGAAATCTGAGTGGCATTTTCCGGAACTATGAGATGCTGAAAGCATCTGTGACTACTTTCCCAGAGTTTTTATGTGAACTGCAACCCTTTTCCATCGCCTTTCCATACTCTGTTTAGAATGAATTAAAAACATTTCCTGGGACTGATCACATGAGGAAGCTGATGCTTCCAGGCAGATCCTCCAGTGGGCCAGCAAGGCCAGGGAACAAAACTGGCACGTCTAATAGAAAGTTACAACATTTTCTAAAACGACAAACAAGAAAAATAAGAAGGAGCCACACATCATAGCCATGAGGGATCCTGGAAGGGGAAGGAGAGTGCGATTAGTGAAGCACCAGCATTGGCAGAAGTGAAGGGGTTTTTGGGGAGAGCAGGACGACTCCTCTTGGCAGTAACAAAACAAGAGATCTTTCATTAGCTTGCTGCTATAAAACCAGCCCTAACCAAAATGGCTGATAAAGAAAAATTTTAGCTCCAGAGCTTTACTTCTGAGAGACGAATGATGTTCTATTTACATTATTGTTTCAAGAAGGAAAGAGAGGGAAAGAGGAGAGGAAAGGGGTTGGGGGGGAAGGAAAAATTTTATTGCTCTTGGTCAGAGCAGTGTACGAGACTATTTTCACCAGAATGACTATTATCATCATGGTCCTAGAGAGAAAAGAATATATGGCCATGTAGAAAACAAATAACATCAGAAAGTAAGTAGCCAGGCACTATTTATTTTTTTCACAGTGTAACCAATCAACTTCACAGCAGATACAGTAAAAACGATGCATTACAACTTCTTTACAAAGTTCAGTGTTGAAACTCTCTTGATTCTTATCAGTTTAAGAGACATCAGAGCACAAACATCTAATCTGTTCATTTTGCACAGAACACATGGTATTCAATGGCATTTTTTTAAATTTATTTTTATTTTTAAGAGTATGGCTTTCAGAGTTTTACATTTAGAAGATCACAGGCCACATCTCAGAAACATCTGTATGAACCATGCACCAGGGTGCAAGCACATTTCCATTCAATGCACAAGGACTAGTGCGACATTTATGTGAAAATTCAATAGACATTAACATTCACAGTACAGTCATGAGCTATAAAACCTATAATTCAAAATACTTTCAGTCTTCTCCTGGCAAGAAGTTTCTGAGATTTTGTTTTTTTTTTCTAGAAGTCCTTATAACCCAGCTCTTTCCCATAGTCTTACTTCAGAAATTCTGTTTTCAAAGCCTTAAGCAGACAAACCCCTTCCGATAATGAGGGCTACAAGCACCTCCTTTCTGAGCTTGTTAGTATTATTTCTGGCATCAGTCTTAAATTCTCATCAGTTCTCAAACAAATCAGCTTTTAACAACTGATGTACTCCGCATGAGGTATACTACAGTCAAAAAAAACCCCATAGGGTGAAAGCCCTCCATTTGCTTTCATCTCTCCCCAGACCTCAAGAAAATAAAAAAAAAAAATCCCACATGCGAGAGAGAACAAAAGGCTCAGAAAATTCTAGCCTTGAACCATATTTGATCTTTCTGCAATATTCTATAGCAATCTAAACTTTACACTTATTTAAAGCACTATCAGTGATGCCTAGTTACTCACTTTTGAGATGCTTCAAAGTGAAAACTTAAGGGATGATTTTTAGAGAGGGCTAAACATTCATGATCTGAAAAGCAGGTCTTTTTCACATGTGTTAAACTGCACATCAGAAAATGAGGTATCCAAAAACTAAGGGTATACTAAAAAGTGTAAAACTCTGAGTTGATCTTTTACCACGGGAGCAAAAGAGTTACCAAAATAAAGAGCAGAATCCATCTGCTCCACAAATGCAATCACAGCAACTTCAGTGCTGAGGGCACTGAAGAAATTTGCTCCTACCTACATCTAGAAATCAACTTTTCACCGAAGAGAGAATTTTCATGTTTACTTTCAGTGATATCAATGCCTACCTTCAGAATATTTGTGCTCTTCCTTTCTTCTTTAGTAAAAAGGAGTTAATAATTAATCCACAAGACCCACCAAATGGAGCAATAATTATTTTAAGCTTCTGAACCATTTCTACATTCTAACTATGCAAATTTAAATGGGTTTAGTTGGGACCTTTTTAGTCATATTTTGAACACAAATTTGGGGGAGGAGGGGGAGGGAGGAAGCTTGTTAAAATGACAATCAGAACTTCATGTATATGTAAAAATTTTCCTATCTGGCTTTTCAGTCTACATATGGATATATATACACACAAATGTCTTTGCCATCACCAATATAATTTCTACCACACTCACAAAGTCTCAGCTCATGGGATTTAGCCAAGAGCATCATCAGTTTATCACCTCTAAAGTCTGCTGGTTCAGCCATGCTCATTAATAACGTTGTCAAATATTAAAATGATGATATCAATATTTCACTCTAACCTGGCAGACAGACTTTATCAAAATGGAGAAGCAAATAACAATCAATTTAATACCTGCAAATGTTTTAGTTTTGGCATTGCACACAAATGACTGATATTTTAAGAGAGGCTGAAGAAGTCATGGCTTAATCACATTAAAAGCCTGTGAGTATACCTTGATGTTTCTAGGTAATTGAATATAATAATGGATGAGTGCATACCAAGGCTACTGGAAAAGTACCAAATAACTGAGTACAACTGTAAATATCAGCACACTTATAATAATAATAGTCCATCTGAGGAGGCTTCTGGAAGGAAAACTGAAATGGAAGAATAAATTTGCATCAATATTATGTATTTTATGTATAATCCTTAGAAGTAACACTGAGAGTTACACAATTTATCTTAATGTTTTTCAGTAAGTTATCCACAAGGGCTTTAATAAATAGTTTTAAAAGGAACACTGGTGCACAATATTGCAACATTGTCCACTGGTGCCAAAACACTATCAAATCAAATGCATGGTATGAATGTTCACTTAGGTAGTTAAAAATATTAGCTTTTTTTTAAAAAAAAAAAACAGAAAAAAAAAAGGATGCACTAGTAAGGGGCAAACTGTGAATCACTGAAACACTATGTGAACTATAGATGATGAGACAGAGACTTGCATTTAAAGTGTAATTGAATAATAGAACCTCAATATACTAAATATTGAGATACATAATAAATCAACAAGTTTTATTTTTAAAAGATACTTAGTTTTTAGACCATGGATTGTAATTGTTTATAAAACTTCAATGAAAAGGAATACAAATTATAACAGTATTATTTATTTAAGTTGAAAAAGCAATTTAGAACAGATATTAGATTTTTCAAGACAGGAATCACCATGCGATTGCCAGATTCTGATCCCTCAGTTTCATTCAAAGAAGTATTTGTAATCTATAGCAATTTAAACTGTAAGTAAAGGTATCATAATGCAACCCTTCATGTTCACACAAAAAATCTAGGCTTTCACAGTGGACAACAGTGGGAAATACAAAAGATACTGTGAAGATGCACAAACCATTGAGGTTTTTTTTTTCAGTGACTAAAGCATGAACACAGATTGTATAGTTACTATGGGCCTACGAGTATGCAAAAGTCCACATTTACCTATCTTGGAAATTCTGAGCCATAGTGCAAGACCCTTCATTGTTCCTGCTCAGTGGCAGAGGGACAAACATGACTTTACCTGTTTAAAATGACTATGACCTGTTTTCTGCCGATTTCATAAGCCAAAAGATTCCTATTTACTGTATTCCTAAGGAGGAAAAATAATTCAAGGGGAAATAGACTTCTGCAGTGAAATAATGACTCATCCTCACTCTCCACCCACAGTAGCTGGTTTTGGTTTTTGTTTATAAATATCAAATTGGCAAAAGTAATATATCTTCTGTGGGGGCAGTACTGGTCATCATTGTTAATAGTCTTCAACCTTTTCAATTCTAAATGACAAAGCAATCTTAATGCTGCCCTACAGAGCCAGTCTCCCTCCTCAGCTGGATCAGCTGAAAACCAGTGTTTGGTTGCAAGACATCTCATCCCTGCAATGCCCAGACAGGGAAACTTCAAGGGGAAACCTTTCCTTTTGAATTCAGCAAGGCTCAAACCACGATGATAAAGATCTTTCTGTGAAGCTGGAAACACACAAAAGAATTGCTTCCAACCTGAAAAACATCTGAGTCTCAGGTAGGCACGCAGAGATGTACGGAAAAGCAGCTACCACAAGGAATTACAGAAGAGATGTCTTATTACTGCAAGCAGACTGTCTCTCTTCATCCTGTCAGCTATTGGGACTCAGACCCTGTTGTCAGTGGCAAAATTGTCTTCATTTACATACACCATATACCTCCTGAAATATCTGAAATTCTTTTCTTGACTAAGAAAAGGAAGAACAAGGAAGAGGAAGAACAAGATAGAACAGTTTACAGGTCTTTTATCTTACCTCCCCTGTGGCTCTCCTCATGCAGCTCATGTTGATCTACCATAAGCAAAATTCACAGGCAAAGCAAGATTTGTCACTGTGAAGGGGAATGAGATTGACCAGGAATTTTACAGATTTTTTTTTTCCTTAAAGGGCCATGAGGCTTTTAAGATTTTTTTTTTAGAAACAATATATTGCTAGCAGGCAACACGACCCACCTATGGGAGAAAGGACTAGATCCTTTACAGTTTTAGCTAAACTATCTCCATGGGCTGTCTGAGGTTTCCTCTAAAGCATTTGTAATGCTCTGGCTTTCTCAGTAAGATTTACTAATAAATAACACCAAAAGTTTAGTATTCGCTGCCTTTTCGCTAGCATCATAACAGATCCAAAAGACTACTCAGAACCCACAATACTGAGCCACGTGATGAGATTTAGACACCTTGCCCAGGAGTGCAATTAATACTCTCCCCCTATACCACACAAGGAATACACAAGTGCCTCCTAACAGGACAGTGAACTCAATGAAACTGCTCCTGTGCAAAGATATACATCAAGCGCAGGGATGCTTTCCCATCATTCTGGAAATCACAGCACACATCCATCTTCTGAAGGGAAGCATGTACTCTGTTTCAAATTATAGTCTAGCAGGCAGAAATCCCCCTTTCTTTTAACTAGAAACTGTTACCTACCTCCCTGGAGAACACCTGCTATCCTAGTTCATGCCCAATGTGATCAAAATCCACCTTTCCACCTCCCTGAAGGAGAGAGAGACTCAATGATTGAGTGCAGTCTGCGTCAGGTTTCCATTCCCAAATGTTTTAGCCCTCAAGGGGACTAACAGTGATGTAGACACCCAAGTACTAGCTCTTTCCCAATGTCTGTGGTACTAAATAATACTCAATAACTTTAAAAATAGCTGTATCATTAATAATAAAAGGAGGAAAAAAAAATAACCTTTTCCTGATTTAACCTGATTTCTGATTTTCTGTCTGACATTTCACCAGAATGATCATTCAAGATAACTGTCTGTTGCCCATTCAGTCTGTAATCGATGAATAGTAAATGCACAGTATTTTTTTTAATTGAAAAAAAAATAATTATGTTGTGAGGAAATCAAGAGCATTATCACAGAACTAGTGAGAAACCTATTAACCAAATATAAGCCACTCAGATCCATGACACTGGATTCTGGAATCACTTCCCCTTGCAACCTTTTCTCCCCCATCTCTCCCCTTCCTCCAAACCAACTTTCAGTGCAGATTTTCAAGGGAATGAAATATGCCCGTCATAAGAAGCCATCCCTCTGCCTCCAGCTGCGAGCTCCCATAGTCATAATTTTGCATGTTCAGTCAGATGTTAAGTCCCACCCCTGTGGTTGAAACATTAATTTACAAAAGAGTAAAATAAAAATAAATTTTCAGGTTCTGATTCATCTGGCAACATGGCTTTGCAACTGCTACTGCTGGCACAAGTGAAGGAGAAGCAAGAGGACTGAAAAAGGAAGGACAGATCTATTCCTTTCATTGACTTCAACCACTTGGGTAGCAAGCCCATGGCATGAACCGATGCAGAGGCCTTTTCTAAAGCTCAGAGAATATTCTTCCTCTCCCCATGAGTTAGTCTCCTCACAGCACATTATTTGGGGCACATGGATTTTCACCGAGCTTTTTTGGAAACAGAAGCACAGCAATCCATTCTAGTTCCTGGCCTTGTATTCTTTAGCTGAAGAATTCTGTTAGCTTCTATTTTCTATATCTATTATAATGACCACAAAATACATTATTATTTTACAAATATAAAAGATCACATTTAATGTATAACTGAGAGAAACTACAAAAAATTAAAAAAATAATTATACTATCAACTATTTAAAAAAATAAAATAGATGTATTTACACTAATTCTCAGGTATTTGGAAACAATAAACTCAAATGATGACTGATGCAACTAAATAAAACATATCTTACTTTAGGCAGATAGATATTTAAATCCAGACTCCTCTCCTGTCGGGCTTTCAATTGAAAGGTCAAAGGTGTTCATGAATTACAAAGCGTGGTTCATACATCAATTTTAAACAAATCTTTCACTACCATAGCAACTAAGCACAGAAAATTGTAAAAAACATATTGGAGGTGATTCTCCTTCAAAGTCTTGCACAACCCTATGTCTCTGAATGTCAGAAAATTGGATAAGGTTAAAGCCTTTGAAGCACATCAACATGTGAATATAAAAGTTCTTGCTTTGGTTGCACTGCCACTACATAAAACAGATTCATTCAGACACGGAAGACATGCACTGAAGATCAGTGAGGTACAATCATAGACAAAACCTTACCAAAAAATAACACACTGAGCTGTACTCACTACTAAAAGAGACAAGTGGTGAACACTAATACAGAAATACCATGGAAAAGTCTGGTTTTTTGAAAAATACATTTCAGGAGAAGCCTAAGATAGGTCCAGTATAAAACAGTTTCCCCAGACTTCCACCTCTTTGCCTTTATGGCAATTTGTCTTTCAGTAAGAAAACTTACTTTAGAGGCTCTGGCTCACATCCTTAATGTTCAATCATTTGAGCTACTGAACACTCATTATTGAAATTAGTGCAAATTAAGCATGTGGTAATGGCATCAACTCAGGATAGCATTGCTCTTTATGACAGTACATAAGCACATGCTTTTCTGAATTCTGGTCTAATTACAATACTGATTAGGAAAAGGTTTAAGGATGTGCTTAAGCAGTAATGGCCAGAATAATATGACTCCAAATACAATGGTCCCAGCTATCAGTAAATGAACTTTTATCCAGGTAGGTTTGAAAAATTATTGCAGCATCTAAGTCCAAGTAATTATAGTCTCTGTCTCTTGCCATTTTTTGAGTATCACTTAGATTGCTTGGAATCAAGTATTTACATGCAGATTAGAAAGAAAACACATAGGACTAAAATAACACATTTATTACATGCCATGTTACAGTTCACTGCATTCCTATTTCTATTTGCACTCACAGTACTATGGGAAACTAAAATTATTTCATCAGAAACAAATGAAGTACACAGAAAAGTCTGTCAACAGACAGAAGCAAGTGTATCCATAAGCCAAACAGCCATAACACTCAATAGCTTTAATACTCCATTACATTGTTTCATTGAAATTAGAGATGAAAGACTTCTTACCCATCCCTTGCCAATTCAGGATGTTTTCTGTTCTCTAATTCAGTCACTGGAGGCTGATTGGCAACTGACAACCACATGAATAGAAAAAGCTAACTAGAAGTGCCAGAGGAAAGCAGGCTGTGAAATTTGTATTTCCCCTTGCGAAGTGCCAAGTTCTTTCAAGTTCCTTTAGTTTAAAGGTGAATTAATGAAACTCAGGAGCTCACAAAATCGGGGCCTTGCATTGTAGAGCAAGTAGACTGCTTTTCAAGTACACATCCAACATACTGCTGCTGAAGCCACCTTCATCCCTCCTACAGAGGAATGTGTTTAGTGTGCTGTCAAAAAGCATCAAACTGCACTATGGAATTAAAACTGACACATTTCCATTGTACTGAACATTTTCTGAAAATGATACTCTAAAGAAACAATACATTATAGTAGATCAGTGTTGTTAATGATGCTGCACTTCTATGCTCAGCCTAACAGTCAGAACAAGTTGGTGCTCAGAAAGGTCAAGCAACAAATAATGTCAGCCAACCTCGACAGCAGGCTTTCAAATTCTCTCAACCACCTTCATATTTCATCAGCTAAATATTGAAATAAAGTTTGCATTAAAATGGGATCTTCTCTGCCACACTTCCTTCCAGAATCACTGCACATAGTCTTGCATTCTCTATTAAACTTCAGGGCTGAACACTGCAGTAACATTTCATCTGAAATGTGCATTGTATATCATATCTTATTACGTCTGGTACCAACTAGAATATAAAAATACATTAATCTTTTCTGAGAAATTCAGAGGAGGGAGCACATTCAAGAGAAATATTGGGGGGGAGGGGTCCTTCATGTATCATTTTCTATTATTAGCCATTAATCATGTCTTTATCTCCAGTACTGAACATCCTTACCTACAGCCAAATGCTAATCCCATTAATCCTCTTTAAAGATCTGTAAGGTCTTCTGTGTAATTCTGACTTTTAGTTAATGCATATCTTAATTTTACAGTGATTTTTGCAAGCTCACTTGAGACCAGTTTCTTTTTGAGAAAGGAGGAAAACCTGCAGTTTTCCATAATGAAGACAATGGATTTAAAAATAGAAATGAGATACTAAATGCTGCCAGCAAGCAACAGTCAACACAGAGAAGTCAGTCCAGAAAGGCTACTACTGAAGAATTGCTACCAAGGTGAACAGAAGCTCTGTCTTTCTGTGATCACAGAAAGGCTGGAGAACTGTATTCTCCCCCCACTCACCCACTCCAAAAAAAAAAAAAAATCCCCAATTTTGAGAGGAATACATCCCATCTTGGAGAAGGATCTGCAATGCATAAGGGCTATTTTTACTTTCTTTACTTTCCCTCTTCTCCCCACCTCCCCCCCCCCAACTTCCCCCAGGAACAGTGCTTTTTCATTACAAACAAAGAAATATCAAGGAGGTAATTACACAGCAATCCGTAACACAGGTTCAGTCAACTCACACCATTTGTCTTTGGCTCAGTGAGTAGTACACACAGTAACAAGCAGAATCTACAAAATCATACTGTATGCAAAGTGGAGCAGGTCACACACTATACTCTTAGGGCTGGAGATTTAACACAGTGGCTCTGAATACAATGACTATAGCACTGCTACAGGTTTTCCAAACTCTGATGATACAAATTCTACCGAATGTAGAGTTACGACTTTTTCTCTGGCTCTGAGTATGAATTAGACTCAGAGAGGGGAATGGGGAGGATGTGAAGAGCGTTATGTTTAATGGCCAGAATCTCAGTCAGCCAACATCAGTCTGGTTTCCATGAAATGTGCAAGCAATGGCAGCAGGGTAGGAATTTTTGAAAGCTGTAGCCCTCTTGGAGAACTTCGGGGAACTCTCAACAGTGAAGTAATGGCAGATGGAGAACAGACACAAATGAATTTAAGACCGAAAGCCGAAAGCCAAAAGCCTATATCAGCAGTCAGGATAAGACAAGCTCAGAATTACCCTTGGGGGTTTTGTGATATATCCATTTCTTGCTGCTCTAATCTCTGCATTCTGTATAAATCTGAATACAATTAATTATGACTTTAATCATTCTTTTTAACATACTGCAGAGAACAAATGGCTGGTTGAAAAATAGAAATGTCCCATTTCAACTTTTTAAAGTCAGGGATTAATAAAATCATCACCTTGTGGATAAAAGGTATGAGAATAACTAATCCCATTTTATTAAGGCTTTCTCTGTAAAGGTGTAAGAGATGCTACAAAATTCATCTGCATTATCATTTAGGATTACAATTGAAAGCTTATGTAGAACCGTCCAGTTAAATAACAGAGTTTCTTGACTCTGCATTTTGTTACAGCTGGACAAAAATACGTGCATGTTCTGGCAAGTAAAATCTTAGGGATATTTATTTTAAAATTTTCTCTTCAAAATACCACTATCAGTTCTATAGTTGATCACAAGAGGGAGACTACATCACTATATTTCCTCTCATTGTTTCAAATTTTTAAAGCATCCAAACAATTTGAGTCATTTTGGACCAGCTCTAATCTTTGACTGCTCACTGAAAAGTGTTAATGACTGCTCAATTAGCATTTTTTTCTGAGTTTGTCAAACCTCTGAAATTTATAGATACAGATATCCTATCCAGTAAACAAGATTGAACAATGCAAAGGCAGTTGGAAAGAAGATTCGAGAATAGGAGTCAATTTTTGCAATACGGATGTGTATTCTTCCTTCTCTCCAAGATCCTGTGCGGCAGTCTTCAAAACAACAAAAGAAGCTAGCACAGTCTTTCCCTTCTAGGCACTCATATCCATAATCATCATCGCGTTCAGGGAGATGATTAATATTATTAATTGGGATTAGAGTTGATCCAGGTCGAACAGCAATCGCAGGTGGTTTCTTAAGAAAAACAAAAAAGAAAAATACAATTTTGCGTTTGTTTTTTTATCCTCACAATAAATAATTCCATAGGCTTTCCATAGCAAAGGCCAATATAAGCACCTTCAGTACAATATATAGAAATTCTAATATTAAAGAAAACAGTTTGGGGAGCTTTGTGAATTATGAACTGCTGTATATAATTAGCTCATGCAGGCTAAAGATCATGAATGATTTTCACCTGCCACAGTGCAAACTGGGTTGTGCTGGGATTTGGGAATAGTGGATAATTAGTTACACAGACAGGGTTATCTGATCCCATCGACACAACACAAAAGAACATTTTGAAGTCAAACACACTGGGTCACCAAGCAAGTCCACAAGCAGGGTATAAGTATCACTACCAAGGGAATGATGGCTCTCCCATCATTTGGAGTCTTTAGAATGAGACTAGAA